>BSAI01000123.1:9579776-9781413 GCA_036245035.1 Adrianichthys oophorus
TTAGTAAACACGTTAGTAAACACTTTATGAAACAAAAAATTTACTAACGTAATTGTCAGATTTAAAAAACAAAAGATAAAAATGTGTACTCAACCCCAGTAGGATCTAGGTAAGCCAGGAGTTCTATACAAATCACAAAGCAATAGCTGAGATAGCACCAAGTTTCAACAGGCTTTGCGGTTGCAGGCATTAAAACAGAACTCCAGGTACTTGGCAGGGTTTTCTGCTGCCACTCTAAGCCAAAGGACAAACGTTTGTTTGTTTGACTTTTTTCTTTGCAAAAAGTGTTGGGAAATGTCAGCCAATGTTAAAAATCGCATGCTTCTATGCATTGCAAAGAAAACGTATCATGCTAAGCTTTCAAATGAGGATAGTTGTTTTAAAAAATGGTTTTAATTCAAAACTCCTGATAGATGAGTTACCGTTATCCAGTCTGACTTCACTCTGCTTTTTGAGCCAACTAGAGCAATGCCCAGCCTCTGAATTTTGTCAGGAGAAATCCTCAGTCTGGAAGAATCATGCATTCACTGACATCAGCCAGCGGACTGGAAAATATGAGAAGTGCTGCGAGTCAGAACTGGAATGTTCTTGAAACTGAAGTGGGCTCCTTTAGTTGCAGCTGCGCATCTGATGTAAAAGGTGTGGGATGAAAAGTTTCAGCTCTAGAGCCCACCACCTGTTGTGGCACACACTCTTCCCTTCCTGGACCTCTTGCTCTTTGATCCGGTCTGCTTGTATGGCTTGGCACATCTGCCACCGTGGCCCTGCTGCCCTCCGCCATGTTTTCTGAGGAAGGGAGGGGTGCAAGGAGCGAGAAAAGGAAAGGGAAGGAAGGGAGGGTTGTAATTTTGCACCTGCAGAACATGAGAGCTGTCTAGAGGCTCGGTTCTGGATCGCAATGTGGGGAATTCGCCTGGAAATATTTGCCCTCACCCCTCGCGTTTCTCTTTCTGTCGTTCCCTGGTTTGCTCCGAAGGTTGGGCATTTTTTCCCCCCATCTGTTTCTCACAAACTCAGCGCTGTAAAACTGTGCTTCAAAGTGACCTTGATACCCAGAGTGCTTTGCTGGTGTGACATCACTGTTTTCACAGCTGCCACTCTCTGTGCCAACCGCTCAGTCCTCAGTGTGCTGCCGTCTTCCGCCTCAAACTCTGGGACTTCTGCAAGAAGCCAAACACTCATGCAGCCCTTTATGCCATGAAGTATGGAGCATGTTACCCACACACCAACCACCACATCAGGATGGTTTGAGGGCCTTTGAGCTTTTGAAAATGAAAATCAGCCCCCCAGCAGAGGAAAGACTCTCGTACTTCTTCTAGAATGTACAGATCAGCTAACATTTTTTGCATGCTGGATAATTAACAACAAAGCAGGTAATGGAAAGTTGTTTGGTAAATAGAAAGCTGAAGCTAAATAGATTGGAAGAAATAGAAGAAAGAACTGAAGAAAAATAGAAAACAGCATCCACAACAGATCAGCCAGAGTGCCATAGATGTTTAATTCAAGGCATCTGTTGATCTGTATGATAAGCTGAATGTCTAAATCTCCACCTTCCGTTCTGTACCAAATGTTGCAGTTCCTACATTGACCACAGGAGGCTGGCGTCAGCGGGGACACATTTCCTCTTGATTCCCATGATGAAAGGTCTAATTTTACTGCAAAGATAAAATGATTTTGTCTCATTCGTCAGCTGTGTGGCGGAACGAATTGTTGTGATTTCAAAAGAGTTCAAATTTGGGCAGATTTTGGGGGTGTGGTCTCTTGATTGGCAGCTAGGTGGACCCTACAGATCTTTAAACACTGATTGCGGTGAAGTTAGTTTTTGGTTGGATATTCAACAGACATTTAGCCCAGATGCTCAGCGGAGCGTCTCTTAGGGATCGTCAACAAAGGAATGAGTGCGTGATATGGTAATGATTTTAAATGAAAACATCTACCGAAATCAATTGAAACTCAAGTAGAAATGTTTTGTGAAAAGAAATGGACTTAAACTAAACATTTTTTCATGTTGTATTTTAAGGATCGTCTTAATTTTCTATTCTATTTAAAAAAGGTTTTGAACTGATAGTTTAATATTTTTTTCAAAAGCTTCCAAACCATGTGATCTGAAGATTTCAAGTATGTCCTGAATTGTGGGTCCTACGCACCAACATCAGACACACCACTTTATTTTACAATAGTTAATAAATAACTTTTTCAATGAATTTTTATATTAAAATCCTAAAACCTCATATATGAATTCTGATGTTTATTTTCAATAGCTGCCCAATTTTCAGATTGTTATTGAGGTGGGCGGAGTTAACTCTGTATTCATAACGGTTCTGGCTTCATATTTTCCTAGTAGAATTCAACTGGTGAATTCAGAATTCATGTATTGATGTGTATGTGGACGACGCATACACATTGGCTAAATCCGGAACATCTAGTTTGTGCTTTTGATTATTACAAATTAGCCAACAGTGTGAGTGTAATGGGTTCAGAAATTAAAGAGCAATTCCTATTTAATGTTACCAGATCAACAGGGTGTGAAACTGGCTTAATCCGGTTTAATCCGGCCCAGTCGTGAAGAGAAAAAAAAACATAAAAATGTTGGGGTAAAAAAGGCATAACGTAAATCTTCCAATAATGGTCGGTCTCTAATAGACGCCGGTCTCCAATAAAAGCCGGTCTAACAGGTGTGAGTTGTGACAGACGCCTGTCTCTAATAGTGACCGGGCTCCATTAAGAGTTTAATTAGTTTCATTAATTAGTTAATTTTTCATTGATTTGCACATATATATTTTAGTCTTTTTTTCTGTAGCCCCCTCTTGAGTTTACTATCAGGATTGCTTTAATGTCAGATGTAAAATATTCAATTGAATGAACCTTGTTTTTTTTTTTTGTAAAATGCTTTCATGTCCTTTTGGCCTCTGTCAATGAACGTGTAATAATAACTCTAAACTCTCATTAGTTTGAAGAGCTAGAGTTGAGAAATTCTCTTAATCTAGGATTCAGATTCCAGTCTTGACTATTACGGTGACCACGTGCAAAAAACGTAACCCCAAATTGCCCTCTCTTGAAATTCACTACTGCTATTTGTTATTGTAAAGAAAATAATTTTAACTTAACAAAAAAAATCCATACTAATGATCCTCTGATGTGTTGTTTTTGCAAAAAACAAAATTGGATTATCTGTAAAACAATTTTATTCCCTTGGAAACATAAAAAAATTTATATTTTTTCCCTTTAAAACACCTTTGAATGCTCCATAAATGACAAGTATTGACAATTTTGAAGATATGCAAAGCAAGTATGCTCTGTTTACGCTATACAATTAAAAAACTTAGTAACAACTGCCCTTACAGGTCAATACGGGCTGTCTGGGGGCGAAATCGGGGCTCCAAACTTTCACTTCTTCTTCTGTAGTGTTACCAGGCAGACTGCAATGTTCTCACCTGTGCGAAACTTTTCTTCCATTATCTTCTCTTGCTCCCCGTCACCTGAAATGTCACGATGACAACTCACAGGACACATTGTCATGCCTGCGTTATCGCCACAGCTTCAGTCTTGAAGACAGCCCGTATTGACCTGTAAGGGCAGTTGTTACTATGCATTGTGAACTACTATGACCACAATGCAACAGTGTCTGGTAAAAGTGAAAGGGGGACAAAAGCAGAAGCAATATTCCCCACTACTTGTCATGGTTAAACACAAGTGTTGCACTAAGATAACCCACACATGACACCATGATTTTTATGATAGTTTTTTACTTGTTAAAGTAATAATAAAAATGATTTTCTTAAAAGTTTGGGAGCTTCACTGGGATGTGACTTCTACAGACTTGGGTTCATGGAAAGAATGGAAGTGATATTTTTTTTAAATGCAAAGTTGCAGGAAAAATACTGTCAAACTGCAGTTTAGCTCCAGGAAGGTCAGAGACGGACAGAAGCTGCACTAAAACTCAATGCAAAGTCAAGTTCAGAGTGAAAGCAGACATCTCAGAAGATAGCAGAGGAGGAAGAGAAAACAGAGGAGGGAAGTGAGCTCTGGGAGTTTGGGGAGACAGGATGAAAGAAGCTCTCAGTGGCGGAGAAGCCAGGATGAGAAGGAGCAGAAGCTCCACATGTGATAAAGAACGCTAAACAGCACCTTAATCCAACAAGCTAAATGTTAACAAACCTACAGCATGCTGGGAAAATTAGACCATTGTTGATTAGAATGAAAACTAAACGAAATAGTGTTTTTGGTGATTTTAACATGTTCTTGTGACATTTACAAAGAAAATCCAACTTAAAACTGCATTTCTGAGCATTTCTTTATTCAAATCTTTCTGAATCAGGAGCAGACGAAAAGAAGCCGTTTTAAAAAGATTATATTTGGGATGATTAAAGGTACATTTTGCAAATAGCGTTTTTCTGTCATGTGACTTGAAAGTCTAATCTTTACTTTTCCATCAGTTTTTAAGCTGGAACAAAAGCAGGACACAGATTATTTACAGACACTAACAGAAAATTCATGCAAGGATGAAGATGGGGACGTTTAGAGCTGGCAGATGTCTGCTGGCTTTTCTCACTTACCTCTCATTCTGAAAGATTTCACTTTTACAGAAAAAAAAAAAACATTGCTGTTTTGCTTGAATCTCCCTCATAATTCCACCTGCTCTACAGACCACTGATCATCTCCATGCGGGCAACAGCGCCACTAGCTGTTTAGCATTAAGAAATCCCCACAATGCCTTTTTTTCCCATTTTTTGATCGGTGCTGCCTCCTGTGGGTCAAAAGAGGAACTGCAGCCTCTGCATTTTAGAGAAGAATAAAAAAGTGAGCAAACACCAGGGGGCAGAAGTGAGCTCGCTGCTTTAAAGTAGGACAGTAAATATTGAAGTTGGTTCGTTGGGCTTTTTCTGCTTATTTCTTTCATTATTTGTCACGATGCCTTGATTTGACCTTAAATGTGAATATAAATTCATTTTAACTCTATTTTTAAAGCAGTTATTGTGTTAATAATTACCTCCCAGTGTGAAGTTAAAGTCACACTAATGCCCAGTATGCAAACATTTCTCAGCAATGACTGCGGCAGACCTTCCTGGTTTAGGCAAACACTGCGCGAACCTGAGACCTCCATCTTCTCATGCATGCAAACACAGACGCTCACACCTTCTCACTGCAATTCCGAAGCGATTCCAGACAGTGGTGGCAGGTGGACGTTTGTCCAGAACGGGACGATTTGGGTGGCTGTAATGACTAAATCAGGGCAGACTGAAAAGCCACACCCTGCAGGGGCAAGAAAGGAAGGCCGGGCTGCTCGAAGGCTGCAGAGAAATGGAAGAAACAGGTGAGCGTTAGCAGGATTCTTCCTGTGGAAGGTAATGGCTGGCAAGAGGAGAACGATTGGCTCAAATTGATGGTAATAAAATAAAGGAAAGGGGGTAATGACAGGTCAACAAGAATGTCCCAGTTTATATAATGAAAAAAAAGGCTTATGCATGCAGGGCATGAGATAAAATGCATCCCTTCAAGGCATCTAGGCATGATAAGATGCTCAAATATATATATGGCCTCTCCTATGCACCCTGGTTTACATCCTCTCAAAGCCCTCATTGTTTCGCCTTCTTATCACTTCCCTCTCTGCTGTTTTTCCTTTCCTGCAGCCTCTTACCTGCCCTTATCTCCCCTCCCTTTCATCTCATAGCTGCCTCCAGAGGAGGAAAGAAGGAGCGACAACGGCGGGGCATGAGAAGAGAGAGGAGCCAAGGAGAAACCAAGAGGAGAAGAGTAGGCCCTCTTATTGTAGACGACACACACACACACTCATGCACACACAGGGGGCTATTGTTCTGCGGTTTTGCCCTGTGATCACACAGACCCAGAGTGATCAACGTGTGGCCTCTCTTTCTTCCTCGCTCCTCCTTTCATCTCCTCCCAACCTGCCTCTTGATCCTCAAAGGACTCCTCTTCCTTCTTGTCTTTCGGAGCTCCTTTAGTCCCTCATCAAGAGATTTGTGTGCATCAAAAAAGGAGAAAATAAGTAAAACAAGTATTACTAGTTTAAAACTTGAAACGAGACATTTTACAGCTGAGGTGGCTCCACATCCAGCTCGACTTCATTCACAAGTGTTTGGCGAGGAGAAATGCTCCCGTTCAAACCCTACTGGAAACTTTCTGGTTGGAAACGTTTGTTTGTAAACCATCAACGTCAAAGACTTTGGTCCTGATTGTGTGGTCATGCATTCGACAAACACTGAAAACAAGCCCAAACTATCATACTACCACCACAAAACGTTACTGTTTTTAAAATCTCATCGATCTTGAGACTTGACATTTGCTTGTGACACATTTTTGGCTACGTACACACCGGGCATGCGATGCGTGTTCGAAATTGCTGGATTTTTGTTTGTGCTTTTAGCATACGATGTTCACACCGGACTGATATTGAGTGCATGTACTCACAGTTGAAAGAGGCTTGATGCGAAATGTCAAAGCGGTGTAAATCTGGTGAATCCTGCTCCAGCTTTTTTTCTTTCACAGCTCTATTCCGACATATAAAAGACCTGGTGTCACAGAATTCCAGCCGGGCATGAACCGCCATTATTCATTTCTCTTAAATTACGTTATTAGAACCCAACCTGTTTTTTTTTTTTAAGTATAAAATCTATTCATCTATTCATTTTCTGAACCTGCTGAGTCCTTTTTAGGCTCACCAGGTTGCTGGAGCCTATCCCAACTACAGTTGGAGGAAGGCAGGATTAATCCTCGACGAGTCACCAGTCTGTTACAGAGCAAAAACACGACATAAGATCGACCTGGCTTCACACTGCAAAAACTGAATCTTAAGTAAGAAAATAACAGCTGTTTAAAAAAAAGTGTATTTTCTGTCTTCCAAGAAATCACAAAATAATTTTAGTTTGAGAAAACATGTCTTAGTGACTAAAATTTTTTAGGAATTCTTGGTACCATTTTTCTGGTCCTATTGGCAGATTTTTCTGTGCTCATTTAAAGAAAATCTGCTATGGGCGTGAGAATTTTTAACTTATTTCTGAGGGCCCTGTTTTTGCAGTGCACTTGCCCTATTTTCAAATGTGCTTCAAACCGGAAGTGAGATTGTTGCCCTGCGGTTCGCACCGCACTGATCTGAGTACTCTTGGTTAGCTCTTTGGTTGTTGTCGTTACAGCAGGAAACGCAGTCTTCAGCCCACAGCCTCAAAACAAGAAATTGTTGGAAAATGCCCAGTAATTAATTTATGAATGATTTTTTTTTCATTCAGCTCTTTACAACCAAAGCTTTTCCATTAAGAATAGGAGTTAAAAGGAGAAGATTCTTTTAAACGAATTGTGAGGATTCTGTGGTTTGGGTTTGGTTGTGTCTGGTCATGTTCTAAGTTGCTCTGGTCAGTCACACCAGTTTCCCGTAAATCATCCACAGCTGTCCTCATTTAGTTCATCAACCTCAGCCTATATCAGTCTCTGGTCACCTTTTTGTTTCTCTGTGGTTTTGTCACGTTTCCATTTATTCATTAAATGTTTTGCTATTCTGCCACCTTGCCTGGTCTCATTGGGACCTCTACCACCGCTACCCCCCCGACACAAACATGAAAAATAACAGCACACAATCCCAAAAAGGCGGTAAAATACGTGAACAACAGATTCAATGTTTAACTCAAACTACGTAGTATTAAAAGCCATTCTAGATACATTTTTAAAAGTTTAGATCTGAAATCATGGGCCCAGTTATTTCATGGCTTGGGGCTGGCAGCAGCACGGTGGAGCAGCGGTTAGCACTCTCCCCTCACGGTGAGAAGGACCTGGTTCAAATCCCAGCTGGGACCTTAAAAGACCTTAAAAGTCTAGAATGGGTGCCAGCAGTTAAAAGATCTGGTGGGGCCATCAAAACTATATGCTTGCACACATTTAAGGTCAAAAAGGAAATAACTCATATGAATTTACCCCTGTTAAAGTTGTAATCATTATGAAATAATTAGTAAATTGTGAAAAGCACAGTTCTTCAGATCCCCTTGTGGTCTTTGGTGAACTGGCCTGGCTCCAGTCACTATTCTTCACACAGGTTTTAACCTTCCATTTGGACGCGTGAAGGTGGTATATGCGTTTTTGCAGCAGCAATCCCATACCATGAAACTCCTACCGCACATTTTTCCTGACATTTAGGACGCTGAAACTTTTCATCAGTCTAAACTTATTTTCCTGCTGTTTTTGTGAAAATCCAATATTCTCGGTGTTCGCTTATTGACAAGTTCTGGAGTAGCTGGTGCTGTTTTTATGGTCCTAGTTTAATGGGATCTGTTTGATCCCTTTAATAAAAAAAATACTCAGAAAACCAGTTTTAGGTTTAATTTCCTTTATATATGTCCTCCATCATCAGAAAAATGCTACAAGAAAATGTTAAAAAGATCATATTCATTGGAGTGAACCTTGAAGAGTCCTCTAATTATAACTGTGATAATTATGACAGCAGTTTATTTAGCTCGATGTCATACTTTTTACCTAATGACACCAGGATCAGAGACATTTAAAGGAAAACAAAAAATGCTGCACAAAGAGAAACAGAATCAGCATTCGGCGAGCGTGTTCTGTTTCCTTCTTGCAAGTCAAGACCTATTATCAATGCACGTTCGCATCATTGTAGTATCAGAGTCTGTGGTATGCAATAAACAAACCCGACATTCCTTGATAACTTTATCCTTTCAGTCAGAAGGTTCTTGAGCAACATTTCTGTCCTTTCCTGACATCAACAAGTTGTTTCTAGTTTCATTATTCTGAGCTCACGGTCCTTTCTATTGAGACAGAAAACAACTAAAAACACAATTAAACAAGCTCCATTTATTTCAATAAATATAATATAAATATAATAGCAGAGCTCATCTCAGAGAAAAAAAACACCAGCAAACCGCGTGGAGCTGTGAAAATCCTCCAGCTGGAAGCGGATGCTGCCAAGCGTGGCATCTGTTTGTTTGATGTTATGTTGTTCTCCTGCCACCGTCGCCATGGAGACAGTGGAGTCGTCTCCTGGTTCCTAGCGTGTTGAACGAAGGACCACAGCTCCAAAAAATAAGAGGTTTATTGATTTCCCAGCATCCTCTGACCTGCAGGTTACAACACCTTTAACCTCCCGGCTCGTTTCTGACAGGGCTCGCTTTCATCAGACTGAAAAATGACCCTGCGGTGGAAGAGGAGGGTGTCTGGAGTTTTAGACAGAAGGGTGGGAACCCGCTCTGCTGCAGGAGATGTGGATTAGGAGACAGATCTTGCATCAAGCCTCCTGGATTGATGCTTTTAAGGTTCAGATTAAGAGATACACAGAGGATTTCGTTCCTTGAGGTGCAAAGCCGGCTTTGAAGACGCAGGTCAGCTGGCTGTGGATTCAGACAAACGCACAAAAAAGAAACTTTACGGCTCAAACTTTTGTTCCATTGTTGGGCTTTTAAGCATTTTAGGATGCTGCTGTGTATCTCTGAGGCTCACAGGGGCCTTTGGGTTCGGCGGTATTGCTAGAAACACATTCTTTGGATCTTCAGGAATGCATTTGCAAATGTAATCAGAGATGAGGCCGCTAACCCACCGTTGAACTCGGGACTTTTTTCCACTATGTTTTTCTTCAAAAGTCCTTTGAAAAATCAAATCTTTTAAACTTCTTTGCAAAATTGTATTCTAATTATTTAAAATGATGGGATAGCGCTGCAGAAATGGATGAGCAGAATCATGCTTAGCGGGCATGTTTGTTTCCATGGTGAGGCTTACATAGCAGGACAGGTTTACAAGCTACCTGGAAAGTATGTGTGACTGTATGCTGTGTGTGCAGGCGCGCTGTCACCAAGGAGACCGCAAAATGTTTTGTGTATGCATTTTGAGGAAGGGGAAAGATCTCCGCAAGATTTTTAAATGAAGGTACTCAACCTCTGACCCCTGGTGTTGGTGGAAAAAGGTTACTTAGAAGTTTAGCGGTGGTGCTAAAAGTCCTGTTTGACCTACCAACACCAGATTTCTTCAACACTCTGATGTCATTGCTCAAAAGCAAAGATCCGGGAACGGTCTGCCCAGCAGACGGAGCTTCCCTGCTCTGCCGGTGATGCTTCAAATGCATTATGCATGTGCCTCTGTTTGCACTAGCTTGCACAACTGTGCACGGCCAGGCAAAAAAGGCATGTCTGAAGTAAACATTAAGTAAACAGCCGGTCTGCTTTGCACATGTTTATATGAAGAGCGGCCATTCAGAAAGTGGTTTCATTTAAGAAAAGGCTGCAACATTTTAGGTTTGATTAAATTAAGCTTTGAAAGCTTCCCTGTGGAAGTAGACAAGAAATGAAATGGTGCTTTAAGCAGAAGTCACCGTAGTGTTGGTTGGAGACCTTTATCCTGTAGTTTAGCTGAACTGAAGTTGATTTTGATCATTTTCCATTACAATTGAGAGCCGCTTTGACGTGGCAGTAAGACAGCGAGGCGATGGTGTGGCTACTGCTCCGTCACACTCCAGATAAAAGAAGGGAACCAGAGAAGCCGCAGGTGCCAAAACCGAAATCTGTTTGGAAAATCATACAGCTGACTTAAGCTGAAAATGAGAGGTTTGTTTGAATCATGAAGAGATAAAGAATGAAGATAGGATGGCAGTTGCTATTGCTAGCTTGCTGCTTTTACACGTTTGCCTGCTAGGACTTTAAATCTGCTGAAAACTTAGACTTTTATGAATTAGGATCACACTGTCGATCTAGAGAAGAGAGATTCATGTGGTGGTCATGTGTCCTCTGGTTTGTGATCAGGCTCCATTGAAGCCAGTTTTTTGGCCTAAGCCTTAGTCACAACTGCCCTCAAAGGTGGACACAGGACACGCAGGTGACCTGCACGAAATGTCAAGGTCGCAGATTGCTCGGTGAACCAGCTCAGATTTTTTTCTATAAGCATGCTGGTCAGCTTAAACAAGACTTAAGGAAAGTAGAGGTGAAGTCAGTGAAATGGGTTCGTACAGGTGGAAGGAAGCACAGTGCTAGACACAAAAACTATGAGCTCCCAAAGTTCCTGTTATGTAAAAGGTTCTCCCCCCTCAGCAACACAGCCGCTGAACCGTCAGCTCTGGTCATTGGCTCCTCTGAAATCAGACAGGTGAAGCTCACAGCGGCTACAGTCAGGTGTTATCCGGGAACCAGAGTTGGTGACATCGAAAGAAACCTTAGGATGTTAGCCCAGAGATAGTCCAGGTTCCGTCGAGTTGTGATTTACTCAGGTGATGGAGACAATCAGAGGTTCTTAAATTAAACGTAGAATCTGTGTGTAAACTTTCTAAGTCGATGTCAGACACTGTTATTTCCTTCGGTCCCTTACCAAACCCAGTCAGTGATGAAATGTACAGCCGCTTTTCGTCATTTAACTTGGTTGGCTAAATGGTGCCCAGAAAAGGGTGTTGACTTTGCAGACAACTAGAGCGCGTTTTGGGGAAAGTCCGGTCTCATGCGGCGAGACGGCATCCATCCCACTGCTCTTCATTCTAAGAACATTTCTGCTAGCATTAGCTGTGCATCCTGACGGCCCAGGGACAGGTTCTGGGCACAGAGCAGCAGTTGACAACTCTCCTCTGAGTTCCCTTCAGCGCTGGTCCAAACCCCATACAGAGTTAGCCCAGCAGCTGCTAGCTTTAGCTTATGCACTGAAAGGCGAGTAAAACACAGAAACCTAAAAGTAAAAGCTACTAGTACTCTCAATAACAACAAGCAAAATCATGATGTCATTAAATGTGGCTTACTAAACATTAGATCCATTTCCTCTAAGTCCCTTTTAGTTAATGAGTTAATGATAAAAAACTTAGCCTGCTAGCTCTAACAGAAACCTGGCTCCAACAGGATGACTATGTTAGGTTGAATGAAGTAATGAACAAGTCAATAATATTCTGTTTGTTTCTAAATGTAAATACATATTCACTCGATGCATCTCAGTTCTTTGTCTGTTGAGCACAACCCTTCCTCTAAGACGAATGCACAGTTCTGGTTCTGGCCCGATTCATCCTTTTCATCATACTGTGGCTCTGTTAGACCGAGGCAGAGTGTCCAATGGAAACCCAAACTTCGCCCAACAGTTGCTGGAATTGGTTCCCAAAACTTTGAGCAGTGACGGTCCGGTTTAGCCGTTTATTCAAAGACATCTTCAGATATTCATGAACGTTTTCTTGGAGCACTGAGTCTTCTTGATGGAAGGAATTGCTGGAAAAAAACATTTCTAAATCCATAATTGTTTATACCCTAACTTGTCTTTGCTCAAACGGTTCTAGCAAATGTCAACAACAGGACACCTCTGCATGTGTTTGACTCTACAAACACCAACAAATAAAGAGTGCCTTCCATGAAGCTGTGTTTCATCAGACCAGTGGGTTTTTCTTCTCTCAGATTTGGTCAAATAATTCTTGGCTGTACGCCCAAACAAAGCAATCTGCTTGGCCATTCGATCGGGCTTACAGCGTCTGCGAGAGGCTCCAAACGTCTTTCATTTAAGTGATGAAGGCTGCTGTGCCTTCGGGCACTTTAAATTACTGATTGAGCGATATGAGCTTTTCATGTCTGATGCCAATCTTTTAAAATCAGACTGGAGAGTTTATGTATCAAACAGAATTTCTGTTTGTAGAAGTTTGACTATTTAAACTATAAACATGAAATTTGATGATACGTTTTAGAAAAACAACTTTACTATTTAAATTGAGAAAGATGAGATAGCTATTTTACTGCGAGCAGAGCTGGTTGGGTTCTGAATTGCCGCGGTTAATGACTCAAATCTTCAAACGGGATCAGGAATCAAGGGTCTGAGGGCTTGATTAACCCAGACTGTCTCAATTCTCTGGCTGGGTGCTGCAGAAGACATAAGGTAAGGTTACAGACTCATAGCAGGAAAGCAGACCCACATAATTCTTTTAAATATGGAACGGGCATCAAAAGACAACAGGTGACCTCAATGCCCCCAGAAAATCGGCCGTTCAATTTGATAAAACTATTTCATTGTTGTGGTGTTTTACATAAAGTAATAAAAAATGTAACACTTTATGATATCGTCCGTTTAAGGTATTATTAAGACATCTACAAATTCCAGTTAATGTTTTAGAAATGTCCTATAAAGGCTGTTAAACATATTACTATGCTTGCTAATGTGTAATAGCTGGATTATTAAGGTATCCTATAGCTAGGCATTACAGAAACTTTTTAACTAACTCATTCAAACTCGTTTTTATCTTTCATCCGGTGGTAATGGAGAACAGCAATACTGACTTTCAGCTTGAAGGGCCGGAAGCTGCAAAAACAGTTCATCAGTTCATCCAACAGCCATAAAAGAAGAACCAGGGCTTTGACCCCCAAGAGTATCATTAAGATGAAAATAAACTTATATCATGAATTGACCTAAATCTAAAGGTGTTCATCGGTCAGCACATGGTGAGTTGCGTTTTCTTTTTTAGGTTTACTAATCTTCTCGTTTTGGACAATACTGTCCCCAAAAGTGTGACTGCTGTTCCCGTGTGATGTTTTCAAGCGGTTAGATCCCCTCTCAACTGTGCAGTGTGAATGCAAATTAATTCAAATGAAGGTTTTCAGTGGTTTTCACTAAAGCAGTCCACTAAACGATTTCAATTCCACCTTAAAGTATTTTGAATTTCCCTCTAGTAGATGTAAATAATATAATAGAACCAATAAAAAAGCTTTCAAGTATTTTTCCTTTTTAAATATGTCTATTTGCTGGTATCTGATACTTTGCTGTGACAAACACTAAAGTGTTCCCAGAAGCCAGCAGCTTCCCAGACTTCCCAGAAGCCACTGTGCACATTAATGTTGCGCTCAAAGCAGCCAACATTTAGACACAAGAAAACGGTTAAGAATGACTCTTCTTCTGTTCTTTTTGAGCCATGTTGGCAATTCTCTTGACAAAGTGCTAAAGTTGGCGCCGTTCAAACAGCTTAAGGCCAATGCAAATCTAATTCTGCCAACTCAACTGGATGGAGTTTGCTTTGACGAAGGCACCTAGGTATGACTCGAGGAGTTTTGTGGTATCCCAAAGTGCATATTTGTGTCAGTGAAGCCTGCACGTGCTTTTTTTTTTTTTATCAGTAACCACGTTTGTACATGTTTATGCTGACAACAGTGAGAGGGGAAATAATACGTGTCTGGTTAATCGTAAGGTATGAGGCAACGAGGTCCCTTTTTCAACAAAAGATTCCACTTGAAATCATCTTAACAGCTGGGCCTCTTCATACCTGTTGACCTGCTTCTTTCAACGTTACCTGGAGACCAGCCGGCTGTTTTTCTAACACCGCGGCTCTTCTCCATCCACAAGGGTCAGCGAGATTTCTCCAAAGTGGTACGGTACCTGCGTGTGACCTCCAATTCCAAAAAGTGGAATTCCCTCTTTCTGTTTAGGATTCGCTGACACTGGCAATCTTTTTTTGCCCAGCAAAAGCAGGGAGGAAAATGTACCGAGCAAAGTCAGTGCTGCCTTAGAAATGGAAGATAAACAAAATGAAGCACTACTGAATGCTACCCAGCACTGAAAAATAAAATATGAGGAAATTCTGACAATAATAGTTTCATTCCTGACACAAGAAATAACTGCAAGATAATGTATTTAATTGAATAGGAAGCCTTTGTTTGGCTTGTAAACAAAAAAGAACCCATGTTTTTTTTAGTTTCTAAGAATATGTAAAGAAAAATGGAGGGAGTGATTGCAGAATATTATACATGGTTACAGTTTTTGGTGTTGGATTCTGGGAAATTAAGAATTCCTTGGAAAACGAATAGCCTTACAACATGCTGACTTGGAGTTTGCACCTCCTCGACTCATCCCACGTGTTTTATTGACATATGTGGGTGAAAGGGATAAGCATCTCTAGGATGTGCCATCTGTGTCTCAACTTTTTCTTGGCCACCCCCCTCGGCTGATGCACCTGCCTGCAAAGTTGCAGGGTCTTGCCAAAGCGCCAAAAACCCCAGCCGCTTTGTTACAGTCAGTTGCGCCCATCTGGAAGGACAACAGCTATTTTTACTCTGTCACTCACAAGTTTCCACTTCAAACACCCCACCGCCACCCGCCTAGCATTCCACACTAAGAAGCAAGTACTTTGAACACGGCGCCATGCCGCCTCCCCCAATGCTGGGAAGTCTGTATGGGCATCATCACCAACCTGAAGCTGACCCCATTGACCTGTTGTAAAATTCCCTTTAGCTACTCAACAAGGACTGAAAAAGGAGTCAAAATGAACGTCTTTTGGTCGCCCTAAACTACGACCATGAGGCTGAGAAGATTTTGCACCTGTTTTTTTTCATACCTGCTGGCTATTCCTCATGATCATAAGGTGAAATAAAGCTTTGAGCAACACAAAAGTCAGGAAAAGACACCAATGCTGTAATAAGTTTGAGTCATTCTCTCGTCATTTCTTGACTCTACAACCTTATCTGCATGACCAATTCTTGCAGGTTGGATCATTTGTTTATTTTGGCTTTACCAGTCTTAGCTCTTATGAAGGCTACTCAAAGCGTTCGTTCTCCTCTTCGTGCTTTGGCCTTCTGCTTTCCTTATAACTAAGATCAGTGAATTGCTGGTCTATCATTTAGAACTCAAGCACTCCAGTTATTTCAGATAATGGAGGTGACGCAAAACTGTTGACGCTTGGTAGGAAGGCTGATGTGAACAGACTGAACTGAGGGACTCCACGCAAGAGAAAGGTAATGATCGTTAAACAAGTCAATTTGTACATTATGTTTTAGCCTGGTCATCCCTGAAAAAAAGGTTAAGGTTAAAATAAATATCCTATTGATTTAAACACACACGTAAATAATCTTTGTCTTGGAGTCTCTGGTTTGTCAGTAGGATTGTGTTATAGGATCTCCACCAAATCTTGATGGAAATTAAATCACCGTTGTACCTCCTAAACAGAAAACAGTCAACAAATAAAGTAACATCAGTCTGAGACTATCCCAAATATCTCGGATATCCCAAAATGCCACAGCGTGGTGACCGAAATGCAAGTTTTTCAGAAAATTCGGCAGGTGGCTGCACGGTGGCCTTTGTCATCGGAGTCTCATTTTTACATGCCGCTCAGTGGTTGCAGAGTTTTTAAAAAAACCTTTACATTTTTGGGGGTTTTTTTCTGAGTTTTTCCTCACTGAGGGGGAGGGTGTAAGCGCAGGGATGTTTGTTTGTTTGTTCAGCTTAGTCTGTTAAACAGCTAGCTATTGTTTACATTTTTATGATTGACTTTATGTTCTTTGCAAATACCGGTGTAAGCCCATTGAGACGGCTATGGTTGTGATATTGGGCTATAGAAATAAAATTGAATTGAAAAAGTAAACTTTGACGGCGACTGGACAATTTTTCTGTAAAAGTTGACATTGGTCAGTGGCCAACGGGGGGATCACCGTCCGATAGCAGCTCCGACTGGACGTTGTGTAAATGATTCCAGACAGCAGCCGTCCATATCAAGTGCCACCGGCCGCCGGCTTCCCGGTAGCTCAGGGATATATACATAAAAGCAGGCCATGCTGCATGCCTGACGGCCGCTTGACTGCCATCGTCTACATTCATGACCATGCCAAAGATTTTCTAAACATTTAGGCAGCGGCATGGAATTTCGAAGATTCTGCTGATGCCTCCCCATGGCAGTTGTACTTACGACCGTCATTCCTAAGTCCAGTTGTTTACGCCAACACAACATTTTGTCAGTGTTTGATAAGCTTTAGTGTTAAGTTCTTGTCAATTGAAGGAGATTAGTTAAAACACTGCAGAGACATTCTCACTTTGTCTTAACTCGATGGGTTCTTTTGTTGTGTCATGAAAACTCTCGTAAGACACTTTTAATGGATCCAGATCAATCAAGTGAAGCAACCAGTTGAAGCTTCACTTTCACAAAAATGTGTTTATCTTATGTTTTTTTTTATCTACTGAGGTCTTTATCTCAGTACTCCAGAGGTAGAATGCCAAAGACTGATCTGCGATAGGTCAGTTAGTTGGGACCCTTTCAAACTTGATATTGTAAAGAAACACTGTTTTTCTCATAAACATTCTGTATTCGTTAGTGGAAACTCTGCTACCGTCCCAATTAAAGATACACTGAGGAGGTTAATCATTAAGGGTTTGGAGTGAAGCTTTGTCTACATTGAGGGGAGCCAGCTGAGGCCTTTAGACATCTGTTCAGGATGCCCTCCTAATGAAGTGTTACGAGCATGTTCACCAGGGAGAAAGCCCTCACGGCCAACTCAGAACATGTTGGAAAGATTAAACCCTATGGCCTAGGAGCACAGTGACGTCTTCTCAGAGAAGGGGGAAGAAGTCGCAGAGAAGAAATAGTGCCAGGCCCCTTTGCATATGACTGTATTCACTTTAACTTGATAGCTCGCATTTGGTTGGAATACATCGACCATTTACGCAATTAACGTAATTCCAACGGATCCCGATGATGAGGAAAGCAGCTTTGTGCTGATATGCAACACTTTACAGTAGTTTACTGTTTTCCGCAATCAATTCCAATAGATTCCCCTGCCTAAGGTGCTTTCAGTTCAGTTTCATGTTCAGCAAAGAGCCTGCCTTTCTTTTGGTGAAGATAGAGAGAAGATGTGTTAAGTGTAGCCTTATTTTAGATTTGGATGGCAGACTAGAACAGTAAAAAGCGCGGCTCCTGACAGTGGATGCTAAGCCTGATGCTACTCCTTGTAGCCAGGTTGTTACTCAGTGCGAATCGCGCTACCAGGGCTAAACTAGCTTGCACCCCTGCCCCTCCCAGGCACTAGCCGGGGAAAACACAGGATGGATTTGTACCAGTGGGAAGGAAGCATAGTGCTAAACACAAAAACCTGGAGCTCCCGCTATGTAATTGGTTCCAGCGGAGCTAAGCAAAGGCAAGACGGTATGATTAACCGGGCCATGGCGGCCCATTCCATATATAATATATATCTATATATTTTGCTAATTTACTTTCAAAATGTGTCTCCAAGCAGCTACAAACCACGCACCCCCCTCCCTCCATTAAGATACATCTCACTGGTTGTTGTGCCAATGACCCCAAGTGGAGGTTAACGGTATTTCTTCATGTTGGGGCGGCCTTGGTGCAGAGGTAGAACAGTCCACCTCTGATCGAAGATTGCAGGTTCAATTCCTGCCTTGCCCACCCATGCAAGTGTCATTGGGCAAAAGACACTGAACCCTCAGGTGGTTATAGGTTGGCACCATCAGTGTGTGAATGAGTCTCTGACTGTAAAACACTTTGGGCCTTCAAGGAAGGAAGAAAGAAAAGCGCTATTTAAGTATACACCTTTTATATATGAAGGTAGGTGCTTTGCTTATTGTCTCAACAGTAGCTCTCATGCTGAAAAAGTGTGAGCACCCTTGGTGTGGAGTGATGTAACAACCCGGCGTAAATGAGGTAGATCTCAGCAAAATGTTTCAGTCCAACACAATCCATGAAGGTGTTTGAAACATAGGTATGTTTATTTATACTTGACTGCTATTTATCACTTTAGAAGAAGTTCTTTTTTTTTTATTAACCTCAAAGAAAAGCGTGCGTTTCGCTATTCGTTTGTCAATCCAGCAGCAGCTTGGAACAGCTTTTCCCCTGTCAGTATTAAAATGGACAACGTTTGCCCTCAAACTGTCAAAACCTGACATTCACATAACTCAGTCTGTCGGCTAGAATGTTGTTGATGCGTGACCTAATCCACCTGGAACTGGACTTTCTTGGCTGTCATCATCCTGTGCGAGAGCGCCTAACAGGGGAGGTTGTGCTCCAGCCACATTTCAAGTCAAACTAAAGAATAACCTGGAGTAGAAAACAGAGTTTGGTTTAGATTAACTTTAATTTCACATGTGTCAATTTCATAAGATGTTTGCCTTTGTGGGGCCAAATACTTTTGGCGCAGACTCTTTAGTCATCGGTAAAAAATCAAAAACATGCTGGCGTTTGGAAAAAAAAGAATCCATGTTGCTCTTAGTGCTTATATAAGAGTCCTGGATGAGCTGTAGCTGTGTTACATCACAGATAAGCAGCTGGAAGAAACCATCTATTTGGTTTAGGTAATAAGCTGTCTCCGGATTACAACTTAATCAGAATCACACCCAGGTCTCTCTGCAGTCTGAGGGAAATTAGTGTTGTGAGGGTATTTTAACAAGTAACATACATCTCACACCCATACATGCACGCACACCTAGGATTTGACACACAGGGTGACTCACTGGAGGTATTTGTCCTTTAGTCACATCAATTAATGCCTACTCTGTGACGGATGCTTCGATCTTCAGCAGGTTTCATGAGTTTTTCATAAGCCTGTGTTTGAATTAGCTTCTCACGTCATTAGAAATGCAAAAAATGTAGAAAAGTGCAGAGTTTGATGTCAAATTGAAAAGTCTCCAGATGTATTAATCTGCAGAAAAGTACGTTTTTAATTTTTTGCAGTTCCTAGTAAAAACTGAGCAAAAGGAAAGCACTTTAACTTTTGATTAACTCTGTTCCAATTCAGATTCTTTGCCCCATTCAGGCACAAAAGTTTCCAGTTAGTTTCAGCTTTAGATTTATTGTTGAGCACTGACCTGGTTATTAATCATAAGTGATGCTGTTGAGGCCTCTTTGGTGCCAAGGGCCAAAACTTTCCCTGCTGACGAGGCTGATGCGAAACCAAAAGTAAAAGTATTTCCATTTGCCGTTTTGACTTGACCCACCTTGACTTGCCATTATTCGGCTCCGTCTCGTTCTGAGCTCGTTCTAAGCTCAGTAGCCTTGTGGTAGAGTGTCTGCCCGGAGACAGGAAAGTTGTTAGTTCAAATCCAGGTCTGGGTCATACCAAAGATTCTAATATATGGGACTTAATGCCTTGCTTGGTATGCAGCATTAAGGGATTGGATTCTGGTGTTAAACCACCAAATGGTTCCTAAGCGCAGCTGTGTCTGCAGACAACCACTCCCCCAGGGGGTGAGTCAAATGCGGTGAACAAATTTCAAACACCTGATAGATAATGGGACTTAAATTACAGACACATGAGCTTTTTTATTACATTAATCTCATTTTTAATCGGTTTAATGCATTAGTCGCAGAGAGAAGTAAAAACTGAGAAGCTCACGCAATTAGTCGGTATTATGGGTGGAAAATTTGCGCTTCAAAATCATCCTGACTTCCATAACTACTTTCTTGCCAACAGACTGCAGTACCTCTTAAGATGGATAAAAAACAATCCAGAAACCAACCCATGGATGGATCTGGAACAGGCATTCTGTGGAAAGATTAACTTGTCAGATCTACCATTTATAAGCCCAACAATAAAAAAACATGACTGCTACCAGAGTATTAATATAAGTACTACTTTAATAGCCTGGTGGGATTTTCTTAAAATGTCAAACTCTTCACTACTACCATGCAAAATGACACCCATCTGGAACAACCCAGACATCCTGATAAATAAAAAAATGTTGCACTTCCCTGCTTGGCAAGCAGGGGGCATAAGACTACTCGAGCACTTGATTATCGACAGAAGATTCATAACACACCAAGAACTACAAGAAAACCATGGAATAAATAAATTCTTGGAATATCAGCAACTTAAATCTGTAATTACTAAAACATTTAAATCCAGTGACAATGACTTAAAATTACCAGAACTAGTTACCTCTATGATTAATTTTTCATTGAATAAAACTCTCTCCAAAATATACAAACTCTTATGCAACTTAGATAACGAAGTCTCAATCCCAACAACAAAATGGGATGCAGACTTAGGCAGAAGTACAGACACAAGCTTCTGGTCAGAAATGTGTCTAAATACCTTTAAATTAACCAAAAGTCCAAACCTACAACTAATACAATTCAAAACTCTTCACAGAATTTACTATACTGGACAGAGGATGTTCAAGATGGGTCTCAAAAACTCAGACATTTGTGAGCATTGTGATAGTAATTTACCTGACAATTACATGCATGCTTTGTGGTTCTGTACACCTGTCCAGGCTCTCTGGCAACAGGTATGTGCTGATTATCAGTCTGGCTTAAGGTTTCAATCACAGCCTCACCTTCACTTTGTGTGCTGGGTGACATGAGTGCCATCGACACAGAGGGAAGTTTAGCATCTATAATCTTCATAACTCTTTGTATAGCAAAAAAGACAATTTTATTAAACTGGAAAAACAAGAAAAATATTAGTATAAGTCATTACATGAATCTGCTATTGGATCATATCAGCTTGGAAAAAATGTCAACTAAGAGCTCAAATAACTTAAAAGGAATTCGGGCTCTCTGGTCTCCCATAGCTAACTCCATAACTTAGGGGGCGGGATTCCTGGGTGTCGCCGCGCCTTGACTGTCTGCCGGGGTCGGGGCCTACCTGGTGCCTGGTGGGGGCAGGGGGGCGCTGTTGGTCAGGGGGTCTGGTCCGGCGCCTGGGTGGGGCAAGCGCAGGGGCCGCATGGTCTCCCGGGCCTGGGCGTGGGGGTGTGTGGATGGTGCATTGGGTGGGGGTCTGGCTTGGCTGGGGGGGGTGGTCTTTTTGCGTGTGCTGGGGGGGCTTGCCTGCGCTGGATGGGCGGCCCGGCTGCACCTGGGGGCTGGGGTCACTCCTTCTCCGGCCCTGGGACGGGGTGGGGCAACCCTCTTGGGGCCTGCGATTGCTCCAGGTAAAGCCAACCATTGCGGGGTCTGGGGGGAGCGGGCCAGGGGAGGGGATGTCTGTGGGCAAGAGGGGGGGTCCACTACCAGTACGGGACCCTAGGGGCTTCCTCGGGCCCGCTGGTACCTGATCAGGTAGCTAGAGGGGTGGTGCTTGGGGGGGAGGGGCTGGGGCTTGCCCTGGGGGCTGGCCCCCTCTGGCCTCCTCTCTCTTTGTGTGGGGTGGGGGGTGTGGGGCCTGGGGGGTTGGCTTTCGGGCGGTGGGGCCTCTGCCCTGGGGAGACTTGGGCCCAATGCTGGGGGGGGGCGGGGGGACGGTTGTTTCATCATCGGGGGTCAGTTTGGTAACTGTCCCCGACCTTCCCTCCTTCCTCATACGACCACTTATTAGGTTGGAAGGGGGGGCGTGCTTGCGGAATACCTCGAGGGGCCGAGCCACTTGGCAGTGGTCCACCCCTCCCATGGTCTCCGCACAGTTTCGCCCCCTTCTCTTGGTTTTAAATGCACCTTAGACACGTAGGATCCTTGGTGGGGGGGTGCTGGGACATCACTGCCAGCAAGCAGGAGATGTCCTCTCAGTGCTCTACCCTCCAATTTTAACTGCACCGTAGACATTTAGGGCTCCTTGGTGAGAGGGCGATTGGACATCCCTGTAAGCAATCAGGAGATGTCCTCAGTGCCCTGCTCGCCAATTCTAACTGCACCCTTTATTACACACACCCATCAACCACAAGAAACACACCTCAACACACACACAAATACATTACACAAGGAAGGTGGGACTACTGATCTTCTGTCCCCTACCCCATCCCTGGTGGAGGGAACAGGGCCTTCAGCAGCGGTGGCCTTTTCTCCTGGGGGTCGGCCTCCTGGGCCCGGCGGCCCCCTCCCCACGCAGGGAGAGGGATCCCTTTGTCCTCTGGCAAGTTCATGAGCGGGGGATCATATTCCATCTGAGCCTGGAGGGTGTCTGTGTCCTTGTGGTGCGGGTTCTGGCCCTTACCCTCGGGTGCCGAGCCCCTTCTGGGTCACAACATTAGGAGAGCCTGGTCAGGCAATGTACACCTTCGGGGACCCCCACTTCTCTTGGTCATCCCTTTTCTAGATGGGGGTAGCTGACCCCCATCGTGCTCTCTTCTGGATCTCTGCAGCTGCCTGGAGCTTTGGAGCAGGTCTCCCGTGGGGGGCCCGGGCTCGTACCCGGGGCTGGGGTGGGGGGATGCCCAGAACTCCTGGGTGGTGGTGGGCGGCTTGTCTGGGGTGGTGGGGCTCTCGGGGGTGGGGCCCCGCGCTGGGCCACCTGGCGCGGTGGGAGGGCTGCTCTCCTGACTGGGCTGGGCCTTGCGCTCTGCGCTTCCGTACCTCACTGCACTCGGGTGTTGGGGGCCCGTGTGGCTGTCCTGCGGGCCCTGGTCTGGGTGCTTGGCCGGGCTGCCTGGCGGGTGGATCTCCTCCATTGACCCCACAGTATGGGTGCGGGGGCGGGCCCTGGTCGGCGCTGCCGCCTCGGCGGGTGTCTTGGTGTGGGGATGGCTGGGGGTTCTCCCTCCTTTTTTGTGCATTCCATCATCCACTTCAGCTTAACATAACATTCACCTGAGCACAGGCGTCAGCTCACCTTTGCACCTTCGAATAGTGTGCGTGACAGAATGTATGTGTTGGTTGGTATGCACAAGTGTGCGTGTGAACTGGATGTGGACAAGTTTGTGAACACTCTTGGAGCCGGCAGGTATGTAACAGCTGAGTGTGTGGACAGGCCCCGCCCATTTTAGACCAACACTCACTATTGCAATGGGTATAAGCTCCAACATTTTGTTGCCTGTAGATTAACAACTCTACCTTCCCTTCACAGTAGTCCTTCTCTAACTTCTATAATCCACCATCTCTCTTTCCCCCCCTCCACCCCCAACTCTCTCCTTTTCCCCCTTTCCTTTTCCGTCCGGTCCAACAAAAAAGACACCAAAAAAAAAAAAAAATCTATATTAATAAAGTTTGGTTTAAATTACAAAAGGGGCTTATACCAACATACATTTTGTGTTCGCAATGATTTATAACCCCCGATTGTAAGAGTAAAATCTGTCTAATACAAGAGGTTCTCAGCTCATATCTGTTTGCTCAGCTGTTGGACAGGACAAGTTAAAAAAAAAATAAAATAAAATAAAATAAATAAATAAAATTAAAAAAAAAATCATCCTGACAGCATCATAGAAAGAAGTTCGGTGATCTGCCTTTCTCGACCAAAGGAGTTTGCCTGCCACCAAAGCAGCTGAACCTTAGGTTGTCATAAATCTGGGCTAATCACCCAGTTTGGGTACAAACAGGGCTCATGCTAGCAGCAAATAAGCTAACCATGTCAAAATTCTTCGCCAAACAAAAGATATTAATGGTGCACATTTGGATTGCTCAAAATTGTGTTGATATATTAAATGAGAGTACTCTGGACCTGATTGTTGTTTTTTTTTTTTTTTTTATTGTTTTTGCTTAATTGTTTGAGATTGAAAAGAAGTACCCACAGGGGAAGTAAAAATAGAGACTGGAAGTCTGTCATGATAAAAAAACTTCATAAAATAACTTTCAGTCGTAGTTAGATCTTAGTGCCCCACAATGTCACAAATGTCAATGAAAAAAACTCAAAATGAGGCTTTTCACACCAAATATTTGCTTCCATTAAAAAACAGTACCCAGTACAAAACAATGGTTTACGTCACAATTGGCTTGTTGGTTTTGTATATGATTGACACACAGCTTTGTGTTCATTGCCTTGTTGAGATGGAAATCCTTTGGTAATTCTCCAGTCCTGTAATTTCCTATTCTGTTTCCATTGGCTTCCTGTAATCCACGAGAGTCTTCCTCTTTCGCACATGAAGTTATTCCTATGGGACTTCTCCGGCTTGCACAACCATCAATTGCAAAACAAGATGACAATCCAAATATTCTGTCTAAACCCCTAATTTGTTCACTAAAAAACAAAAACAATGTTGGTTTTAATCACCTCCAGATTTCCAAAGAAAGAAAACACCAGGAAAAATCTGCCCTTTTACCAGCAGTTTGCTATGAATCTGCAGGTCCATATCTCCAAATCATCCCTCTGACGTCTTCTAATGCCTCTTCATTGCCCATAATCAATTACATGCTTGAGAGATCATGACTAACTGTGTGGCAAATCAGACATAAAGGCTGCGCTTGACCTCTGGCTGCCTGACCCATGGAAACCACCTCGGCTGATGGTTCCCGTCGTCTCATTTTAACATGTGGTTGCATTCATGTTTGACGCTCCACTTGTTTTGTCTTGGCCGGGTTCTGAACATGTTCTAGAACATGTTACGTGCATGAGATCCGGTCCGGTCTTGCTCAACACCACATTCCGTGGGTTTTTCCCCGACATCTGCCTGACTTCATGTTCCTTGCGCTTTTTCTCCCCATTTCTAGTCTTCTGCAGAGATTCTCCGAACAACTTCTCGTCTTTGGTTAGACATTCAAACTGTTAATGTGATCATCGTGCCTCGTATCCTCCTCCGCAGGTAATCCATCCAAGTTAAAGACTTAGCTGAACTGTCAGAGTGCAAGGAATGGTTATGAAATACAGAGGGGGCAGCATGAGGGGAGACTGACGACAGCTGCTGATGAGGAACAGATCGTTGTTGCTCTCCTTTTTTTCCATCTCCGATGCAAACATACGTATTCTAGAACTCACCTGATTCTTTAGTCTGAATAGTCTCTGTCAGAGCGGGTTCACTGCTGGCAAACATGCTTCCCATTTTTAGAGCATCTGTTTCTGCAAGCCTTAGAAGAATGAAATAGACATTTTTCAAATATTGTTCTGCAATTTTTAGGAACTGCAACATAACCGTCTCTCTAGCTATATTTCTAACCTTCGTAGTTATATATATGTAGACATTTTCTTGTGGAACATTTTAAGAACAGTTGTTTAAAGTTTGCGTTTCACACTATAAGCTTTTTATAATGCTACGTTCCCACTGGGCGTGATAACACGTGCTTGAGTGACCGCATATTCTCATTTCGGGCTTTCGCGTTCAAAACTTTTGCAGTCAATTCCAGTTTTTAAGTCAGTTTGCAGGCTTTATGTACAAAGTATGCACCAATTAAAAGTACGCTAATAGTTAAACCAGTTGACAAATCAGGGACTCGGATTTGTGACGTATGGGTAGGGTCTTTTTACAAACATCAAAGTGCCAACAGGTTGAAAATCGGACATGAAAGAGAAATTACTAACTGTGGTTTGTGCCCCGCTGAAATTAAATCACACAAAGTCTTTGGGATATCGGAATAGAGCTGTGAAAGAAAAATCCTGGAACAAGATTTGCATCACTTCGACATTTCGTATTTTCGTACCAGAAATGAACAAAAGCAGAATCCTGAGAAAATACTGAGGCGTTCTTATTTAGCGCAGATTCAGTGGTGTTTATAGTTTTTTACAAAAAAATTAGGATGATTCTGGCGATTGGTAAGATGTTGTATTAACTTTTAAAGGCATCAGCTACAAATTTCTGGATGTTCCACTGACACAAGGTTTTATTTTCATAAAAATGCTTTTGACATTTATTTTTTTACTTTGAAAAACTTTATTCGACCATAAATAAAAGAATCTACACTATATAAAAGTGCAAGTAAACATCCAACACTAAAAAAGTACAGACTATGATTTAGTTGGATCTGTAAGAAAAAATAGTGAAACGTATACATAAATGAGGTCCGTGTCAGGATATTTGTTCAGAGTATTTTTTTATGTATTGCGAATTTTTATAGTCCTTAATCAATGGCATAAACATGCATTATGCATTCAGCTGATGAAGATTAGTTTAGTGAAGGTGCAGGAAAATGAAGAAAAGTGCTAAAAGTAAATGGGAGCTTATCTTTCCATAAAGCACGCTACCATAGAATACACGACCCACAAAACAAAGGCTTTCATTCCATTAGGACTGACTTTATCAAGCTCAACTCTTTACTTTGGCTCTTTGATTTCCAGTGAAGACTTCCTCTTTTGTATGTTTACCAAACTATTGATACCAGACACAGAAAAAGCATTTTTTTGTCGTTTCAAATGTAATTGATGCATGCATAAAATAGGATACAGTGATTTCAGTAACCAGTTCTTGAATTTAGTTTAAAAAAGCAGAAAAATAAATAGGCAGTACTATTTTTTTTTCACAATATAAATAAATCTAACATTTTTAAATTAAAAGTGTAAATATGCTTAATAAATGTGTGTAAACCATCTGAATATAACAAAAAAGCTATCATCTTTGTAACCACTTACTTTTCTATCACTTATAACTCAGTTACTGAGTAGATGGTAAATTTGTAACACCGTGGCGTGTACTGGTAGTAATTTTATGAATTCTAGTACAAAGCCTCGCCAAAGTAAAATATTTTTTGTAATAATATTCTAAATTCAAGTCTCATTTTAAACCAGAACTCTAAAGTATTTAGAATTATAATAATTAATAGTATTAAAGCAGTTATTTGCTTTTTTGATTACTCTTAGCTTGAACTCTTGAAACTGTGTTCTGCCTTTTACGTGTCCAAATGTCAGGTTCTAGTCTTGTTTCTCTTGAGTTCTGATGAAAGTGAGTCACAGAAGGTGTATTGTTAGTTCAGTCAATTGTGAGTAAAAATGGACATAGTTCCTCTTGTTAAAGTCATTTATACCAGACCTTGACAAATATTACCTTTTCCATTTAGACTTTGTGTATTCTTTCATGTGTGTGTGTGGGGGGGGGGGGGGGGGGGGGGGGGGGGGGGGGTGCAGCTTGCTTGTTCACGCCCAGAACCCTCACCAGACTTACCTTTAGCCCCCGTTCCAATGGAAAGGGGACACTAAAGATATGGGGGGGTCCAGAGACTGAACGTAGAGAGTGAATGTGCAGGAATGTCTCCTCCGTGTGTTTGAAGGCCATGCCCCCCCCCCCCAAATAAAATCTGCTAAATGGGGCCAGAGGGATGGAAGAGGTTAGGGGGTCTGGGGCTTTCCCGTCTTCTCAGAATCCCGTTTCTATGGCAACGGGGTGAAAACACCACCGGTGGGACATTGGGTGGCTCTGCCAATTAACCCCCCCCAACATCTTTCCCTGAACTTACAAACAAAAACCCCAACTTTGACTTCACGCCTATTATTGGATTTTGAGAAAAAACCAAAGCAAAGGGGGAATCTGACTCATGGAGGGGCCATGAGCTGACAGTTGGTTGGTGAGTACACCTGGTTGTGGTCTTGTTTTCCCTGGCAACGCACGGTCCACGAGGCCCCCGGAGTGTTTGCACTGCACACAGCTGTGCGACTTGGAGGGGCTGGTGTGATCGGGGGTGGGGGGTGGATGATGGGCACCAATGTCAACAACCTGAGACAAGCTGCTCCTTCTTCTGCAGATAAAAACAAAACCCCTGGGAGCGAAAGCAGTGTCTCCACAGATTTACCAAACAGAGCATGCTTGTTGTTTGAAAAAGTTCATGTGAGGCCACACAATCAACGGTGGTCAACAATGGTGGTGGAGAAAACCAAAACATTATTGGAGCAGGTTAATGCCATTGTGCTTCTAGCACACTGACACAGATTTGGAGACAAGCGAGACGAATGCACCAGAAGCATTATGCAACTGTCAAAGCCGCAGAGGGAATGGTCGTTTTTCCTTAAATATTTGACAAAAGGCACGCTTTAGCTCGCAAAATAAGCTCCCGGTATACCGGGAATCCGCAGCACTGACCTCACCACTTTGCAGAAACTTGAACCAATAAAACAATTTATGGTTTTTTCTGATGTACAGCTGGCAGGCCGATTGCTAATGGGTTTAAAATGTGCCGTCTGAGGCTGAGTGAGGAAGAAAGAGAACAAAGAAAAAAAGGGTTGACGTTAGGGACTCTGATTTATGAACGACATCTAAAAATTTAGCAGAGCATTCTGCTCCCTGAATGTTGATGTTGCAATGAATCTCGAGATTTTGACATAATTGTTTTCTTTGGGAAAGTGAGGCCAAGTTAAAGCTTCGTCTTTGCAGGTTAGAGCTGTGCTGAGCCAAGCAACAGCTGACTTATAGAAACCTTTGATGTTGAATCCATGAAGCCTCTGGAGTTGTCTCATGTGGAGGGCAGCGCAGAGACTATAGGCCACCCAGAGGAGGATCGAAAGACTTGAACTACGTTTATGTTTAATTATCTGTGTAACTTCTTCATGCAAACATGACAACGTCAGTCTGTCATGCCAACATTCCTAGAAATGGTAAAAAGAGTATACCATCTGTGCAGCATTAAGAAGTCAGCTGCTTCTCCAGGAATATCTGGTGTTTAAAGTGAAAACACCTACAGACACCGTCGGTCCAAAGCTTAAATGAAATATGCAGTTCAGCATTTACACCCAACATCCAATGGTGCAAGGATAAGTCGCCGCATTTAAGTTTAGCCAAAAACGAGTCAGTCATTTTAAGGGCGCACTGACAGAACGCTAGAAAAAAGAATATAGGTTTTTCTCAAGCAGCTTAGTCAAATGTCTATAGTGTGGCAAAATGATCCCAAAGCAAATCTAAGCTGAACCAGAACCACTTTTGGACTCATGATGGTGTGAGTGCCCATCCATTGAGCTGGGATGAAACCACTGACTATATATGAGAACTGGACAAAGCACCCCTGGCGTTCCAGGGGGTTCCATAAAGCAGACACCCCGCACTTCCAAAGAGAAACAAACCACAATTACTCAGTGATTCTGTTGGTCAGAGTAACCATTCTTCATCTGATACATTTGTTAACTTATTCTTGGTAATCTTTTTTTCTGCAGTTCAAGTTATTCACGTTATAAACTGACCACTCAGATGCCTCAATAAAAATAGGTGTTCTTGCGTCGAATGTTTAAAATGTTTGACTGATTCTCCCGAGTCGGCTTTTCGTGAAAGGGGTGCGGCCTTGCAACAAGCTGATTGGAGAGAGCGTTCGCCGTAGACTTGTCGACCAACACGGACAGATCACGGCTGACTGAGGACGTCTGGCTCCAACATCGCAGTGGACATTTCGCAGAAACGTGGCAATTGAATTGACTTAATGTAATTGGAACTGGAAGTAAGTTGTTTTCAAAGGGTGATGTCACACTCACTCAGTCCAGTTGTCTTATACATACAATGAGTGAAACAGAACAAAACATCCTGCAAGAGGTCTAAAATCATGGGAACTTCAACAGAGATGGAAAGACTATACTTGCATCATATTCAACTGAAAGTTTTTCACATAAACTACATCATATAAAATAAGCTAAAGATTTGATTGGTTGAAAAGCTTTTTGGGTTGTAGATCTATGCCTATTTCTGTCAAAAGTTTTGAAACAAGAGCCAAATAACCATCTGCTTTATCAAACTTTTTTTTTTTTTTTTACCAAAACTTACTCATTTGCTTGAAGATATATTTGGTCTCCAAATATTTTTCAAGAAAGAACCGGAGGAAGTCTTATCTAATCGTCGAATGTAATTTTTTTTAAAAAGGATTTTGGCCCAAGGCTGACCTTTAATAGTTTTTAAAATTCAAAGGTGACCAAGAGAAATATATAACCTAAGGGTGTATTGAACGATTACACCCAAGCGAACCGCTCTCGAACCTATCTTTAGAGAAGGTCTCGGTTCGTTTCCAATAGGACTGAGCTTTGGTTCGCTCTGAGTTTCCTCAGTCTGAATACGCTCTGTTCTCAGAGCGGAACAACTGAACCAAAACAGCCGCCGTAGCCGGTGGTCCTGTGATGTAATACAGTTGGAATAAAGTAATCGATAAGCCGCGGACAAACATAAGACAACAACTGTCGTTTTATCAAATGGGAAAAAACTCCTTACATGTTAGAACGTTTATTTTAAGACAGCTGAAAACTTTTCTTACATGCTTTTCTTACAGAATTCTCTTAAAAACACTCTAAATATCCTAAAAACATTTATATCTTAAAAAGTATTTTACCCAAAACCCCGAGAGAATCTTTCCTGTGGTCTAAATCTAGAGATTTTAAGGTTTCGTTCAGCAGTCAAACTTAAAACACAAAAGAATTCAAATCAATGGAAGCTCTTGATGTGAATCTTTAAACAGTTTAAACAGATATTACTGCTGAGTTGGCAGGTTCTGCTGACAAAAAGCTCCCTGTGACTCATCAAGGCTCACTGTTTACATTTTACCATCCATGGCCTGTGACGGAACACAACGCTTTCTGGAAAATGAGGAACGGTTTGAGGTGTGAAGCGTCACCGAAGGGTCAACCAGTTTATATACATTGAGGGCTGCCATAGTTACCGCTGTCAAACTTTTGGATGAGGAGTTTGATGCAGAGGTGAAGAAACTTGCTTCAGTTTGGGCCTCCAAACTCCAACTTTCTTCCAAAATGACTCTACCTCAGCTAGGCCTCATTAAGAAACCTCTGTGATGCTACCTGTTCACGCTGAAGCGCAATGAAGCAATGATGATGGTCAGAAATGGATCTGTGTGTGGAGATGTTTTCAAATGTCAGGTTTTGGGTCATCAGCAAGCAAAATGATGAAGATATCATCTCTCGAACAGAGAGGATGACTTTTGAATGAGCCCTATATCAGGTTGACGAATGTGATACTGAACTTTTGCCTCTTGATCCCAATGACAGCTGCTATGGTAGCGCCATTAAAATGTCACAAGTTGGGACTTTGGCTCCGTGACGCCACCTTCTCAGAGCCTCAGGAAGTTTTTACAATTACCTAAGATCTGTTATACTTGTTAGAGTTTAGTGAAATGACTGAAAGCCACAGCCATTATTAAGACTTCTGCTAAAGTCCTTTAGAGTTGTCTCCAAACTGTAGTGAATCCAGCTATTTCTGACTCCTTCAAAAATCCAGAACTGAATTCTTTCTTTTTTTTTTTTTTTTTTTTGCTGTTGATGTAAAAAAAAAAAAGCATTGACTTTAACATAAATGGATGAATGTTTGGTATCATTCATCTGTTCATCTCTAGACCAATTAAAAGCTTAAATCTTTTGGTTTATTGACAATGAATCTCTATTCATCAAGTGCAATCATGTCAGAGGGGAAGAATTTGACTATTTTTGTAAATTAGCAGAAGTATGAAGAGAACAAAAATGGATGTCTGTTCTGTTTGTTTGATTTCTTTAAAGTCATTTGTTGTTTTTTTTCTTCAAAGACTTTTGTAAATGCGGGTTAGCCAAAATGTAGACCTATGGCACCAAAGATACAGAAATGACTTGGAGCCTCTCCTTAAGCAAAATCTTTATTTTTATTTCCTCCTTCGATTATTCAGACCATCAAACTGTCTGTCAGGATATGCTTCGTACAGTATTCACAACTCTAAAGTTATGATGCCACCAAGTGATGATGTTTCAAGCATTTCTTCTCTTGCTTACAATAAACATACTGAGCACAATTGTACCAGAATGTAAATATATCGCCGCGTCTGCTTTTTCAACCCTAAAACCAAAAACATTTGTTCTGTCTTTCTGCCTGTCTTACCGTGTTTTAGAGAAATCTCAGATTTTCTTCTTTGAATTCACAGCTTATGTTCCATCATTCAGAGTAAATGCCAGAAACAGTGCAGAACCTCTTGTAAAAGTGATATAAAAGATTCCTTTGTGCCAGTGGTTGCTGGTGGCTTATATCTTCAGGGGTCCACATTCCTAGCAGTCAGCTGTGTTGTCAATGTTCCATTGGGCGCAAGGGTCCGCAGCCTTTTCGGTTTCTGTGTGCCTTTGAGACGTCGCCACTCTGGCCCACAAAGCCCGCTAATAGCAGGATCCTAAAGGAGGCTGCTTAACATGGGGGGAATCTGTGGCCACAACAAGGTCACCCCTGGGTTTGGGTGGAATACAGAGATGCCCTCGTTCCATCTCTAAAGCTGCATCTCCTCTTCGCTGCAGTGGAGGGCTCAGCTCTGCAGACAAACAAACGGATTGTGTCCTGAGAGACACGCTGTGCTTATCAGCGTACGTGCAGGCATGTGTACCTGAAGCCTTTGTTTCTGCTCGGGTTGCAGACAACGTGGAGAGGGCCTCACATCTGGCAGGCTGGCTGTCAGCCCGCCCCAGTGATGTGCTCCAGTTGTGGTATTAGGCAACTGTTGTCGTAGGGAGGGGTCAAGTAGAGCAGGACCAGCTGGTAGCTTATTATCCAAAATGTACAAATGAGCTGACATTTTTCATTTCAAACAAGTGTAATCGTCTCCACAGTTGAAATGGAACTGCTTTCATTATGATGTTTTCATTTGAATCTTCAACATACTATCAATTATTATATCATATGTTATATTATATTAATAATATGAACATTTTACGAATACTATTTATGAAATCTGACAAGGAAATCTTGGAGGATTTATAAAAAATAAGTACTTAAAATTTTTAAAAAACACAAATCAAAAGCAATGCACTGTGGTCTATACTTGTCAACTGAATTGATGCTTACTGGTTTTACGCAGAATCTCAGGGCACTGGATTTTGAAAAAGTAGATTCAGACACCCCGACAAAATGGCGAATGACTTATAAATGGCACAAACCAGGGAGTTGTGAGGGAATTCGAACACAGCCACTATATCATTCATACAAAAGACAGCACCTGTCGCTTTGGGGTGGGTTTTTTTTGTTTTATTTCTTGGTTTTGTGAAATAGCAGAAACAAGCAAAACATTTTGATTTAGTCCAGAATAACAAACTGCATCCACTGCTGCATGGTATACATAGTCTTATGGATCAGAACTGACTCTGCACTGCCAAAAATACTCCTTTTAGGCATCTTTACTGTACACATGTCCTGGTGTTATGACTTCTAACCAATGAAGACACAAGTTTCATTATGTGAATACCAACTAATTAGAATGTACTTTTTGCAGTTTGAGATTTTCTGACATTGGGAGTCAATGACAATGTTTGACTAATGCTCTCATTTTTCCCTCAAGAGTATGTTAATTGTAAATATTGAACAGGATCGCAAAAAACACTCCGATCAACACATAAAAGTTTTATTTTCTGTAATTCATGTGCACATCTAAACACAAGAAATGGCAGAAGAGGCTTCTTCAAAACCTAATTGTCCAGTGATGATATTTCCAGAGCCCCCACATGTCCCAATGAGTAACTTTAATATCCCAATTATAGAAATGCAAAGCCTCAGATTTAGGGTTCCTTTCTGTTTGTGAGCCTGAATAGCAGTCGCTGATATGTCGACTTAATCCCTGCATATAACAAAAGAACACTGTGCTCCTCTGTCTGGCTCCACAGACCTACCTGGACGGGGTTACGCAGGAGGAGGAGGGGGAAGTCTTTGAGAGGGAATAAAGTCGGCTAGGTAAGAACTAAAGAGCAGGAGAGGAGGGAGCCTAACTTTAAAAGGAAACTGCAAAAAGACGCCAAAGTGGGTTCAAATCGAGTTAGCACATGCTGCGAGATAGCAGACAGGCTGGCTGTGGGAGATGATTGTCACGTTAAAAGGGCCATAAAAAGGAGAGAAACCGGGTTCACAGCTGGGTTTACCCACAGAATTGACACATAGGAGAAAGTGCTCCTGCAGGCCTCAAAGAGAAGGTGTGGACCATTTGGAGAAGGCCTTTGTTTCTTTTTACTATGGAAAAGGTATATATCTGTCAACTTCTCCATGGGCTGGTGCTCTGTTCCGACGAGGACACACTGTGTTGCACATGCTCTCATAAACACAATGACGCATGCACGTCCTTCCTGCCAAGATACATAATCATATCAGCTGCTGTGTGTCGACTTTGTGCTGCAACGTTCGGCAGCGAGATGATGAAAAAACAGCCTCATTTGGACCAAGAAAGCTCAGTTTTCACCCAAATTTGACCTTTATTACTTTGGATTTTAAGATTCTCACATCTTAACAGCCAACCAAACATTTTAGCCCAGACAAAAAAGCATTTAAAGATCAGAAATTCTAAATAATCTTCTTTTCAGGCGTCTTTCCCCCCTGAAATGCACGAGATAAATGGGATTTTAACAGCTACAAGAAATACAAAAGGGAGGAGACGCACAATTGGGGTTTTTGAAGCACGGCATCAAACCACGAAAGCCCACATCGTTCCATATCATTTACACACAGGAGTACCATTTTAGTTCTCCAATCCAAACTGAGAAATTTTCCACCGTGGGACCAGACCGAGCTCGGTTTGCCATGCGACACAAGTTTTGTGAAATGTAGGTCAAACCAGGAAATCCAGAGCAGAAGTCAAAGAGTCAAGAAAAGCCTCGTGCTGAGACTATTCCACCCAAAACCAGAACCAACGCATAACCCATGCCAGTCAACAGCAGGGTGAACAAATATCCATTACTTATTGTAGCATTAAAAAATGGGTAAATGAAGAGAAATCAAGTTAACTCAGACTTAATTTTAGTGTAGAGTAGTAGTTTTAACATTAAAGTTTAGCTTAATACAAAAATAAAATCCAACAGATGCATAAAGTTCTCCAGAACCTCTCCAGTTATCTCCGTTAGCGCAGAGAGCAATGCTAGAACAACCAAAAACAAAGTCAAAGCTGGTATGTCAGATGTTTCTGCTGAGGTGTTTGGTGCATTTCTGAACAGAAGCCTGCAGATGGTTACTCTCCCCATCTCCAAACACTCCTTTGTCTCTGATGGCGATCTGAGCCTCGCTCACGTGGGGTCTGTTCGGCCAAAAAGCATAAACATGAAGTAGGTGCAATAACTGCAGCAAACAGGCAGGTCGATGCTGAACACTTTGTGCTTCTTACACTTTTCCCCTCGCCCTCCCTCTCTTGTACTCGCATATTGCTGTTACTTAATATATTCAGGGATGGCTGGAGGGGGGCTGCAGAAGGTCTGTTCTGGAGAAGTTTCTCCTCTTTTCTCGGACTTTGAACTCTCAGTTCTGTTAATTGCAGACAGAACTTTGGATTTGCTGTTTGGAACATCAGCAAAAGTCGGCTTTAATTACATATGCGGAAAAGAATCCTTCAACTGGTTTTGCTTTTGGATTCAATCCAGTCTTTATTAATAAAAAAAAAAAAAAAAAGGAAAATCATTAAAGCCAATCCAAGATACCTTTGGATAAAAACAGAATAAGGCCACAGCTCACTAGTCTACCACACCTTACGTCTAAGTTTTGGGGTTTCAGGGCCTGAGGAGCGGGAGTTCAGGCGTGTCCAGTAGCTGCCTTGAGGCTTGTACCACCTCAATGAATGTCCTTAAAAGAATGAAACGTACATTAGTCGTGCATGTGATAAGCATTTTGTAAAGTATTTTCATGGCAAATGGAGGCTAAGGCTAAGGAGCTAAATAAACATTAAAGGTGCTTTCATACAGAACGTTTCTGGTCTTATATAGTCCACTTTGTTGTGAAAGATCACCCAAACAGGCAAACTCTGGTCCACCTGAAAACAAGTGTTTTGAGTCACTTGCAGCTAAACCTTGGTGCGGTTCATAGACAGTATGAATACGCCATGATTAAAGAGCAAAAACAAGATGAAAAGTAATACGCACACGTACGAGTGGATAAACCCTGGGTTTTTTGATTGTCTGGGCCGATGGAAGGTTGTGGAGGAGCAGCTCCATCTTAAGGGGAGTGAAGGTCTATCATGCAGTTCCCTTTGGGCTGGTTTGGAGACTTCAAGGAATGGATCATTGTGTGGTAAGTGTATTTTAAAGTATTTGTGAAGTTAATTATGACGTACGGATGATGCTGTCGTAGGGTGTTCTTGCACCACAATCTAGTGGTTAGTAGGGTGCAAGTACCGGCCTCTTACTGACACCGACGGGGTGAGCAGGCGATACTTAAGAGATACTTAAGCGATACTTAATCAGTCAGGCTGCATGTAGTTAGCCCACGAGGGCGTTACTGTTATTACAAGAATAGAATTTACGGACTCCATGCTCAGTTTGAAGGATTTGTGGGGTTGGAAAAAAAAAATCAGTACATGTCTGCGTCTCAACTACTTCCATAACATAAATCGGGGGCTCGTCCGGGATTTATGCTACGCCCCTTTTCTGGTCTAGGGGAACGGGAGGAGCATAACATAAAAAGTATAATCTGTTCGAACTAAATTAATAACAAAAACATCAAAGACTGTCTCCATAAAATAAGGAACAAATGTATTTACAATAAATTAATAAACAACAAACAACAATAACTTAAAAGTAACGAATTATGTGTTTTATAAGACCTACAGCTCGTAGCATGCCCAAAAAAAAGTGTGTAAACTTTTTCTCTCTACTGGCTCACCGAGCGGACTACAACCTTGATATTTTATGGTTTGCCCATTTGCCTACATTATTTACCCATAAGGGCAGTTGTTGCCAAGGCTTAATTAAAAACTGAAATTTAAGAACAACAATCTTATATTTGCATTTTGAAAGGTAACAATGACACTTCCCATCACTGTGGCAAAAAAATTGAAAATTTTGGGCAAAAAATCTGAAATCTCCAACAGAGGTCTTGATTACACCCAGGACATCACAGGGGGCTAGGGCTCTCCTGATGAAGACTGCAGATGACTGGAAGCATGTAAAGGTAAAAAAAGAGCCTCCTTTTTGTCTCATAAAAGAGTCGAGCATAATGTAGAAATCTGTAGTTATTAGAGATATTTTTGTTTAAAAAGAAACAAACAACGTGACTGAAAAACACTACTTTGAAAAATGTTTTTGTTTTTTAAACAAATGACCAAGTCAACCACAGTGTTTAGTTCACCGAAATTTTCCACAGTCTCATTTAAGCCCTTTTTTTTCACATCCAAATTTTTAGGCAAAGATTACAGGAGTAGAAAATGCTTCACAAACAGTTCCGACCTGGTTCCAGCTGAAATGCTGTGGTGGGACCTTAAGAAGCTGCGCCTGAGGGAGTGCCAAACAACCCCAATGAACCGACGTTGTGTTGGGGGGAAAAAAATGGGTAAGACTATCTCCACAACAATGTGAGACAGATAAAATCATCCAAAACATGTGATTGCTGGAGTCAGTGCTGTTCTCTCAGTCTGGAGCTTTTCATAATGGCAGAATTCATGAATTTGCAAAAACTCAAGATTTTTTATTTAAATATGATTTTTTTTTTTGGTTTTGTGGCGTCCCTCAATCGCATCAGGTCTTCAGTTCAAATGAACTAAAGCTGAACCCAACTGCTTCCTGCTGCTTTAATTAACAACAGTTGCATATTGAAGCCCACAGCTTTGCTTTGTTGGCTCCAGGGCCGGTCCTGGGCTGCATGGCACCCTAGACGAAGACGCATCTTGCGCCAAGTTTTTGATTACATGGCAGATTTAAGCTATATATTTCTATATATATTTGTTATATGAAAAGAGTTGTGTCAAACTGTCTGAATTTAAAAAAAAAATTTAAAAGAGGATTCCACGTCCCTCCAGCAGATGGTGCCCGCCCTAGGCGATCGCCTAGCTATGCCCAGGGCTGGCCCTGATTGGCTCCTTTTTTGTTTCACAAGTTAAGTTTTAGAAAGTCGTGTTTTAGTCTTTAGTTTTCAGAGTTTGTGTCCTCCACAACTCAGCAGTGCAGTCCCAGTCCTCAGCTGCCACTGTAGTCCACACCATGCTACTCTATCTCCATGTTAGCATGCAACTCATCTTGTCTGCCTGTTTTAGGAAGGAAGCAGCAATTGATATCAGCTACAAAATCTTCTGTCAGCAGATCATCAGGAACTGAATAACTTTGGAGTAACAGAGTTTGGAGTAACAATGGAAAAACAAATACTTTGGAAAAAAAACCCCACTCCAACAATTCTAAATGATAAAAAAATTACTAAAAAGTTTAGAAGCAATCCTAAGGTCATAATGAATGTGGCTCTTTGTCATGACAATACTTTCTGTTAAACTGGAATGACCAAGTGCTAAAATCTATTACAGTAAAATGTTTGTACATGTGATTAAATATTTATGCATACTCTGAATCAAAAAGAATAGAATAGAATAGAATAGAATAGAATAGAATAGAATAGACTTTGACCTTCTCAGAGGAGTTACATTGCATTCATAAAAAGGAGATCCTTGATTTCCTCAGCTAGTGTTTCACTCCCCGAGCAAGCTCGGAACAAGAACAAGGATCATAGATGAACTCTGGTGACCTCAGCTCTTGGCATCAGTGTATGTTCAGCTCTTATTGGGATTCCGACATTTTCAGGTTGTGGTTCTACAATTGCTTTTCATAGTAAGTGGTGGGGTAACGTTTTTGACTGTTACTTGTGAAAAAGAGGAAAACTTCATTTGAAAATGCGAGTAAACGTTTGAAGCTGGATCAGCTCAACTTCTGCAAATGAAAATCTTTGCAAATGTTGACCACCTGTATGGCCAATCATCTGCAGAAAACGTAAACAATGCAAGAGACAAAGCATTCTGCCGAGCATCTCCTGCTCTGCCACAACTTTCCATGCCTCCAACATATCTCATGCTATTAGATCACTTGCATGTGAGGATTTTTTTGTTTATATGTGTTTTCTAATAGTTTTTTCAAGTTTAAACATTTGCTAGAACTTTCATTTTTGTTTTTTTTAAGTCCCTTTTCACATTTTTCCTGTATCGTGTTCCTCCAAAACACCTTCATGAACAAGTATTGAAATAGCTTGTTTTTTTGCTGGAATAAGACGTGGAATTCGCAGACCCTCACAGAAAATAAAGCGTTCTTAAATGTATAACAATGCGTGTCGGGCAGATCAAAAGACAACGGGCCTGTTGGCGTGCACTGCAAAATCCTGATCCTCATATGATTCCTTCAGGTATCAGATTTTTCATGTGACCACAGAAAACAGGATCCAAGGTCTGATAGCTTTTTATAAAATCTTGTTTTTCTCAGAAACTAATATGAAAACTTATAATTCTCTGAAGCTTAAAGTCTTTCAACCAGAACTTTTTTTTTAGTAAATGAAAGGTCCTAAATGCAGAAATATATATAAAAAATGTGAAAAGCTTTAGCTCCAGTGTTGATGATCTTCGAATGAAAGCAACTCTCCAAGGATTTACACAATTATTCCTAATACGGTAGTAAATTCGATCATAGCAGTAAAGTGCAATACGGTAAAACAGTGGATTACAGAAGGAAAGTGGATTATGGTAGTAGTGTTGCATATAAGCGCCAAGCTGCTTTTCTCCGCTTCAGAATGAGTTGGAGTGAGGTTAATTGGGTAAGTGGTTGAAGAGATGAGGTATTTGGAATAAGTCCTTTTGAGTATATCCGGCAATAGCTCCGGTTTTAAAAGGTAAAGGGCTTAAACTACGTTCTTTACAAATCACAGGGTTGGATTTTAAAGGACCATAAAGTCTTTTTTTTTATCACTGCAATAAAAAAAATACAAAATGGCAACATTTCTCTTGTGACATTAAAAGTTTAAACTGAGGAGATATAGCTGGGACGGCAGAGGCAGTTAAAATCCTATTTTCTTGCATCTGGATAAGTAGTCCTCTTTGCTGGAGTCCCTCTGGACTCTGAAGATCACCATCTTTGGCAGACCTGCTGGGTGAGCGGTGGACATGTGACTCCACTGGGTGTCCCGGTCCACCTGTAATATCAAACACTCATTGTTCCGAGTCAGTCCTTGAGTGACATATCAATCCAATCTCTCCTTTCTCTACGGCAAAGCGCGTGGATTAAAATGATTTCCCGGCTGCGACGACCACCAGACCTGCTCCAGAGCGGACTGCACCTGCAGAGAGCGGCCTGAACCCTTTTCTGAATCAGCTGCTGCATCCAATACCATTAAGGCATTTCATTTCATGCATTAGCCCCTTAAGATTGTCAAGAAAATACAGTTGAACACTTAGAGGTGAGGAATGTGACTGTGTGGATTGTTGCGTATTGTGTAGTTATGTTGTGTGCACGTTGCTGACAAGTCAACAACACTCATTTCTGTCCACTGGGGGAGATGCAAACAGTCAAGCCTGTATGTAACAGCTCATTAGTTACAAAGAAAACAAGCATTTTACCAAAGGAATATCATTTTGTGAAGTAAAGAAAGTGCTGTGTCATGCTAACGCCTGCTGCTCCGCGAGGTTCTGGAGCCAGTTTCAACATTTGCTTTGTACGCAAGTGTGGAATTGCTTTGGAGACAGGCTTTGTTACTTTCAGCAGGGATTTGATTATGATGTGGTGTAAGTATGAATGAGGAGAGAACGCCATCCGGAGCCAGCTGAAGCTTCGAGCCTCTCCTCCATGTGCTTCTCGTTAAAGTCCTGTTTTATATTTGGTGGTTTTATGGGGGGAGACGCAGCTTAATTGACTCCTTGGCTTATTTTTAATAGAGTGTCACTGGCTCACATGGCAATTAGTGGAGATCTGAAGCTGCTAATTCGAAGCTTTGATTATCAGGAAGCGCCAAGATTGACATGGGGAGGGTCGCGAAAAACACACCATGTTCTAACAGGCCTTTATAAATGTCAAAATAAAAGTTTGTGTCTTGCTTCAGTATTTAAACCATTATTCTTACTTTTTGGCAAGTTCTAGTGAAGTATGAAACAAGAAAAAAAACGGTTCAGAAAGAATTATCCCTCTGAAGTAGTAGATGGAGGTTGATCAGAAGCACAGTCCTATGTCCTGATGTCCAGATGGAGGTCTACATTTGGACTCCTTTACTGTCAAAAAGTTTAATTTGATATTCTAACATCCGGGCCTCATTGAAAGAGGTTTTTCTAAGAGTTTAGATAATTTAGTTTGAGGAAATAAGTAAAACACCTATTAAAGGTGCTTTCATACAGGACATTTCTAGTCATGTAGAGTCTACTTATTTGTAAAATATCACACAAACAAATTCTGCTCCACCTGAAGTCAAGGTGTCACTTGCAAGTAAATCTTGGTGCGGTTCAAAGACGTGTTAACACACTGTGACTGAAGAGCAGAAATGAGCTGAAAAGTAAAGCCTCAGTCTAATGCACCCACACAGGGGGGTTGACTTGTACAGGTACTGCGTTTTTTGAGTTGTCTGGACCCAAAATTTCATCCAGGCCAACCTCATTCCTCACGCTGGTTTGACCATTGTTCACCAGTCTAACTGTAAGGGCAATAGTGACTAGGTCTTAGCATTAAAAACCCTAAAGCGTCAGTCTGAATAAATAAAAAACTGTGTTGTGGTTAAAGCTGGTGTGGTGAGGAGGTGAAGAAATAACTGGTTGATTTTTTTTTCTTGTTTGTTTCTTGATGCAGAAAACAACTAAAAAACACATTCACGTGCTTGTGACCAAAAAATATTACAGAAAGATTTCTTTTGAGCAGTAAATGATGATACAGATCAAAAATTGTTCCCTTTCTGAAAATAAAACAAAAAGTTATTAAACTGTCAGCTGGATTTTCTCTGCTTTCTTTCCTAGAAGCAATATTTGTAGCTATTTTTCCATATCATTTATGCCTGATAGAAGTCAGGGCTCCTTTAAAGGTTTCCTTCTCGGTTCTTGAAAGTCAGCTCCACGCAGAAGTTTAAAATTGCATTAAGTCCAAGTCAATGATTCTGCAGCAATGACAGCATGTTCTTATTTCTGGCCCAGAACAAGACCTTTATGACTGCTTCATGGTAGATCCAAGGAGCTCACCAAAGTACAGTGCTTCCTGAACTAATCTGACAGTTTGCTGTGCGTTTAATACACTAAAATGAATCCCAGTATCCCATATGGACCACAACTTCAAAGCTCTTCTTTTGAAGTCTGCCCTATCTAGAGGCTCGTGTGCCCCAAAGAGACCCTCTCTCGCAGAACACACAGTGCTGACCCGGCGCATAAATTTTAGTCGCGTGTTGAAACAACGGAGACGTACGAGCTCGGAAACCTGCTGGTTCTTACGTCATGGAAGCTTCAACGTTTTCATTGAACAGAGAGGGGGAAAAAAAAACAGTTGAAAGTTTTGTTTTTTTCAAGATCAAATATGCTACGACCTCTGCACACGGCGGAGACCATAAGGCCTGTAAGAAACCGTGAACAACGGAGACTGTTTGGCAAGTTGAACCAGACAGCTGGTTACACTGGTGGAGGAGTTTTCTCTTCCCCGAGGAAAAGACTTATTCTGTTTTTCTTTAGTGATAAATACCTCTATTGTACTAGAATCTATCATTAACAACCGCAGCTCGTTCACCTGATGTGATCATGCCACAACTGGACAAAGGAATATTGTTAATCAGCTTTGTAGCCCAGAGGAGACTCTTCCTGAAGAGATTCCTGCTGCCTGGTTGGTCGCCGAGCAAGACAGTAGTCTTTAGGGCTTAGAGTGATGTTTACTCGCTTGAGGGTGTTGAGTGAGAATTTCCTCGATTGTTTAGCAGCGATGAGCAGAGTGACGGAATCGGACAAACAGTCAATGCTGGAAGCTTACGTAAATCTTCACTGGCAGACAATAAATGAGGTCTTTCAACACACTTCAACCGATTTACCGAGCAGATTGACTGTCCTGTCAGTGTGCTCTGTCTGTGTTTAGAATGGCCTTAGGCTTTGTATTCATGAGTCTACAGTCAAGACCCAACATATACTCCATGCTCTAAAGCGGAATGACATCATGCAGCCCTACAGGTGGGCATGTGTCTAATCATGTGTGGTTAGACTTTGGGAAGGTCAAAGAACTTCTACTCTTAAAAGAAATTTGCTTCACTTTTTATCAGTTTTTTTTCAGTTAATTTATTTTATTTTTTTTTTATTACTGATTATGTGAAATTATTTTAGAAAAAGAGCTCGAACAAACCTACTTTGGAAAAAAAATGTGTTGATAGTAAAACATTTATATTTACTAAGCAGTAATCTGTAGTAGTGTGATGCATGGTTGTGTGGTGGTTGGCGCTTTCGCCTCACAGCGAGAAGGCTGGTTCAAATCCTGGCTGGGACCTCTCTGTGTGTTTTCTTCAGGAAGTCTGGTTTCCTTCCACAGTCCAAAAAAATGCTTCAATAGTTAACTGGTGACTCTAAACTGCCTCTAGGTGTGAACTTGTGTGTGATAGTGCGGCCCAGGGTGTCCCCCACCTCGATGCCCTACTTCCAGTTGGGAATCACTGGGATACAACATAGGCCTCAAACTCCAGGCCTCGTGTCCTACATGTTTTCCAAGTAACCTGTCATTGTAATGAGATGGAAATCAAAAGCAAGTAGGATGGGGCCTCTGAAAACCCCTGCAGGATGCCAGCCCACTAGAGTGATACCCAAGGCTAAAAAAAAAAAACGTTTGTTTTGGTCTGAATGTTGTTCAAGACTTTTTGAGCCATCCATTCATGATGAATGCATGTGCAGCCAAAGGGGTTGCTGGAGCCAATTTCAGCTAACACGTGGCAAGCTATGGCACACCCTGTGTAGTGACTGCATCGGTTGGCCTCGTGGAAGAGTGTCCATCCTAAAACCGGAAGGCAGTGAGTTCAAATCCAGGCCGAGTCATACCAAATATTCTAACAATGGGGCTTATGTCGGGTTGGGTTGTGGGGTTAAACCACCCAATGGTTCCAGATGTTGATGAGTCTGCAGCTCACTGCCCCTCTTTAGGGGATAGGTCCAATGTGGAGAACAAATGTCACACACTTGGGTGAGTGACAGCAAATGGGACTTTATAGTGCTAAACAACAATACAACAACAATAGTAAAAAGCCATGGTCTGTATTTGGTGAAATTCCCATTTATTTCAATCCTTTAATCATTCTTCCTCTTCAACCCTTCAGGGAAAGTCTAATGTTTCTACATGAATTTCAGAGTTTTCTCGCCCTTTAGCGGTAAAATCTGTTGTACTAATGCGCTTAACTCTTCACGGTTCACTGTTCCTATTCATAATGTGTAGAAAATGACTAGTTCCTGAAGCCCCTTTTAGCCTTTGAAAAGATAAATGAATGAACTGAAAGAAAAACCTAAAAAGGTCTAAACTGTTAGACCCTGCTACAACAGCAATGACATTTTTTAGCCCACAGCAAAACCAAAGCAGCTAAATCAAGGAAGGATTTTTTCACAAACATACAAGAACTTACTGGTTACTTTGCAGGTTTTTTTCAATAGAAGCATTGTTGATGATGACATAGGTATATGTAGGTCGCTGCTTTTACCAGTGCTGTTCTATCCGATGTTACCTGCTGCGAGTGGGCGTGCATCCACCATTGCATGCATGTGTACGCAAAATGCCTGTAATCTGTTCATCGGCTGCATGCTCTGCTTCTGCTGATGTGTTCACCTGCTCTGAGGCTCCTCTGTTAGTTTAAGACGTCTTGTCGGGATGACAACCTGCTCACACGGATACAGAGGTGGTCGTTGCTTCCACAAACACAGCGTTTACTTTAATTGAGTAAACAGAACCAGGAAGGAACGGCTAAAGTCGAAACAGAGGGTACAGACGGGGATGTGGAAACATAAAGTGGAGCGGTTTGTATGAGTTGATGAGAGGCTTGAGTTAGTGCCAGACCAAAATATGATGAATGGATTCATGTGTTCCTTGATAAGAAGAGAAATATGGATCTTTGCATAATGCTAAAGCTCATGCATAGCTGAAAGTTAGAAAAAAAAGGCTTCAATTTATGCCGAAGAAAAATCCCCAAAGTCTGAAAGCGTCCTCCATTAATCCTGGAGTTATTGTTTCACATTCAAAGACAAAAAAATGGGTTGAGTCATAAATGCAAACACAGAAGTTCAATTATTTATTGCACTCTACGTGAAGGATGCAGATCAAATACAAGCAGACACATGAAGAGTTGTAATCCCCTTCTCACTGCTGCTTCCTGAATGTTTTAGGTTGCAGAGCAAAATACACCTCAGGGGTTTCTCTGTGAATCACCGTCCGCATCTCTTTCACAGTTTTGTTGCCACTTGTGCACATGCTTGTCTCGCTGGGTGGGCTGTATATCTGCTCCCAGTCAAAAAAAAAAGCCAGAGTTTGCCAAACAATGACGCAAAACATATTAAAGTTGGGTTTTTGCTCGTTTTTAATAAATGGACAAGCAATGGTAGTCCTGCAGCTTCACTGCTAGAGAAGGAGCACACACAGCGCTTTATGGACTGTGCATCTACTGAGTTAGGAGTAAAACAGTTGTAAAGCCAGTAAGAAAAATAGGTTGCTGCCGTGTCTATATAAGGAGAAACTCCACTCCTGCAAGAGCCCCTGCTGCGATGGCAGTTAAATTGCATGTTATGTTTAAGTTTAAAGTGCTTCTCGTGTGGTTGCTTTCTCAGAAATGGAATTCACCTTGTCTTCTAAGATATTTTTACAAGTTTTAACAATAATACTGATTTTGAGCTGGAAAAAAACAGCACTGTTCTAATTAAATCTAATCCAGGCTTAGGTAGAGAGTTTTTATTTTTTCCCCTTTCTCTCTCTTTTTTTGTGTTTTTGGTTGAATTAAACCCTCTTTTTTTAAGCCACTCAGCATAGGTACATGATGAACTGTTGTTTATTCAGCTTTAACACATTGCAGTGTATCGTATGATTTATAGTCACAAGGCCTTCACGGACGACACACCTCCATGTGCACAAACACACGCACACCTGAACACACCGAGTATAAATTCAGCCTTTTGGCGCCTTGCATTTGAAAATAAAGACATTGTGCTTGATATACAATGTAATGGTATGATATTAGGAATTCTTTGTGGGTAGATTTATGGCGTGCACAGTGAAGGACTCTATCCAGCCTTCATGTGGCCCAGGTGCTAAATTAGGAAAAGTTTAGTTGGTTTGAGCCGGAGGCTTTCCTCAAGCTAACAGTTGACTCTGTCATATGTGATGATTGACAGCCTTGTTAAATCCAACTACTAAAATAAGTGTTGTAATTATTTCTTAGTATTGTGCCTGTTATTGTAACCTCATTCTGTATTGCTTTGGTTTGCATTTACCACTGCTAAATTAAAGAAGTTGAAACACAAAGTTATTTATTTTTACTGCATTTTGGTAAAAATAACCAATCGACGTTTAAATATTCTGCAATAGTGTATTTTTGTTGAAAAAGAAAAAGGATTTATACTTTCTTTGTCCTTGTTGTGCAGCTGAAATGCATAAGTTGCTGCAAATGTCTGTGCAGTGAGGGCTTTGGGATGTGGGAGGGGATGATGGTGAAACCCGCTGTCTGTTCAGAAAAGTTAGAAATTAAGTAAACTATTATTAACGTTAGCGCCAAAGGTAAAAATGTTTTAATCTGTAATTATAGGGTGGATAATTTACATTCCTCTGTAAGCGCTTCTGTTTTGTAGGTAACAAAATTGGGGAAAAATAATCTCTTTACAAATACGACAACGTGGTATTGCCTTTGAAATGTTTCCTCATTGTATTTCCTTAATTTTTTTGCTAAAAAAATTAATCTAAGATAAAAAACATAAATAAAACATCAACATAATTTCAACAAATGTGGAAAATGGTGAAAAAATTCCTACAAACACTTTTCTTTTACTGTCATTAAAAGAAATCAAAACCCAAACTAGTACTACTTAAAAATATTAATTCATGCAAAAAAGACACAAAATAAACAAAACTAAAAGCTAAATCAAACATTTACCTGCATATGTATTTAACAAATTCAATTAAGATTTATTTTGATTGTTTTTTTTATGTTAACTGCCTTTGTAGAGATGCTTTTTTCAGTTTTTTAAGTTTCAAGTGCTTTAGAAAATCATGTATATTTCCATAAATTTGACAGTGGCAAAAGAAAGAATTTTATTGACAAAAAGTGCAGAATGCAAGACTTATGCAACGATGACGCGGAGGTGTTTGGATCCATCATGTAACTACGTTCAATAACGACCAAAACAGATGAGGTCAAAAACAGGACAAGGTCAAAAGCAGGCAGGAGTCAAAACATGGAACGAGACAAGGAGTCAAGGAAACAGGCAATGGTCAAAAACACGAAGAGGCAATTCAAAGGGTAAGCACTAGGAATTGCATGCAAGGTAAAACAATACTTCACATTGAGCTGAGTCCAGAGGAAGAATATATGGTGAAGCTGATGATGCGAAGCACATGTTGAGGACGTGAGTGAGAGAGCGGTCACTGGGGGAGATGGATTGAGGAAGTAAGCAGAGCAGATCAGTACTCTGGCAAGAGCTCCCTCTGGTGGTTGGAGGTGGAGCTGGATGGTTGAGTCTGACAGAGTCCCCCACCCCCCGCGAGTGGCTCTGGAAGCGAGAAGGCCACCGGCATCTGGGCCGGCGACGAGACTTGGGTGCTGGTCTGTCCAGGTGATCTCGATGGAAGTCAGAGATCAGGGAGGGGTCGAGGATGTCGTCTGAGGTGGCCCAGGAACGTTCTTCTGGGCCATACCCATCCCAGTGCACTAGATACTAAGGCTGACCACCCCAGCACCAGGAATCCAGGATCTCGTTCACTTGGTAGGCCTCCTCGCCATACACCATCGTAAGGGGTACAGTGGTGTTAATGGACTCTGACTTTGTCTCGCTGTCGGGGGGGTCCAACAGCGAGCTTCAACAGGGAGATGTAGAAGGTAGGTGAGATCCGGTACTTTTGAGGAATGATACAGGAGTGACTTGTTTTACGACCTAGAATGGACCCACAATGGAGTTGACCTTGAATGGAGTTAGCATTGGCTAACTCCAAATCTAAGAAATTTCCTGCAGCTCCTGAATCTATCATGGCTGTAGTCTTGATAAGTCCATTGGCTAGTCTGAGCAACAGGTATTTCAAAGGTGAGAAAATTGTCCCTCACCGACCCACCCAATCATCTAGGTGGACGACCAGGGGAGGAAGCCCGCAGATGACCAGGCTGACTGCAGTAGAGGCACAGGTTCTGGCGCATCCGTGTGCTTCTCTCCTTCGGTGTCAGGTGTGTAGGTGCTAGCTGCATAGATTCTCCGGACATGACTTGCTCCTGTTGGGAACCTACGGACGGCATGGCAAACGACTCGGATTTAGAGTCTCCAAGCTTACGGGTCCATAGTAGATTGACCGAATGAATTGTTACAGAGATCAACTGGTCCAGATACAAGTCTTCTTCCTGACAGGCTATCTTGTGTTGAAGCTCCATATTAAGACCTCAGTGAAAAATCGTCTTGAGCTGGAGACCAGTCCGTTTGGGTGGCTAGGGTCCTGAATCTCAGGGAGTAGGCAGCAGCAGTCTCTTTTTTCTGTTTGATGTCCATTATCTGCTAACCTGGACCCTTTTTACCATATGCTGGAACACAGCGCACAGCAGCCGAGTAAATTCCACATGAGTGGAAAAGGCAGGGAGCCCCCAGGCCAAATCACGGCTAACCACTCCAAAGCTTCCCCAGACAGCGGGGAACACAGAAAGGACTCATTGGCTTCCTTTGTGGGGTATACATGAGCTTGCTGGTGGTGGAAAAGCTGGCACTGCAACAAGAACGCATTGCATTCTTCAGGTTTCCCCGTAAACGTATCCGACAATGAGAGACATGGACTGGACGCTGAACTGCTTGCATCAGAAGAAGTCCCTAATACCGCTTGCGAGGGAGGCATAGGTTGAGATAGTGTGTGAGGCTGGATGCGTCACCGGGTTTACTAGCAGTCGCTCCATGATTGTGTCAGTGGTGACTGTCAGACAGTGAAGTTGTCTGCCGTGTTCCAAAAGCATGGCTGACGTGGAGGCGTTTGGATCCATATACAACTAAGTTTAATAATGACCAAAACAGACCAGGGCAACAACAGGACGAGGTCAATGTGGAGCAACAATGAGACACAGCAACTCATTGAAATGTGGTGGGTTGACTTTAATGTGATACACATTGCTTCTCACACAGTTTTCCCGACAATCTATATGTTATAAACACTTATCAGCGCATCTTCATCGTCATCGTCTCCTCAGTAACCGCCTTGCAGCATGCTTCCATTGTACCAAAGTAGCAGTAAAAAGTGTAGTACCTTGACTTGATCTGGACCAACGTACTTTCCAAGTCCCAATACACCCTAATCCTGGGCTCATACTGCATGCGGTCTGGTTCTGGTGCGGCTGCAGAGCCGTCTAGCTATGGCAGATGACTGACATTGGCTGTGATGACTATGGATGACTTGCGGTCCTGCTGCAGCCACAGGCTCTGCTGCTGACCTCGCAGACCTCCGAACTCACGTAGGTTCACGCGATAACCCGCCATTTTTATAAGAAGTACTAGTAGACAAACCCTCAATTCGCTGTGATTTTGGATGATGTTCCCAACACTTTTTTTTCTGCGTGACTCGTCTTCATACAGTGGGCAAGCACAGAACTTGTACTAACACTTTTGTCTTATATGAGGCTTAAATTTACGTATTTGACAGTGTTACACGGAAAATTTGATTTATTTTGAAAAATGTAACGTAATCACTTTACACTTGCTCGCATGATTTCCGGTTTAGGTCGTTTCATTTGCTCCAACTTCATAATAAAGTGCTCCTGCTCGCTCCGGCGTCCGGCAAAAATTTGAACCCAACAAAACTGATATGAAGCGCCAGAGACGCCGGACTGGACTAGATGCAGTGCAAGTGCTTCTCGCACTTTTCAAGTTATGTAAAGACTCCTGTGACCGTACCAGAGGTGGACCGCTGTTTCAAGAGCTGGTGTTGTAGAAACCAAAATGTAGGAGGCCAGGCTTGGTGGCAGAAACTTAAATACTCAATAAACCAGAACAACTAGGGAACAACAATAGAGTGACAAAACAGATGACCTGACAAGGCTGAATAAAAAAAACAGACATTTATAAAAACTGAAGACAATTAACAGAATTGAAAAAAATGCGGAGAGTTAACATGAACCTTGGTGACTGGGACAGGCGGACAACTCAAGACAGAACACCAAGAAATCTCACTTAAAAAAGGCAAACTCGAGTGCCTATCCTCAGAGATGGAGTAGGACTAAACTGCCTAAAAAATTATTACGTTTTAAATTCTGCTTGTTTGGAATTCTAGGATAAAAACATGAAGAAGAAATCCATCTATTCATGGTAGCCCTCTAACTATCATGAGTTATATCTCCTTCGTGTCCAAAACCTACCAGTGTGAACTCTTGTGAAAGCAGCAAACATTTCCTGCTTCAATTTTTCACATTTACCACGTGAAACAATTAACAAAGATGCCTGTCTATCCTAATGACACAGCTTCCCTTAAGCTGAGACGCACATATAGACACGTATGCACACCTTTAAAGAATATGCAAGTCGCTGAAGTATTTCATCTGTCTGAGCTGCAATCTGATGATCTGTCAGCCGGTGGTGATTGGAGGTGTGATTACATGGGCCGGTAGAGAGGGAAGGAAGCTCGCACAGGTTTTCCTCTGTTTTGCGTTCTTGTGTGGTCCAACACACACCCGTGACACACTGTCACAATGAGACTATTGTCTCTCGTGGACAAGCCTGAAATGGTAGGAATGACTATATGAATGAGATGAAGGATGATGGTTAAAAAAAAGAAACAGGGATGCATGCAGTAATGAATTAAAAAAGGGTCCAAAGATGGAAACAGAGTTGGAGAAGGAGGTCTGATTATGGAATGGAGGTCAGTTTATTTAAAAAATGTTTGCATAGTTTCTCCCGACTGACTGCACATTTGGCCTGAAGACTGAGCTAACTGATAATGGCGTGCTGCACACGATGATTATACTGTGCAAGCTGTTTGGTTAGCGGACGTGTTCCAACGGCTGCAGCTGGAAATGCCAACGTCCTACCGTTGATTCCACCATGGAGAAGAGCTCTGTTTTTTCCTACATCCTGTTATTCTTTGCTCAGCGTTCACACAAAAACCAGCAACCGTGACATAAAGCGCCGTAATATTAGAGAAATTGCTCCTCACAAAGGCAGGTTTGCCACAGAAGTGCTCAGCCGCTGCACTACTGCACCCATAATTACATTAAAGAGCACCTTTCAAGAGTATTGTCTTTGAAATACAAAATAGCCACTGCGGTGAGCTTTTTTTTGTGTGTGTGTGTGTGTGTGTGTGTGTGTGTGTGTGTGTGTCTATTTGAAATCCAAACAGAGCAGAACCACCTTTAAAGAGATACTCATGAGTACCACAAAAGGAAGCAGTCTGTAATCAATATTTTTCAGATGTCAGGAGGTTCCATTCATAGATCATTCAGCAAGGAAGTAAAAATGTCTAATGACTGGTTCTCATTCAAAAGAGTTCTTAATCCAAGAAAGAGAAATGCAAACAAAGCAGATGCCGTTTAAAAAAAAGAGGCAAAGTTATTTTACTTGATGACAATGGATAAAAGCAGGAAATCCTTCCAAAAACCATAATTACAAAGCTCTTGTTTTTTAGTAAGAAATAATGGACATAGCTTGGAATCCAATGGCCGCACTCTCACACAGTGACACAAATTGTTACCAGACACCCTAAACTTTGGTTTGACTCTTCTTTGGTTTCAAAAACTGTTTTAGAGCATGAAGGCTTCAGCTGGCACAGTGGAGATGAAATTTGAGCATCTGGTTGGATGCACATCATGCCTAGTCATACTTAAGTCAGACCTCTAGACTGGTGAAACCAGTGCACCGAACTTTTATTCTTATTTGGCAAACTAAGCATTCTGTACAGGAAACAGAACATGGAAGAGATTGATTGTTGATGGTCCATAACCAATCAGAACACAAAATTCAATAAATAGTATGCTAAATTACTAAAAAAAAGTCAAAACTGCAACTGTGTTATAACGACAGAACCTCTGTACATCCTCTCAGCACCCTATAAAGTTGATTAAATCATCAGCACACAGTTAGATTTTGGCTTAACCATCAGCATCCAAAGGATTTCTTTCCTTTAAAGTCTGAATTTGTTTTTGTTTTTTTGTACTCTTTTTCTATCTTCTTCCTATGCTCTTAATTTCACTTTAATTATCATGAATTCTTTATTTGCAGTAACGCAAATATTTATTACATTTTAAGTGATGTTGTCTGGACCCTCAAACTTGTTTTGCAACAGCTTCTTTCTCCTGCTTCCAACGTTCTTTGGGCTGTCAAAAACCTGTTTCAATTCAATTGAAGAAGAAGCAGGTTTGTTGAAAAATATTTTCATCCGCCAACCACGTATGGATTTCTGTTATCCTGTTATGACCTTCACACTCCAAACTGTTTTGTATGAAATAAATTGCCTCTCTGTTTTGTTAACATTCAAAAGAAATGACCACATTTTCATAAGAAAATCCCCGATTGCAGGGATTAGTTCTTTAAAAATAGTAACGCAACATGTTATTTGCGCCGCAATGCAGCTGTCCCCTCTGGACGACTTTCAGGGAACCTGCGGACAAAGCAAAAATGACCAAAGTAAAAGCGTCTTCAATGGAACCAGGTATCTAATCATTTTCGTACAAATCAGGACTGAACATTTGTAACAAAAAATCAGCAATCTTTCTCCTAATCTGCTATCGTCATCTATCATCGGCTACATCCTCTCTGTTGGCTGCAGATAGCTCTTTACCTCAATCTGACCGTAGACAAGTACAGAAACATCTGGACCCTGTCCCAATCTCTGATCAATTTAGACCACAGTGTTTGACTTAAAGTTTGTCTGTTGTTCAACCACAGGAAGCCTCTCAAAGTCTGAGGCAGGGTTTTTTTGCACCTTAAGTAACGTTTTTCAAATGAAGCTAATATGTTTACTGACCAAAAATGTGGCCTTGTTAAAGATGGGGCTCCCCTTCATTTTCTTCATTCTTGAACTCATTTTCTATAATCCTTTCCTTAAAGATCTAAAGTCTTAACAGATGTCCCTGCTTTTGGCATAACAACCTCAATTACTCCTTTCTTTGGTGCTGAACACTTGACTTAAGAAGCTTTAGAAGAGAAGCTTGACCTTATCAATAGAGTATTAGCAGGCATCTGTGAAGGTTAACTGATCACCCCAAACCTTTCTTCTTATTGCAGAACTGCTGCATCCTTGTACTACTGATATTTTAGTAAGCTACGTACCACATATTACGTAGTTACATACAACGGTCCACAAAATTGTCCTGTACTTTAAGCAGAATACTGCTGAATGATCCTAATTTGTGTCCAAGCCTGGACAAGGTAGAGCAAACTAGCTAAACCAACTTGACTTCAAAAGGTAAAACAAGCTGGATAGACACTCACTGGTAACTTTATTAGGCACACCTCTCCAACTGTTTGTTAACAGAAAGTTCTATTCAGCCAATCACATGGTAGGAATGCATTTAGGCATGTAGACATGGATCTGCTACAGTGCAAAAAGAGCACTAGAAAGGGGATTGAAGTCACTTTGAATGTGGCGTGGTTGTCTGTGTCAGACGGGTTGGTCTGAGTATTTCAGAAACTGTTGATCTACTGGGATTTTCACCCACAACCATCTCTAGGATTTACAGAGAATGGTCAGGAAAAGAGAAAATGTCCAGTCAGCAGCAGTTCTGTGGGCAGCAATGCCTTGTTGATGTCAGAGGACAATGGCCAGACTGGTTCAAGCTGGTAAAGAGGCAACAGGAACTCAAACAACCACTGGTTACAACTGAGGTCTGCAGAAGAGCATCTCTGAACACAAAACCAGTGCTTTAGTTAATCATCGCCACATCCTTTGGAACACCAGTTAGCATGAGCTTTATCATGACTTACGCTCAACGGCCAATGACACAAGGTGGTCATCACCCTCTGCCTCCCTCTCACTCATGGCACAGAAAGAAACCGACATAATATAACGAAGGGCCAAACAGAGTAAAACACCCAGACAACAAAACAGACAAAAACCCACAATCCGCCCAGACAAACAAAAGGAAGGGTTTCCCACAATTCCTCACGCTGCCAGATCTGACAGCAGGTATAACGTCAGGAGAAAGGCGCGGGTGCAGGCGCCAATTTAAGCGAGCGCACCTTGATGACTACAAAACAAAGCATTGTGGGAAGATTTCTATTTCTACAAATGGTTGTAGTCATTGAAACTCAACATCACTCAGATAACTTTATCATTAGAAATGATTTGACTTTAGTTATATAATTTTTTTCTTGTGATAATCATTAAGGTTTTAATGCTAAAATTCAGACAAACATTTGCATTTACGCAACAAAAGGAATTTATGAGTACAGGCAGCACATCATCAGGAAAAAAGGACTGAAAAAGGACTTCTTTTTATTGATCAATATTTATATTCAAGATTCTATGCATTTTATGTTTCGACTTCTATGTACCACTCCAGGAAACGGAGGCTACAATTCACACAGGATCACCAAAACCGGACAATAGAAGTTTGGAAAAACGTCGCCTGGTCGGATGAGTCTCCATTTCTGCTGCAGAATTCAGATGGTCGGGTCAGAATTTGACGTCAACCACATGAAAGCGTGGATCCATCCTGCCTTGTTCCAACGGTTCATCATGTCAACATGGACCAAACTCTCTAAGGAATGTTTCCAGTAGATTGTTGAATCTCTGCCACCAGGGATTAAGGCGGTTCTGAAGGCAAAAAGGGGTCCAACCCAGTACTAGTAGATGTACCTAATAAAGTGGTTGGTGAGTGTATAGCAAGATACAAATGATGTCCAATGGACTCTTTAAAGTACTGTGCATTTGGACAACCTTTTAAGAATATCTAAACCTCCTCTAGAAATACTTCCTCATACTTCTTTGTGGCTGCTTTCTCTATCACCAGACACTTGATTTTATAAATGGTCAGTTATTCTCACAGAGCTCGGGTAAACAGACGGATCACAGCCAGACACGTTGAGCAAAGCACACAGCCAAACTGCAGTGTCACACCTGAGAGGGAAAGCCACAAACACACACGAGCACACACAGACACAAACACAGACTCAGACATAGACATAAATACGCAGACACACACGTGCAGTCTCTGCCATCAACGTGGGCACACAAAGGGCAATAAAAACAGACAGACTGGAACACACAGACACACTCAAACATATCAGCACACTCATCCTCAAACGGAGACAGACATTCACTCACCGAGATAACTGTCCATAAAGGAATAGACACACTGAGCCCTTAGGACATCCAATAATATTTCTTATGCCACATGGCTACACCAGCTGTTTGAAGAAGAAGACAGAGAAAACCCATTTGAACGTGTTTGGAGGGCCTAAATCAAACCAAGTAGCTCATTAGGGTGTTATTCCATAACTGGACTTTCAGTTGGACCCAAACGGACTCTGACAGTCTGCTTCATTTCTTCTCACCTTTCCAAATCAGAAAGAAAATCTTATCCAAAATGTTTGATTATTACCACTGCATTCATTTAGAACCAAAAGATATCCAGTCCCAAATGAAAAGTACCAAGTTATGTTAAGTGCTTATAAGTGAATTTAGTTTAGACTCTTCATACACTGCTTTTTCTGACACATTGAGAGGTTTTTATCATTAAATTCTTGTTTGGGTCACAAAACAGTCCTTTAATTGGATTTAGACCCAGAATCAAAACGTTTTCCAAAAATTCCACTTTTGGCTTGAAGACGTTTCACCTCGGCTTCTTCAGGTCTGTCCGGCTGATGTTGAGTTAGACGTTTATATCCTCCCACTGGAGTTTCAGTCATTTCTTAGCCAATAATGTCCTTAAACGACCGAGTTGTCGTCCCTCTTGTTGTTCAGCTACAACACCTGTCCTGGGTTTCACCTCTGGATGACGATGCCTTTTGTCATGCTGAGTGCGTTTGGGTATGGATTTCAAAACAGGATTGTATATGGACGAGAGGTTGTGTTTGAGTCCACCCCCTCTATTCAGTGAAGGATTTTCTATTTTTACAAAGATGGCTTTCTTGACTCCTTGAGAGGTGAAATGTCTTCAAGCCAAACATTTTTTGAAAACTTCTTTGATTTTTTTCATGACCTGGATGACTGAGAATCTACACCGACATTTAGTCCCAGAGTTTTACTGGCTACACCACAATTGTCCTATTTAAAGCTAGTCAAAAGCCGACCTTCTTGTGTGTAGACAAGTGCAGAACTCCTGGTTCATGACAAGTTTTCATTGTCTTGAAGCCACAAGGCAGCCCCAACCCACACACTACCTCCACCATGCTTGCCTGTTTAAATGATGCTCGTTTAATGGAATTCAGGGTTCCTCCCCTTAGCCCTATCCCATTAGTCCGTCTTACTTTTTGGTAAGTCTTGAACTCTGACCTTTTATTTGGTGAATTGTTCTACTGTATTCTGTTCCTTTCCTGCTGAAGCACCAAAAGTCCATGCAACTCACTATAGCCATATCAGCCAGATATATTCACAAACTACTATTAAATCCAGGACTCCACCTAATTTATAAACACTTTAAAAAGAAAAAAACAATAACAAATATTTTTTATATAATTAGAAATAAAGTCAAACATGAAGGAGTTGAGGAAACCCAAAAACCCATGTGACCACAACTTAAAACATTGTTTTCTGAAAACCCGCTGGTCAAACACAAATGTGGTATTGGAGTCATTTGGAAAATGTTTTTACTGTTTTACGTTTTCTAACTTTGTGGATGACGGCTCTTCCGTCGGCTCCTTTTAGTCCTAAAGATTATAAAATATCGTGATGACTTTTTTTCAGACTCGTGGTTGTCAGAGTACTTAGGCCTGAGAGACTTAAAAAAGCTGTTTGTGTGCAGCAACTTCAGACCTGCATCAACAAACCATAAAAAAGCATCCGTTAAGCTTTGGTTAAAATACAATAAGCTTCAACTTTACAACAAAGGAGATGAGATCCACACCCGTCTGTCTCCTAACAGGCAGACGCTTTTTACGACTCCAAACAAAACAGTTAAGAATGTGAGAATTTTAGGATGGATAAGAACATTTGAATGAAAGAAGAGCAAACTGGAATAAAGTAATCATTTTAATTGGTTGGATGACGGGAAGCTTCTCTTCAAGTTCCTCTGCTGGCCTGAGTCAGCACAATCATGCACAAGACTGTTTGCAAACACCGATGGCCATAGTTACTGTTGACTGTGTGGCTTGGTCGTCCACACAGTCAACCTTTGCTTCAACAACCTCTCATTGGTGATGCACGCTTTATTCACACATATACTGGAGATAACTGTGGCCTTAAAAAAGCATCGCTACCGCCACATTATCACCGCCAACTTTCTCTAAAACCTGCGTGCATACCATGCACGCATGCATGTGTGTGTTTGTCCAGCGAATGGAATCACAGTAATCCTCAAGACCGATAAAGCCCTGTTGGTGGCAACTGGAGAGGGCTCCCGGACCAGGGACCAGGAGCCGTAAGCTGCTTTCCTTGTGTCAGCCGCCGTATGCCGGCACCAAGACACAGCCAGCACAGGCGGGGCGGACATGTCCAGAACAAGCTGAGAGAAGTTCAGTCATCACCTAAACTTCACCCAGGATCTTCACTTTCTGTCATCTGCTGAAGCTCTCTGACATTAGTAACCATCGTCTGTCTCCCCTGAGCCACCTTAAAAACAAAACCCTGATCTGGACTCCATCTGCTGTGCAACACTGACACCAACAGGTAAAAATGGAGAACTGCACCCCGAATCCTCTTAAGGTGGACCGAAGTAGATCGGAGCTCAGTTGAATAAATCAGTTGCACGTTTCATCAGAGTACTTTCCAACAAGTTGGTCCTTATTTGACCAAAAAAGGGGATGTTTTTATCCACAGAGGACACAGCCTCAGCTGTGACCTCAAGGCACAGTCCCAGCAACAAGAGGTGGTGTCAGCCAAGCCAGACGCGGTGGATGCTGTGGGCCAAAGTAAATCCTTAAATATGTGTGTGTGTGTGTGTGTGTGTGTGTGTGTGTGTGTGTGTGTGTGTGTGTGTGTGTGTGTGTGTGTGTGCGTGTGCACTCTATCCTCACAGCGGGAATAAGCTAAAAATGATTTAGCTACTGTTAGTGTTTTTTTATGCAGGAAAAACATTTTATTCAAACCTTCAAGTTAACACAATTTTATAGTTATGTTGAACATTTTACCTTAAAACTCATAACTCAGTGAAAAAAGAAGTTCAGAGACGACAGACTTTCAATTTTGAGGTTTTGCATACATTTTGTTGTTTGTTTTGACGCAACAATTGTGCAAAAATACACATTTAATTTAAAGAACTGCAGGAGTTACCATTAGTCCATGCTCAAAGAGAAACATATGGGTTGTGCCTCAGTCTTGTTTTTTCCATCTTGGGACTTCTCCGTTCCTATCTGTACCTCTGCATCCCTGTGCAGGAGGATGAAAGACTTTCAAGATCAAGCACATTAGACTAATAACCAGAGAGGGGCCTACAGATGATAGGCACTGAGAGATAAATGCAGAAACGATTAGATAAAATAGAAAGATGGAGTACACAATAGCCAGATGAGAGAAAAGGGAGATGATAGGAGCAGCGAGACACACCACAGGACCTCAAGTCTGACAGGAGAAAAACTTTGCAGAGAGAGTTTGGGGATGGTAGAAACAACAGATAATCTTGTGCCAAAAATCTTGACACACACTCAGTGCACATACACAGCTACAATTCAATCCAGTTCAAAAATAGTTTACTAAAACCAATTTTTAGCAGGCGGGTGACAGGAAGGCAGCAGCCCAAAAACTGACTCATATAAGGGTCTCCAGGGTCTCCCAAATCGTCCAATTTCAGACTGCCATCCCACTGCCACCATCCAATTGATAGAAATCGTACAGTAGCAGCGCGGGCACTCATTGAGGGCCCCGGCGATGACCAGACTTCAGTCTAGTGATCCCAGCCACCGTGGGTTCAAATGGGGAGATGGCGTTGATGCTGAACAAAACTCATAATGGCGTCGATAGAACCACAAAGACTCTGAGACCTGCGTATTGACGAATTACAGTTGAAGCTGAGAAGAATACGAAGAAGACAGAACATTGGGCTTTCTTGGGAGGCGTGTTGTCTATTTGTGCTCAAAATCAGACTTGCGAATTGCAAAATGGCCACCGCCTTTTTTATACCTCTGGTGGCACTTGAGATGGACGGCTGCTGTCCGGAGACATTTACACATCATCCAATCAGAACTGCTGCCAGCCAGCGATCCAGCTGACTGATGCCTGACGGTCGCCATCTACATTCATGACCACGCCAATGATTTTCAACAAGTAGTTGATGGAAGCGATGTGGATCGTAAGTAGAAAATCAAAAGGGTAAATTGAATAAACACATTTATTTCTACCTTCCTTGAAGGCCCAAAGCCCTATATTGCACCACACTTTCAGATGGGCCGGTCCAATCAGTAAAACGGGAAAGCAGACCAAACCCAGTGAGCCTGACATTTTTAACAGCATTTATTAACCAACTATATGTTGGGCTGAAAAAAAAAAAAGAAATAATTCACACTTTTTTGAAAGAGTTCATTCAAACTAAATCTGTTGTTCAGCTTCTCTTGGAATAGGCTTTAAACTCGTTGTTTTGTTGTTACAGAAAGTGGACTAGGGGAGAAAACTGTCAAATGAAAATACTCCCATCAGTTTCTTTTCTTCTTTTGGTGGATGGGACTAAACCCTGGAAGGGTAACCCACACAAAGCCCGATGGTTTATCCTGGGATTCGTCTGTAGCTGACTTGACATTTTAGGACCCTTATACAACTGCAGGCGTGGCATCATCATCTGCTGTCTGACTTTTCCCTTCAGTTATGCCTTATATTAAAAAAAATGCATTTTATTATTTTTCTTTCATATAAAACGGATCAAACCCAAACAACTTATTGCATCAGCTTCACCACCAGCAACACACGGACTTTGACGTGGGTTTGTGCATTTATTTGACACAGAGTGTTATGCTCTGGCAGTGAAAAATTCTTCTTTTCCTTCAGGGAGACAAGGGCTTAATGAAAACAGATTGCAGGAGTGGAAACATGAGCCGCGTGCCAAGATTTCAAATCTCAGACAAAAACGTCAACAACAAAACCTGATCGCTCTGAAGACCACAGGGCTTAACTGGAAAAGGTTTGGAAAATAGGCCATATTCTTTATCTCAGATGGATTAAAAGACTTCAGCAAACAGAGGCAATTTAGTCCAGTTTTTCTGTTGATTTTACATGGCCCTGATTCACAGAGAAGGATGTCACTGCCAAGCTTTGCTTCTGTGCGACGTCACTTCTCTTTGAGAGGGAACGTCCTGGCCATTAAAACGTCAAATGATTCACAAATCACCGCTCTTCCAGGCACTGTTTGGGAGTTTTATTTTGTTTGCATCAGACCTCTGTCTTGATAACGTCACGGCGAATATAAGCCGTGGAGTGTCCTTTGGACCAGATGTCTGGAGCCTAGTCAAGGCGAAGATAAACAAGGACGAGAACAGACACATTTCAGGAAAAAGAATAGTCCTTGTTGCAGTCTGGGACTCCACATTCCTGAAACTTTCAGATACACTGGCTCTATTATTTCTCTGAGTCTTTTAGGAGAATAGACGGGGTCACGCTAAGGGTGGCTTTCCAGGAACTTATTTTTTTGCTCATCAGCTTTGAATTTAATTTCTGTGCCACCATCACATGTCGCAAAAGGCTTTGCGATACCAAAAAAAGTGGAAAGTGGTGAAATAAATTAATTGGAGTTTGGGGTGTGTTTACCTAATCATCCTCCATCCCTTTTGGGTGTTTATACTCAGGCGTGGTGTCCTTCATCATTCTCAAATGCTCCTTGTGATCTTCCTCTTCTCCATCATCAATGACCAGCAGCGTCCAAATGAAGAGGTTTATTTGCCAACTGGATGAAGAAAAAATGTGTCTGAACTCCCGCCTTCACCTGATCATATTTGGACGTATCCAAAGTTCCAAGAAAAAGATTTGGGAGTTGGGAAAACCGTTTTGACATTGTCATTTTTTAACATAAAATTGTGTTCTTGAGTCCATGGGTTGCACTGAAGTTGTTTATGAAAGCTTTTCCTCGCTGTTTGCTGCTCCATCATCACATTGACTTACACAAAGTCTTAGTGAAGCCAAAGACAAACAGTTTACGTCGGTTGAACTCTTTCTTCTTCTCGTTTCTCACTCGTTTCAAGCATTTTCCGTGTCTTCCTCGTCTATCTCTGTCTTTTCCTCATCCCAACCCTACCAAACTTGCCTCTCTAGATTTCTACTCATCACCACCTTTTGTTTATTTCCTCACTGATCGGCTTTTTCTGAACATTTATGGTCATTATAACTCCAAGGCTTTAGGTGTTCAATCAACAAGCCCAACTGGAAGGAAGTTCATGTCACGGTTGTGACTCAGCGTCATTTTGTGACCCAAACGTTCGACAAAGAATTACAAAACTGGATTGTTAATTATTTGTTTGTGTTTTGCTAAACGGCAGAGGAAGTTCAAGTAGCTGCAAAAAGGAAGCGAAACGTCTGGTTTTGACCAGATGAAACAAAACAGAAAGGGTAAAAAAAGTAAATAAATAAAAGGGGGCGCATGTCTCTTTTTGTACCCATGTGATGAGTGTGCTCTCGTATGGCGACAAGGCCTTCACTGAAGTGCTGCCAGGACACAGATAAAGAGTCACAGAGCAGCCGCCTGTGAACATGCCGCTTCTGGAGATCCCCACCTGGCCAGTGCCAGACTCCCATCATCACCCCTCTCACAAAAAAAAAACAAAAAAAACCCACCCCGCCATCCACTTTTGTCCATTCTTCCTGGAAAGTTTCAGTCGCGTGAAGCCTGATGTTGGCTTCAGAAATGTTTGAGCTTGCATCATTTTTAGGCTTTTAGACACAATAGATTTGAGCTTGAGCCAGCTCTGTAATAAACCATGCTAATACGCACCGAATCAGAGTCACACGTATGTGTTTAGGTGCTTTGAAGTGCAGCCGGGTGGGTCGGAGCCACACTGTGGGGCCACAGCGGGGAGGCTCCTCCGTGCCTGTTTCCAGCATGCCCACTGGTGCTCTATAGCGAGACCTGCCCATGATAAACCACGTTTAAGCATTTAAGGGCTTGAAAGCGTGAGCTGAATCTTGCACAACAGCAAGACAGTTCTGTTTCTGTTGCCAGGTTGTGTCGTTTCTTGCACTACGTTTGTTAGGAAAGCTTAAATGTTGTGCCAGGTTGACATGAAAATGTGATGAGGTTGATTACACGACGCAAATCACAAACAATTTAAGATGTGGATTGGTTTGTGGGCTGCTTGGTGGCATACTGGTTAGTGCTCTCGCCTCAACTGGTTCAAATCCCTTTCTGGGACCTTTTTGTGTGGAGTTTGCTTGCATGGGTTTTCTCCAGCCTCTCCAGCTTTCCTCCACAGTCCAAAAACATGCTTCAATTGTGTGCGTGGCCCTGCGACACACTGAAGACCTGCTCAGGGTTTTCCCAACTGTGGCTGGGATAGGCTCCAGCAACTGAAGGGGATTTAGCGGGTTCTGAGAATGGATGGATTGGACGGTGGCCTTTGGATAAGGGGAATAGAACCAGAAATAATCTATGTGAAGGGGCAAGAGACTCCAACATGTCAGCTGAGTTTGACAAACCATCAAACTTGAGACGCTGATAAGACGATAAGCCACTGGTAGCTAATGCTAACTTGCTAGCAGTTGTTGTTTAAAAGTCCAATAAACATAATTGAAATGATCTCAAACCTGATGAGTTTTAAGATGTGTTATTTGTTTTGGCACTCTTATGTGTCCCTCAGGTCCTACTCACACCAGACAATTGCTGCTGAACCAGAATGAAGCTCGATTGTTTTTCTACATCAAGTTTACCACAAAAATGTAGCCAAACCCTCTTACAAGCAAAGTTCTGCAACAGCAAGTGGGACCAGGCAATTATGTAACCATAATGCTCTTGAAAACAACCAAAGCAGTCATAGTGTATGACTACACTACCCAGAATGCCAAGAGGAGGCAAAAGGCATGCGACTGGTGAGAGGCATAGATGGGAAATTTACTTTCCAGTGAACTGTGTTGCTCTTCATATTCACTTCTTTTATCTGCATTGCAGAGAGAGCAACATGACAGGAACGTCAAACTTTATTGACAAAAACTCTCAACATTCTTCAGTTGTAACACCTCATTTTTGTCAGTTCCTCATGTTGAAGCACAGTAAGCATCACTCTGGTAGGTTCCTGACTACAGAACCCATAATGCTCCAACAATCTCTCAAGCTGTGCAACTGTGCAGCTTATCAGTCTTATTAAAACGCTTTAAAACAGACTTTTCCAGGCCGTGCACCGCAGAAAATCGGTTTTAGGTCAAAAGCAGAACCACAATTCATACATAAAGTGTACTGGATTATAAGTCGATTTTTGGTGCACCGAAAATGGGATGCAGACCATACAGAGAAGCAGAAATCGGTATGGAAACAATTAAAGAGAGGCCTCAACTAACAGTGAGGTCCTGTACAAATGATTGTTCAGCCACTTTTATTTATTTTTTCTGCCTCATTTATGACTGTTATAATTTTAACACCCCAGGCAAATGTTTTAATATAACTTCCACTTGCCAGAAAAACAGCATGTTAAGATGCTTTAAAAGTGGAATTGTGGCAACAATATAAAGAGAAAACCCTTTTTTCTAACAGAAGGACTGGAGCAGTTTATTTCAGCGACCCTTGACCCCCATGAAACACAGAATAGTATCTGCCAAGAATCATTCTGAGTCTCTCTCGAGGCTCAGCAGCTTTTAGGTTATCAGATGTAACTTTGCAAGTGTTTTAATATTCTCCTTTTGCCATAAATAAGCAATAGAAAATAAAAAGTGCTCCAAATCTAGTTTGATGTTTGCCAACGCAATGGGGTTGACACAATGGATTATTGAAGTGCAATCCTTCAAACCAATGGAGACAGGAGCAGGTAAAAAGAGAGTTCCCCTTTTCTCTGGGTCAAGGAATCTGATTGACAGGCCAACACCTCCATAGATGGCCCTCCAATCTGTTGCTTTTTTCTACAGCCAAAACTTACAAACTATTGCTGTTTTTGACCTGCCATTTGGCAGATGGTCTGTATATATGGTTTATATGGTTTGGTTGTTATTCCTGGTTTGTTCGTTTCGTCATCTATGTCATCTATATGGATAGAAGGGTGTGCACTAAATCACCCTGATCATTGAGTATGTTTTTTAAATAAAAGTTATTTGTTAATTTATTTTCCTTTTTTACTCGATAAGACTTGTAAACCAAAACACTTTTCAACCACGGAACCAAAATGCTGTATAGATAAAAGTGAAAGTATTACCATATACATTCTAATATACCTGGGAAAAAAAATTAAAAATGAAGTTAAAATATGGAACAGTCCTTCACTTTAAAACGGTTCACCATTTGTGGTCTCACAGTTTCTGAACTTTTTTGTTTAATTTCCTGGTTTCTGCTTTAATTTTTTTGTATAGAGCATTGTGTTCTGCATCCCAATTGGCTGTAGCATCGTCAATCGATCTCATGTACAGCATGCATTCAGCTTCCCAAAATGACATACATCTTCGCTCATGAGCAGATCTTTGTTTTCATTCCTTACACTGGACTTATGATTCTACAATCATTTGAACTGTGAGAGTTTAGACAAGAAAGAAAAGCGTAGAAAGGTTCATGTCTGTCTGAGAAAAGTGCTTTGTATTCATGAAAGCAAAAGCTTTCAGACTGTAACAGCGATTACAAACAAGTAAAACTAAACAACAATTGCTAAAAAGAACTATTAAAAAGCAGGAGAATCTCCGTCTGCAGTCTTGTCTTTTCCTTTGTTTTTGAAAGATGTTCATTAGGATCTGAAAAACAAAAAAATATTCAATCATACCTGGTGACGCTCCAATGTTTTCTACATTCTAAGTGAAAAGTTGACCAAAATCGCCAAATAAATGACTCAAATTTCACAAACACACACAGAGACAGACAATCTTACCTCTGGGAGCAAAACAACAAGTCCATAATCCAGGATCTGGATCTCCCGATGTGTGTAAATGATGTGTAAACATATCCACATGTCTTTTAATATTTACCTGCTGGTCACTTACATTTAGGGTTATATTTTTTTGTTCCAATTAACAGAACTATTTTAAACTTTCTTTTTTTTAGCTTTTCTCTATTTTTCATGCTGTCTCTGCCTGTGCCTTTCATAAAACGGGTTTGACATTCACAATCTTCCCATTAAAGATGTCAAATTTTCATAGGTAAATGATGCTTGGCTGAGCTATTATTTTGAACATAACACAGGTTTTATTAAAAACAGGAAAATTACGTAAAAAAATGCATTTACCCTGAAAATCAGTGCAGTGGTTTCAAACTCAGCCAGTTAATTAAACATAATAATGTGGGGATACTCATTAAAGAGCCATAAAATTATTTGAAAAATATGATGTGAATAATTGATGCAATAAAATGCATTATTTTATCTAATGCACTCAATCGCAATCATGTTCTGTGACCTACAACTCGTAGATAATAATAAACACCCATTTAAGAATCACTTAATTTGTTCCTTAATGTATTCTCAAACATGTTATTATTACTGGATTTTTCTGTTTTCTGTTGGATAGTAAAGGGCAGTAGATCATTGCCCTACTTTGTAACTATGACGGGAATTCGCAAATATATTGTATAAAACATTAGTAAGATTATAAATTGAAGGTGAAAACAATGACTAGCAATAAAGTGATGATCTGTCTATAAAACCAGACTAATTCTTTAGCTAACGTTAACACACACTTTAGAATCATTCAGATAGAAGAACTTAGCGGAAAAAAAGACAGAAATGGATGAGACATCTAGTCCTTTAAATGACCATCTTGATAGAATGTTGCAGTGGGAAAGTTACAGTTATTAAATAGAGAAATATTAACACACTCTTTAACTTACGTTGTCATCTCTCCTCAAGCCGAGGAAGGACATCTTTCTTAAAACAAAACACACACAAAGAACTACTATGTTTCCACTTCCGGCATTCAGTGGATGCTCATCCGCCATTTTCCCTGCAGCTGGTTGCTCTCCTAAACGTTGGCGTAATCTGATCTGGTCCCATTTCTTTGAGTGGAGTTTAATCATTGATGAAACAGCTGGCCAGGGTATCAAGGTCTGCTCCAGCTCCACACCAAGAGACCAGACATCCCATCATCAATACCGTTCAGCCGAACAGTGATAGTAAAACTTGGCAAATTAGCTCATTTCCAAGCTATAAATGTTCCATTTGAGTATTGTCCTCACATTTGAGTAAAACACTATTGTGCTGAGTTGCGGGTCAATGGTCTCAGATGTTAGTCGTGTCTTTTTTGAGCAGGCTGAAACTTTTACCCAACAGCATTTAGATCGTGTTGAGAGCTGTAGTAGAATGTCTCTGGATGTTTTTTACTCAATTAAAATCTTCTCAGCACAGTGAATGTCAAATAGAGACATTTACTCCACAAAAAGTGGTTTTTCATTCTTGTGGTCGGCTGCACTCAGCTTTATTTGTTTCTTGTTTGAGCTTTTTCTGGCAGAAACCAAAGACTGTGAAGTGTGGTCGTTCTGCCGTCTGGAAACGCCGGCTGATAGACACATTAATAAAAGAAATCATACCACAATGAATCCTCCACTGACACCATTTAGAGGTTTATAACACAGTTTCCTTGTTTATGGTCTACGAATAGAACATCCTGAGTGGGAAAAATGGTCGGGATTCTTCCACGAGTCAAATCTGATAAATGCAAATACCCTTGTATTTTGATTCACTAAGTACAACAAAGCCTCAATGATTGCATGAGATATTCTTCAAGGGAGAATTTCCACAACATTTGCTTAAAACGGTAGACTGTGTTGAGTTTAAATAGGTCCGAGAGGAAAAAGAAACATCAGAAACATCATCACTGTTATTATGAAAGGTACCATGTGTGGCTGTTCTTGGAAAAGTCCAGAGTGAGATAAGTTTGCTCTTGGAGCTTGTATTAATCTGGCTCATACACGACCCCATCCTGACTGTTGAATTCAAAGTCAGGCAAGTCAAGGACTGAAATCCTAATCAACGCCACATCATTCTTTACCATTCGAACCAGAATTCAAACAGTCTTCATCAACGAGCATCACTTACAAACGTCTGTTTGTGGTCACATCCTTGGGTGGGTGTGTGGGAATGAAACCAAATGAACGTTGCCGCTACAAGCTGAAGGGGGAAGAACCAAGCCCGAAGCGGTTTCATTTACCACAGTGCATATGGCAACTATCTGCCTTAATTGCCAGGGGTTTCCATTGCTTCTTAGGCAGTTTGATCATCTCTTGCCGATTTTTTGTGGGCCATCTGGAGATGATGTGCTCTCAATTAAGTTTCCTCTTCCTTGTTCAAGGTTTTAATACTTTCTTTCACTTTGAAGTTGCTTCCAGCCCCACAGCAGACTAACTTTGATTCACCTTCTTTTCGGGTGCAGAAACTTCCTTTCGGACGTCACATCCTTGGCTTTTTCCTGTTCTCTCGTTCTGCGTGACGAATCTTCTTTACGTCCTAAAGCGGAATGATTGCGACGTTTGTTGTTGGAAAAGTGGTCATCTGAATACATAAAAAGAATCAACAGGATTCAGGGTCTTTTAAACACAGTTTGCAAAACTTAGCATGCGCACAAGAGTTTGAGGAACACCCCATCTCAGCCCAACTGCCTGTAGTGTCAACGAAGGTGAAAAATGAGAAAATGAGAGCAAACAGCTTCAGAATTAATTAACTTCAGGATGGAAAATGTGAGGGATGTTTTGCGTTGTTGCTTCTCGGTCTTCACATCCACGCCAAAGCTGTAATTCTGCATCCTCACCGTGATGTTTGTTCAGGACCAGACGTGCTCTTGAGATCAGGCTTCGTTCAGGCGTTTTTGGTTTTTAATCACATGAAGATCCCAGTGGCCCAGTTTTTGCTTCTGAACAAATGACAGGGTGCATGATCCTGTTTGAGTGCACACATTTTAGCCATATGTTTGGGATACTGCTACAAATGTTGGAAAGCAGCTCGGAAGGTGAGCCAGTTTTCCACTTTTTGATTAAATCCATGCATTTAGGGAAGAAATGCTGGAGAAAAACATGGAAAATGCCAAATTCATTGTGTCCTTTTTTTTGCCTTTCTTTGTCTGGTGGATCCTTGAAAGATCTGAGCGTGTCACAACTGGATTGAAAGTTTCCGTAGTCCCCGACACTGCACAGGGGCCTCCCAATCCTTCAGCTCTCTGTTTAGATAAGGAGCCGGCCGTGCCCCAGGCACTTAGAGCTGAGATGCAGACTGAAGTTATTATTAGGACGCGCACGTGCTCAAACTTTCACCCCCATGTTTTATGCCTCTAAATTCACCAGCTCAGCACTATGTTCTGCTGTTTTTCTTTTTTCCCTATCCTTGAGGCCCCTTTCTTGCTGTTTGGATGCAACAAAAAAGTACTTGTTTTATTTGGTAGTTTCTTTATTGCATCATAAAGCATTAATAGCAATGTTTTTAAAATGGCTGTGACCATGTTGGATTAACAGGAGTAGGTATAAACGATCCCCAAAGACCCTCGGAGTTCTACAAGGTGTTTAATTGTCAGCTTTTTAAACAATCTTTACAACAAATTCAGTGTAAAAACAAATTTTTCTAAATAGTTTTTCCCCCCAGAACTCTAATTAGGCGTACTACCACCTCCCAGAAGACAATTCTGTGCATCAGAGCTTCTGAGAAGAACTGAGTTGTTGCTGTTTGTTCTGACTAACTAATTATGCTTAATTTACCAACAAATGCTTTATGAAGAAACAGTTGTTTTATAGCACATATGGCCTAAAAACGTGCTTAGTTGCTGCTTAGAGAGCCTAAATATTTCACTAGGATTGCTTTTAGACGTACAATCGTGTCTCTACAGAATTTCCGATCATAACCTCTCAAGACACCGGATCTGCCATTGTTGTTTTGTCTTCAACTGAATGCAGCTAAACAGTGTTTGCGGTTCTTCGTGAGTAAAGCTTGACTCATCTGTTGCGCTAGCTTGTGAATCCAGGGGTTTTGGAGATAAAAGTCACACAAACAAGAGATAAAATTTGGTCAGGAAATGTTCTGTCATAGTTACAGTGTATTTCACTCTTCAGCTGCTCTAAATGAGATCCTCAGGATTCTTCTCATTCTGTTTGCTCAACACCTCGCTCCATTTTGGGGGGTTTGGCTACTACTTTATTTTCAGGAGCGCTGTTAGTTTCTGACCAAATCTTGTCCTGTCATGGGTCTTGTGTTTGAGGACATCTGGGATCATCTTTTTTTGAGAGGGGTACTGTCCTGGGAATAACATAGTTTTTGTTAGACTTCGCGCTCAGGGAATCTTTTTCCGCAATGTTTCTCATCGTGATCACAATTTAGAAATTGACTGACTAATGTCCCCTGCGACAGACTGGCGACCAGTCCAGGGGTGTCCCCTGCCTTCGCCCATGAGTAGCCGGGTTAAGCTCCGGCAACCCCGTGACCCCGAAAGGGATACAGCGGCTTGGAAAATGAATGAATGAATGAATGTATAAACTACTTCCTGTTTGTAGATGTTCCTCCACCAGCATATAGAAATCCATCGTTTAACTAGTTTTTTGGTCACAATTTTTTCACTTTTGTTTTCTTCTTGTCATATATAAGTTTTGTCTGACATGGCAACAAAAGAGGGGAATGTTAAGCTTTAGAACTGTTTTGTAAAGGTTTGCGTTTTGAAACTAGTGAGTTGTTTCAATGGGTCTGTGTCTTTTGGACTTTAGGCTTTCTTAATCGCTCACACTTTGTTTCAGAGTTCAGTCTCTTCAACTACATTTTGTTTGTGATGACTTCGGTTTGTCCAGTTCATCTTGAGATTTTCTGTTACCACTGGTCAGTTTTTTTTAATCACGTTTAAGCAAATTAAATAATTAGCTCTTTATTTGATTTCTCTCGCAAACATCAACTGTAAGAATCAAAGCCAATCACTAGTCAGAATATTTATTGCTTTTATATCCCTTTATACAAGCAATAGTGTTAAAATGGGACTTTATTCAATGTAACTAAGGTAGCAGTGTTTTCTTTTTCTGTTTGTTTGCTTGTTTCATCAATTTTATAACACTTAGCAAAAGTTTTGCTAACATAAACACAAATTTATTGTAACATAAAGACAAATGAACTCGTTCAGATATTTCCCTCTGCAGATCAAACAGAACATCAGGGTTCAGTTTGAAAGTGTGGGCCTATTTTCACTCATGATCGAATGTTTGTTGTGGGAAAACAAAAGAATATCCACAGCTACACCACAGATAGTAAACAGTTGTTGAGAAACCTTCTTGTGGGGGTTTCACTCAAGCAGAGCTGCAGCCACCATCTGTGATGGATACCATTGCATCATGAGGAATGAGGCCTTTGCCCATGACTCATTCTGATTGTTCCAATGCTCTTCATCTTGATGAATTCCTTTTATCTATAAGGTTTCCCCTTTTCAAAGGACATCATTTAGAGCTATCTGTAGGATTTCTCTTAGCTCTCTTGAACAATAGAAAAAATACTGTTCTGTGAACAAAACGTTAAACTCCAGCAGCTTAAATTGGACCACGAGCACCAAAAAACTGAACCAAGCTTCTTTTAAAGGCTAAACCTTTTTAGATGTAACAGAGGGACAAAGAAGTCTGATTGAATAAAAGAGGGATGACTTTGTTTTATTGATTTTTAAACCTTAAAAAAGGGACTTCAATTTCAATACCAAATACCTCCTGAAACTTCAACTTCTTATATAAGACTGTCACATACGTTGTAAATGAAGGGATGCCCCATTGACTGCAGAGCCAAGCATATTTCTCACCATCTGGGTTTAATAATATGGTGACTGTGTAATATGTACTGATAGTCTGAGATGTGAGATGTTTTCTCGTTAAAGCAACATGCAAAAAGGCAGGAGTCCGCAAGTGATCCTAAGCACTTTGATATGGATATTCCTTTCATCAAACATGTGTTTGATTCCTTTTCATAAAGCTCAAAGAAGCATCTTTGTTCTACAAACACCCTAAATCCCCCTCTATGCATTAGAGGGGGATTGTGCACAACCAAAACACACAATTTCCTTAGAACAACGTCAAATGAAAGCAAATTGGTTGGTAAGTTGACCTGATCCAGAAACCCATGAACAATCAGTCCGTATATTTTCTGAATCAAAGTTACATAGTTTTGCTTATCAAACATTAAATCACCTTTGAAACACGATATAAACTACAATACGAGTAAGATTTAAAAGCCACACTGTGTCCGTTGGCAAACATGACCTTTATGGCACTTTTCATGATTGACAAGTAAAAACCATTGATGCGGACATTTCAAACGTTGTGCAAGGATCTTAAGTTGCAAAATATCAAACTGTTTTAGTGCATGTAGTGCAAGTTTCAAATGGAATTGAGTTGTACTGCTTTATCCACATTTGCCTCATTCCTTACCAGGTTTCTTGCAAACAGATGCCCTTACTGCATAACAGTTGAGTCCATAGTTACGCTGTCAATCTTCTGCTGACATTCTTAACATGTTTGTGAAGACGTAATAATAAAATCTTCCTTTTATGCTGAAAAAGTAAGAGCAGGGATCTTCTAAAACACCTCAAAAAGACAAGACAACCCTCTGCCTAAGGGTCTATGCAAGTGTTTCAACGTGATAACTTCAAAGCACCCAATCCATAATGAGAGGATCTGTCCTATCTCTTTCTGAGGCAAACTTAACCTAACCGACCAATGATCAAAAATAATACTTTCACTTCCATGCTTTAAAGTTAGTATTGCCATAAACACCATAAAGTGTTTGACACATAGCTGCTTTTCTCTGTGTCAGAATCAGCTGCATAATCAATGCGTTAGTCTCATCCTTGTTTAATGAAGATGGTCACTTTTCCCAACAAAAACCAGAACAGTGGTGCCGAGCGATCAGTAAGTACTTTGAAAAACGTTTCAAAGGTACAAATACACAATAGTGACATTCAAAAGAGAAAAACTTGATCTAGACTCATTTAAGGCATCTGCACTTAAGGATATCGAAAGTCAATTTAGACAATAGATGTGACGTAAAGTGTGTCCAAATCTTTTTTTTTAAGCTTTCCGTTTCACCCTCGTACAAACATCTAGAAAAGACCACGCCGCATCTGCACTGCCCACGTGCCTGCAAAGTTTGGTTATTTGGAGCGGAAAGTCTCTATTGGGCAGCGGGGGAAAAGCTAAAATCAAAGTGCAGCACACACAGTACATCTCAGTGTTAATTAGCAATTTCAAGTGTGTCCGCTGTTTGATGGCGGACAGTAAACAGAGATGTTCTGTGTCGCTGTCCTTTGATTAATTTGTGCTTTTTGTTCGTGAGCTGAATCGATGAGTGTGTAGACATGTGAGAGGAAGAAATGCTTTCAAGTCCATCCATTCATTCACATTCGGGCATAAAAGAGCTTATTTTCGGATCAAACTGAATGCAGAGACAAAGGAAGAGGAAAAATGTTGTCCTTGTTGATGAGCTGAAGTCCATGAACTCCGGTGGACCTGGCTTTGATCCGGATTTTAGTGAGCAGTCACTGGAAAGAGAGGAGACCTTTATATTCATGTTTGTTTGTTTGTTTTGTTCGCCAAATATTTTCTTGTTCCATTTTATATCCATAAATCTGATCAAAAGGTCAAAATGAAAGTATGAGTCGCCCGCCCTCTAAAAATGACTTTATTGTATTGTATTGTTTATTGTATTGTATGCAAGCTAAATTTGGTTAAATCTTGTAGGCCAAAATATTCCGGTACAGAAGGCAGCAGGCTGGGTTTTCTCCATATTCACATTGAGAATTTCATTTGCTTTACCTAAATGAGCTGTGAACATGGCAGGAGGCATCTTGTTCTGGTGTGACCGTTTTACTAGACAGCAGTGGACACAGGCTGCATTGTGCTGTAGTGGTATCACTATTGCCTCATACCTGGATCAGATCTCGGCAAGGCGCTTGGGTTTTCTTCGAGGTTTCCGGATGCTTCATAGAATAGTTGGCGATTCTAAATTCTCCTTCAGATGTGATTGTGAGTGTGTGTGGTTGTCCATCTTTTTGTGACCCTCTGATGGACTGGGGACATGTCCGAGGTGTTCTCCACTGTCACCCAACAATGTCTGGGATAGGCTCCAGCAACCCTGTGACCAGATCTGGTTACCAGTTTTTTTTTTTTTTGGGTGGGGGGCACAGGGATCACACGGTTTCTTTAGATATTTTCAAACGCATATTTTACATTTTTTGAACACAGACTTTCTGACAACAGAAACTAAAACTTATTTCAACTTTAAATGCTCATAAAACAGAAAAAAGGAGGAATTCACAAAACATCACTCAGATCTATTCAAATTGTGATGAACTGTCTGCATGGGGAACAGTGTCCAGCATCTCTTTTTTTTTCTCTTTTTTGCAGCTCATTTCTCACCATCAAAACCATGGCTTAGGAGGTGTGGGACTATGTATGTTCTTTTCAAAGGTTTTCAACTTTGTGAAAGGAACTTAAAGGGGCCATGCCATGATTTTCTTAAGCCTTTCAGGGTAAACTATATGCATAGATATGATCGTATATTACCTTTGGAACACAGAAAAAAATATAAGGTATGAGTTATTTTTGTGGACTCTTTTCATACCTGGAAGTAAAACAACTCGATCGCTGAGATCACCGCCTTTCACTCCTTGTCGGTCCCGCCCATTTCACGACTTCATCCTTTTCATTTTATTGTTAGCATCCTCTGATAGCATCGCATCAGCACAGCCTCAGAGTAAACCAATACTTGTTTTAGTATGAGAGATTGGAATTGAGTATAAAAATACATTCATGATGAATGCAATCCGTATTTTAGTGTGATGAATTAAAGTGGTTTATTTTAATAGTACTTTGAGTTTGAGATCAGTGTTACTGAAAAATACTCCCAATTACCTGTGTGTGATTCACCCCCCATCTTGCATTTTTTGACTTGGTATATTCCACAGTGTACTGCAATGAGGTGAGGGCACTAGTGTCAGTGTCATGCAGCAGTTTGACATTTAAATTCATCTAACGAGAACAGGCGCCCTTTTGTATTTGTATTAAAGAAACAAAATACTGAATTTATTTTTTCCCCGCGTCCCTGGAAAATGCCGCCCTGGGCGACTGCCCATGTTGCCCATATCAAAAACCGCCACTGCAGAGGATTGTAATGGACCAGTTTTCCCTGAAGCTGCAGATCAATTTATTACACCAGTCAATTCCAAATGTTTCTGTGTTTTTGGCATGAAAAAGTAATTCCTTACTTTAAGCAAAAAGACAGTGAAAAACAGCCATCAAAAAGTAAGACATTTAGATGTGGTTATATTGTCAATCAGAGGAGACGGGGCCTAGGCAGATGTGGGAGGAGCCAAAGGTTCAGAATAGGTAATAGTAGCCATAAAATAGGAAGAAACAATCTATGCAACCCCTGAACTTGTGTTACTTTTATGCCATCTTGATTATAAGCTACAGCTTTGTCCCTCAAGTATGTAAAATGATCTAAGATAACACATAGCTTTGTATCTTCTCACTTGAAAATGTGCATCCATCAGCCCTGCCATTCCTCAACTCACAGCCAGGAAGTCTGCTTCCTTCTGTCCATCTTCTGTCCAAATTTCCACTGTGCTGCCTCATCTCCTGCATGTTTGTCTTTGCTCTTTCATCCTATCCGTCGGTTTAGCTCTACCTACCAATGGTGCTGTTTTGTTTTTGAGGATCTTTCAGTCATCTAAAAACTGTTTAATATTCACCGCCCTATTAAAGGGATGTTTTTCTGTAGTTTAGATCAGCATGATGGCTTTTCGAAGGCTGGTTGGAAGTAGATGACCTGACATGAATGAGCATACTGCATATAGCCACCCTTGTTTCTTAAATAATATGCATCAGCTTTTTTTTCTCCTCTTAAAACTCATATTTCTGTCAGGGGCCTCCCGTACGAGCCGTCCCGTGTGTGCTTTGTCAAGAAGGAAAGTAACCAAAAAAGATAGACTTTTGGAGAAAGTGCTCTTTTCACTGTCTGGCCCCCCGCCCTTCTGTGCTGAATCTGCACATTCTCTTCTTCCGGATTGTAATGGAAAGTTTTTCCGAAACTGCAAAGCAAGAATAATTTGGACAGATGTGACACAAAACTGAAGGCTTGCAATAAAAGCAGAGGAGCTCTATTGTTTTTGACACTAATTTCAACACAGTGGCTACTGTTACTTTAGCAATTAAAATAATACAAACTTTGGCAACAATATATACGGAATTTACTAATGGGATTTAGTCGAGCTCCCTCCTAATGCTACTTTATGCCCTTTTCCCTTCTATTGTGAATGAAACCTGTTGCTTGTTTATTGAAATCGTGACTTTAGAGGATTGCTCGTTGGAGAACTGCAGCGGTTTCTCTGCCAACCTTCACTCTTCCGTCCAGAAAGTCTGCATTCCTCCATCTTTCCAACTCCACTGAACCTCCAGCTTCCTGCAGTCACAGAAAACTATGGTCAAAAGCAGCTCTTTACTTAATTTTCTAATGGTTTTGGAAAGCCGTTTGCTTTCCTCACATCTTCCTTATGTCAAGGTGATGGCAATAGAATTCACACTGTGGTGCCCACATGGGGTTTTCCTGCCAAAGACGCAGGTCAGTGTTCCTGTCAGTCTGGGTTACTAGCAGCAATTTGTAGCTGTGTTACTCGCTAAAATGTTGACACAATGTAGGCACTTCCAAGAATCTCTAATTACACTAAATATTTTTCAGTAAACTGGCTTTTCAAACGAAGCCTTGAGATCAGAAATGACAGATGCCAGAGTGGTTCATCAGACTGGTTGGGAGTTGCTTTCACTTTTTTTTGTTGTTGTTATTTTGACTATTTTTTAAAGATGTAATCTGATCACCTTTTGATCTATTTTCAATGTGTTCCCTGTGGTCTTTAAATCATGATTGGTCAACATAAAAAAATTAGTGTCGTATTCTAGGACATTGTTTCTGCAAAGCGGCAGCAGTTCATTAGAAATTCACCTCTGAGTTGTAGCTAGGACTGTTGGAGTGGAGCAACCCCACCCCCACTTCCCCTCCCCATTGCTCGGATGAGGAAAACAAACATGTACATGGATCCAGTCATCTACAGGCGGATGCATCAGAATTGTGTGGAGTACGGAGCTTGCCCTACCATATTTTCTATGTCACAAATACATTTTTTTTTTCCAGCAGCATTTTTCTGTCTGCTCCTGATTCACATAGATTTGAATAAAAAAATATTCAGAAATGCAATTTTAAGATTAATTTTCTTTATATATTTGTCATCATCAGAAAAGTGCTACAAGATGTTAAAAACACCAAAGACACAATTTTCAGTGGAATGGGTCTTTAAGTCCTAAATGTCAAAGTTTAAATTGGAAAACTGAAGGATCCCTTTGAGTCTAATGTGCCAGAAAAAAGTACCTTATCAAGTTGTAACTAACGATATGGCTTAAGTTTACTGTACTCAGGTTTTAAAACACAGCCGCTGTCTCCTTTTTGTCAGTTGGTCAAATAAGATCAATAATCCCTTGCTACAAAAATAATGAAAAGTAATGCAGTTTTTTGTCAGGCAATATGTTAAACACATGTCATGGTTGGTCTTGGCGTTGGCTTGAAAGCGTGGGGGAGGTAAAGTGAAGGTCTAGCTGAAACCTGAAAAGTACTGAGACACTTATTACAAAATGATCAGGGAGACTCTGAAACTCAATGCACAATCACACTCCTCGGACAGAACATCTATGCTTTAGAACTTATTTTTAAAAAGAATACCATTTATTGGAAAGTGGTTATAGATTTACTGGAAAGAAACAGGCAGGTCCATATGACTTCAGTTATCTTGAATTCTTGGTCATGAAAGGGGAACCTTTGTTTCACATTCTTAAACATGTTGAGTTTTATTCTAACCAGCTCTCAGAACTAAACACACCGGTGTCTGTTCTCTTTTAAGACTGAGAGCCAGTTCTTTTTAAAATATTTTCAATGAAGATTTAAAGCTTTAAGCAAAGAGAAGATGACTCAACTAGATTGTGACAAAATAAAAAAAAAAAACGGGTGCTGTAGGACCCATAATGCAGGAGAACAGGCAAGAACCTAAACAATTGATAAATAAACTTAAATATGGCAAAAACAAGGGAGCAACAAATTAGGGACAAACTGATGACCTAACGTGGAGGGAAACCAGACACTCACGTAAGCTAAGGATAATTAACAGAAATGAAAACAACTATGAGTGATGATGAACATGAACCTGGAATAACTGTGACAGGGGGACAAATTAAAAGCACAAAATGACCAAAAATGTCCATGTGCAATAAAGTGCACAAGGCTCAGATGTACCTTTTTTCCCATTTAAAGACCCACTCCAATGAAAATGGTGTTTTAAACATGTTCTTGTAGCATTATTCTCATGATGGAGGACATATATATATATGAAAGAATTTAGGATTAGAACTGCATTTCTGAGCATTTCATGATCCAAATTGTATTCAGAAGCAGTCAGAAACCTGTGATTTGAAAAAGTTCGGGTTTATGACGCAGGAATTACGATGGGGCGGGGGGGGGGGGCAGTCTCTCTGCTCTGCTACAATTCTGATGCATTCTCTTGCAGACAAATAGCTCCATAAACGTCTTCGTTTTCCTCCTCTGAGCTCGTACCTTGTTTAAAACTGTACGGCCGGATAGTTCCAATATTACTCATTGTTTTTTTTCTCTACGGTAATGTTAACTTGGGGTTGTGAGTATCTGTAAGCTCCCGGGAGAGAGTGTAAACAAAGGAATGCTGGGATATCAACATGGGGTTACTTCCACACCAGCAGCCCCGCCCACAAGCCAGAGGCAAATTTCTAATAAGCTCTAATAAGCTGCACAAAACGTGTCTTGAAAAATGATACAGACTTTTGATTTTACCTAAAAACGGCATTAACATAATTACTGAGACCTCTGGGAACTTTTTTTCAGTAGATTAAAACATAGTTGTAGTGGGGCTTTAAAGACAATTATCCAGACTCCTGACCGCCTCATTGGCTTTTGGATATTCTGTACGATGACTTTGGTGAGACTGGATAAGGCAAACGTATCCAGGCCTGCAGGACTGGACCTCCATTATGGTAAGGTAAATTAACCACAGTTTTCTTACCGATATATTATTTACTGATGATCATGTGGTTTACGTGTCTGGCAGCGGTTGTTGTAAAAGCAGTAGAACAAATAGGATTTAGAGGTTGACATTCCTGTAATAAATGTGTTCGTCCTTTTGTAGATTAGAAATCTAGAATAGGTCTTGGGAATCAAATTTTGGAGTAGTCAGATGATGTCTCAAAAAAGCCTACTCTTGCTAAAGTTTACACCAATCCTCCAAATGGGGAGAAATGGGCATTAGGTGATGTGTGGCACAAGTGTTGTGCTAAACAGACTGAAATAATTCTCTTAAATAGTACATTTCCCTCATAACCAGCTCTAGGGCTTACAGAGAATGGTCCAACAAATGGAAAATATCCAGTAAACTGCCGCCGTATGGAAGTAGTGTAATTCAATCGTCAAAAATGATACAAATATAACAACAGTTCAAGTTTATATCCAAATTTTACATTAGTTCTTCTATTTCTGAGAGTAAATCAAACCTACAAGCAAATTGGCTACAACAAAAATAAGAACCAAAAAACCAAACCTACTCTCAGCAAAGAAGATGAAATTGAGGCTTAATTTCGGGATTTGGAACAGATTGGACGATACAAGATTGAGAAAACATTGATTGGTTTGACGACTTTAGATTTTAGTGGTTATTACAGTAAATAGCATGAAAAGACAAACTTGCACAGCCTTTTCTAAATGGTTCATTTGATGCAACACTATTTTTGGAACAATGTAGACATCACAATTTACTTCCGCTGACTATAGTTGAACCTGCATGACCCCAGTGTACCATCGTCTGATGGTCACTTCCAAAACACGAATGGCCCGTGCTGTAAAATCGTTTTAGTCACAATAACTTGGAGTTGTCCTTCATTCACCTCCACAGCTGTTTGACGTTAGTCCAGGACAGCATGTTGTGGAACAGGAGATTCTCATGATATATGTGTTGCCAACAGATTTGAAGTATTTGTGGGATACGACGACGCCAGTTTGGACCAACATTTCAGAGTAATGCTTCCAGCGTTTTGCTGCAGTTATATAAATAATGATTGAGGCAGATTTGAAGACAAAATGGTTACAACCTGGAACTTGTGAGGTGCATCTCATGAAGTAAAATCTAGACTTCAACAGTTAAATAGGAAACGTCGCCCTCTATTTAATGGCGAATGTTTTAGTGTTAGTATTCCATACCACAGGTAGCTGCAAGGTAGGTGAGATACCTGCAGACTACATATGAGTTCAGTGGCTGTAGGAGGTTAGCCAACTCCAGTAAAACAATAACTGGAAGAGTCACAGTGCCCTCCCTTTATTGACATTCTCTGGTTCAACATTACTCACTCCTCATACATGACTTCCTCTGGTGTTTCTCAATGAGTGTGGGTAATGATTTTCATCAGAAGCCCCCCGTAACTCCCACTGAAAATAAAGGGCGATTAAGTTCAGGATTGACGTCACCTGTGTCATCATTGGGGAAGTTGTGGCTGGATAGTCATACAGGATTTCAGGGTGGGGGTTCGTAGGAAGGCACCCCCCCCCCCAACTAACACTGAAAATTATGGTAAAAGGCCAATTTTACTGATGATCTACAATATTTCAGTGGAGTCATTTGTCAACAGGGCATTACAATGGTCATATTTTTCTCAGTAAAAATCACATTTTTTGCAATTTGCAAATGTAATCTTGGAAATTCATGTTATATGCAATGGTATATATTCATAAACGTTGTATTTAGTGGATATTATGAATAATGCATGAAATACTACATCATCTGCATGGACTCGTGTGCAGCATTGCTCCCTGGGAACTTTCAAGTTAATTACCTTAAGAAATCATTCAGTTTCCACCATAAAACCCTGTCTTTGGCTCTCTGTCTCTTGTTCTGCTTATGTGTCTAAAGGGTAGAGCGGTTAGGTGACTCCATTAGTATTCTGGCCTTCGGTGGGAAATGGTCTCATAAACAGCTGGGAGTCACAGCTGGGATTGTGCACACAATACACAATGTGTGTGTCCAAATCGGTGACGTCATATGCCAAAGCAAACTGAGAGCTTCCTCCCGTGTTACACATCAACTAACAGGCGGGATGGAGATATGCCCTCTTGGAGTGGTTGTGCTTTAGTGCATTCATTGATGTTCCTTTTTTTCTACGATGGGCCCACAGCAGGGCAGCTAGCACCATTGGATGACGTGGTTTGGGCATTATGCGTGCATGGAGAGAGTTGAGTCACATAGAGATGAATGCCTTAAACACCAACTGGACATTTATCATTCTCAGGTACCGCGTCAGTCGATGAATGTTCTTCTACAAGCATTGTTGGATGGCTGGTTTACTGCTTTAATGGTCTTAGACTTTTAGATTCTTGGTTAGGATGTTAAAGAGTAGGACTCAGGGGTGGTTTTAATAAAAAGGCTTATACTGTTAAAAAAAAAAGTGTTTAAGGGGACTTTCACAGTTAAATGTCTCTTCTTAAAGACGCCTTGTTTTGATGTAAATGAACTTTGGTGTGGTTCACTACAGTGTGAAAGCAAACAGACTATCCAGCAGACCAAAAAGTGGCGGTACATTAAAACGAGTTCACAAAGAAAGCCTTTCAGGCAGAAATAAACAATCTAAAGGTTCATTTAAAAAGCAGTAAAACCAGGAAAATATGCTGATGTAAATTTAGAATTGCGCTGCTTGGAGGGGCACGCACACAACAAGTTACTAACATACAAAATTACACACAAACCAGACATTTTATTTTTACAGCAAAGTAACAACTGGGAAAGCCCACATTTCAAATAGAAAATATTCATCCATTCACAATGGTCTCATAGATTATCAAGATAAATGTGTTAAATAGTTACAGGAGGTTTTCTTTAGTTAGATCACTTTTGTTTATTTTTAGAATTTTTTTTTACTGAAACGGGAAGTGAATCTGGGAACTAAAAACGTCACTTTTTATTTTCCACATTCTAAAAGCAAACCATTAAATAAGATCCAAACAGCCAAAAGATCAAATGTACACGATGATGTTCTTACACTTACACAGAACTGAAGATAAATTTGAAGCTGTAGATTTTGAACTTAAAAGGTTCTTCTGTTAATCCAATGTTTTTTCAATGCAAATGATTATTATTATGGTAATTCTTTCTATTTTTTAATCTTAAGGAATTTTTTTTAATGGGCTGTGTTGGTATAAGGATGTTAAAACATTAGAAAATGTGCAAATTTGTGTTGGAATTTTAATGCAAATCAAAATCATCAATCTGATTCTAGTTCAAGTTTCAATTTTCAGACATTTATCAGCCTTATTCAAGTTATTCTTCCTTCCCTTTTGTGACGGACATTCATCCAATTCACAAATGTTTCAAGAGACTTTTTCAAGTACTTATTGAGGACCAAACTTTGCACATTTTTGGAGCATATTTGAATAATCCAACAATTCCATAGATTGAGACACAAGGCAACACGATTCTTCGTAAACAATTTCCTAAATGTATACACTCTCTTTGTGAAGGTTTGTTGTACAAAACTGGTTGCATCCCAGTGACATACAATGATTGTTTTTGCTTCACTAAACTATTGTAATAGTCAGAAAGGTCGCACAAGTTAAATTTTAGCTGTAAAGATAAAAATATCATGGATTTATATTTGCCCATAGACTGTGAGGGCTTTAAGCCCTATCTGAGTCTGTTTATCTCCTAACAAGTCTGTGGGATTTATAATATTGCATTCTGTCCATTTGATGAGATCATCATTGGTTTAACAGTTTTAAAAAGAAAAAAGACAGAAAAGAAAAAAACAAAAAGTCATTATTTACATTTAAATGTAAACTCATGGGCTTCAGAGCACACCCTCCTCTGCGACCCCCTTAAAAAAACTACTTTGGACACTGCTAAAGCTCCAAATGCCCCTACAATTATAGCATTAGGGAGAAGTCGTAAGGGTAGGGAAGCCAAACTTCTGCAAGGATAAATGTGCATATTGTGCATATAAAATGGAAGCGTTTTGCTGATTACCGTTAGGTCCGTGGAGAAAGTTGGTGTTTGTGTTAGCCTGGGGGCGGTGCTGGCATCACAGACCCTTCCTGGAAGAGGCTGTTCTCACTTTCATGCGAATGAACGTGCTCCTGCTCATGCGTGAATGGATCAGAATACCACCACAAAATACACTTAAAAGCCCAAAAGTAAAAAAAATTTTTTTAAAACTTCATTATTTAAATGAAAAAATGGAAGAAATGCTTTTTTATTTCATATTAAATAAATGTGTCAATTTTGAATTTAAAAAAAGCCCAAAAGTTGATTTTGAATGAAACAGACCCTTTTACCTTTAGATTGTGTTCGGGTCAAAATTGGCCCATAACATAAGGGTTAAAGGTTATCAAGCAAACAACATCTTTTTGACCCTCGGCAGTGCAATCCATCAATCCATTTGGGTGGACTGACTTGAAGCTGTTTTCTTTCCTTTAGTTTGGTATTTCTGCTTTAGCTGAAAGCATGTTTGGTAGGGAGCACTCTCAGGTATTTCAGAGGGTGTTTTTTTTTCTCTCGAGCTAACAGACAGATCACCTGTCAGCTTTTCAGAAAACATCTGTAGAAAACTTGCTTTGGCACTCATAGCCATTGTGGCCATAGACTAAGAAAAAAAATAATAAAAAAACAACGATTTGTTTGCCAATTTGATAAAAAAAAGAATCAGTAGAAACTAACAAATAAAAGGCAACTTTAAGAAAAACACAAATAACAAGTAAAAGATGGTTCTTATGAGAAAGAAACACAACTGTAGGTTTGATTGCACTGCAGATGATACGTATTACACAATTAAGTGTTCATACAACCACGTATAATCATATTTACCTATAGAAATAATTACCTTCATATGTAAATATTATCCAATATTGTGCTGATTATCAAGCAAATTATGGTTAATAGCTTTTATATCCATAAATCAGTCTATTTAAATAAATTGGCCTGAAATGTAGACGTCAAGTATTTGCTCGTATAATTCAGTAGTTTTCTGTTGCGTCCAGTAATTTTGCAATAAATTGTGACAATTCCAAAATGGCATCAAAAACCAACCAGGCTGGTCAGCTTGATAAACGTGATGTTTAGTATTACACAGATGTTAAGAGCCATGGAGCCAAGTGCTAATTCAAGTGGGAATGAGTGGTGACAGCTCCTTCTTGCGTTTGGCAGTTGTAGTCAAGAACCGTGTGCCAGGGTCAACACCAGATTCTCCTTTGATTCGATGTACAGGTTTTGTAGAGTGTTCCACACATGATCTGCGACATATTTACCTGCAAAAACCAGAGCATGGAAAAGAGCCACTGAGGCACGCCAGGGATCAGCAGCTCTTAATCCAATATTTTACATAACAAGCGCAAATGTATCCATCTGTTGTGCAGGGAGATGCCTGTTCAGCTTTTCCAAACTTAACTTAATCCAGTATTGTATGGTTGGGTGATTCTGGGGGTCATCAGCTCCCACTGACAGCTAGTCAGGTCAGGGACAATGAAGGTGGCCCCTGGTGGTCCCATCCCAACTTTTTATATATAATTTTCCCCTCCTTTTCTTTAGTAGACTGATATTGACTTGGTTCAAAAGGGGAATGTTACGCAACACAAAAACCAAATGCTCTGACTTGCTATAAGGGGTTTGTTTTTGAAACGTGGGATAAAATATTGGCCAGAAACTCCTTTCTCAATTTGGAAATTATGCCTGGAATTTGACTTTTGACCCGAAGGGATCTAGATTAAACATAGCTAAGAAAAAGACAAGAAAATGTTGCTAAAGCCAGTAATAAAGAAGCTGAACCAAACCTTTAAATCCCACTGTTTCTTGAGTTGAATCTTTAAGATTGTATCCATCATCAAGCAACACATTGAAACACTTACTCATCTTACCCTGCTAATCCCGCCAATCATTGATGGAAAAGAAGGAAGTCAAGAAACTAGTAGCTGCCTGATGAAGCTCTTTCAGAAGGACAAGTCCATGAAGTTTAGCCTTTTCTGTGTAGACACCAAGATACTAAGTCTAGATGGTGAGTTCCAATCCACGGTCGATTAATACCAAAACCTCCCTGGTTGATGGTCATCATTAAGGGGTTGGATTTGGGGGTTAAACCACTTAATGGTTCCTGAGCGCAGCTGTGTCTGCAGCTCACCCCTCCCCCAGGGGTTGAGTCAAATACACCTAGGTGTGGGACAACAAATGAGACTTTAACTTTTGACATTAACCTCAATCATCGTGTGCTGTGGCTGTCAAAGCATTTTAAAACAGCTGTTGGAGAACCAGAAGGTTCAGGCATGATAAACTACCTTTCAGAGGTGGCGTCTCGGCTTTGCAAATAAGAAAAGGCTTGCGGTTGGCCAAATGTTACACACAACCCCTGGCTGGGTGTTGAAATAAGTTACATTACCCCAACAATGGCCACAAGAGTGCTTAACCTCACCTTTAGCTTGGTAAGGTTTAAGATAAAACTACAAGTTTCCAAAACAATGGGACTCAGAAGGCACCTGTATTGGTCTATTTTGCCATCCTATTTAGAGGTCACACCATCAGTTGTAAATCTTGATTTGATCAAAGGTTTCAGCCATTACAGCTAGACGCTCGCTTCCAAGGGCGGACCTAGGAGCTAAGAAAACAAAATGTCAGAAAATCCTTTTTATTTATGTGTTTTGGATGTTAGGTTTAGGATTCAACTAGGGTGTTTTTCAAGCTATGAATTTCTCCAGAGTAAAAATTGTAGCAGCAAAGAAATGCATAATAATGGAGAAAAAAGTCCTATATAAGTCACACCGGAGTATAAGTCCCACTTTTGGGAGGAAAGTGTGATGCTTCTGGACAACTCCACCGCGCCCATGGTAGTCTTGTGTTCACACTGAACGTGATTCTCGTCTGCTGCCTCTTTTTCATCAAATTAGATTCTCAATGTCGAGTTTTAGCCTCATTACTACATGGACGCATTGACTGCGTACTGTATCTCATTCACAGAAGACATAGATAATGTTGAAAGATCAGGTTGATTTATTTTAAAGAACTTTACAAAAGCATTGGTAATCTCCATGCTTGGGTTCATGAGATCTCTGATAGATGTGGCTCAGTTCCCCGAAATCGGTGTTTTTCCCCATCCACTTCAGAGGACGCATCATCTGTAGTAAGCTTTGGATTCATTGAGCGTTTCAGCCAGTACAACATTTCAAAGCAACTCTTTAAAAAAGCTTTGAGTGACGGAGAACCAGAGAGTTAAAGTGGAAAACAAGCTCACGTGACATTAGTGTACTTACTCTCCCCAGCTATGACAATAGTTGCTCTCCCCTCCATGAAAACACTGTGATTCAGTTGTACAGTTTTCAATGACAAACGATCGGATGATGGGAGCCTCAGCCCCATCTACGTCAGCGCACAGAGAAACCCCGGTGTCAAACTTTGGTCTTTAAGTCCTCTTGTTCTTCAGTGTGTGTTTGGACGTGTGAGGCACCAGAGAGGAGGGATGAAGAAGAGATGGAGCAGCTGTGTGGGCCAAGAGGAACAGCAAGTCATGTAAACCACAGACTGAGATTGAACACGAATAAATGAGACAGAGGGAGGTTAAGGTCTGACGTCTGCCTGACAGGAACGAGCGCAGCAGATGTCAGTGACAGAGCGACGGGCTCTCAGGAAGACTTTCCCACCTTTCACTTTTCTATGATTCATTGGCCTGCTCTGATCCAGCCCCATTTTCTGGTGTACCTCGCTTGTCTGTTCAATCCGGAGGTATCACACAGCCTGGGTGGCAACAGATAGTTGGCTCCTTGTAGTGTTGTTCTACGCACTCAGCACATCCATGTTGTCAAATCCACATATTTTATCTTGATAGAAGCAGCTCCTTCCCAGAAGGAGGATGAGGACTCACTGAACTTTTCTCACTGCAGATTACTTTTATTACTTGTGAGCTTTAGAGGTCAGTAAATCAAAACAAAAACAGGGTTCTGGTTAGTTACAATTATGACTAAGTTAGATCTGTCTCCTATCATCTTTTGGTAATCTTTTTTGAAGGCCTAATGTCGTCCCCAGTTTCCCATCAGGATCTGTTTATCCGTTCTGCTGCATCCAATCTGATTTTCTCTTTTTACTCTTAAATCTGTCTGTTTTCCATTCCTAATCTGTCTCTGTGGTCAGCCGCAATAATTCCAACTAGATTTGTTTCGAAATGGTCCTATATGGATCAAATGTGCTTTCATTACTTGCCTTTGAGATAATTATACAACATACTGGATGACCCTTTTGTGAAGGGAACAGATAATCTCATCCCACGCTGTCCAATCCTTCGGAGTTGGACTTTTTTGTGACTTTTTCTAGTGGACCCCCAAAACCCCCCAAAAACACAAATGTTTTGAACATTTTGGATAGTTCTTCAGCACCATTTCTTATTCAGTTAAAATATTTCATTTGCATTTCACAATTTATTTTTATTTCACACAACTTAAGATTTTAGTCACAAATGTTCTTAAGAAAGACAAAATGTAAACATGTACATATCTATATACATAAATTGCTTTTTTATGTTGAGACTGAGGATGTTAGATTTTTTTTTTTTTTTTTTATTCTTTAGAAGTTTTTTTTTTTTTTCCATGCTTGAGGTAAGTTGTTATTAAAGTAACTTGCGGACCTTCCTTCTACTTTAGTTCTAGCTCCTGGGATTTATCTGGCAGTTAACCTCAACCTCAGAAAGTGCAAACATCGGTTGGAGTGGACCGAGCAGCTGTTTCTTGATGTAGACCACGAAAGCTGTGAGAATTTATGACCTGCTTGGAGACTAAACCATTGCCATGCTCGGTGGGTGGTTTTTGACAGGTTTTATCTCACCCTTTCCTACCAACCTGACAGCTAGAACATAGAACCTGACGAAGTGTCAGAGGTCAACAACACTACAGAAGCGTCCACCATTGTTCTTCCCTGTATAGTCACTGGTCCTTGGAGAACAAGGGTTAACTTCCGTTACCGATGCCTCTACCATTCCTCCAGGACAGGCGTCCCCAACTACATTGGCAAGAGGTCCGGTAACAATGTCAGCCTGCTAGAACAGGGTCCCAACATGCAGAAACATTCAGACGATAATTCACTTTTCTGCTCTTTTATGAATACATATATTTATAATGTTAACTTTCTGTTTTACAACCCTTAACAGTAGGTTGCAAATAATTAAACATCTTGAACATTCAAAGCGAGTCTTAAACTTTTCAATCATCTTTGTTATAGAGTCAGATGAGCAGTGACATTGATCCTTTTAAACTCCTTCAATGAAGGAAGATGTGCACAGTCCTCCAGATCCATTCTCAGATGATAAGTGTTCTGTGATGTCAACCACAAAGGCCAGTGGATCCAAGTTACTTTCCTCCTTCAAAAAGACCTGAGCCTTTGGACTTTTTTGGAATTCTTTCACTTCATTTTGTATCTTCCAAAAATGTTCCAGCACTTTTCCTTTGCTCTACCATCTAACATTGGCGTGCAGTAGTAGGTCATTGGCGGGGGCATCTACTTCTGCTGACAATTCTGACTCCATGCATATAACACACACTGGCCTTGTAGAACTGGCTGCTGGTGAAATGAAAGCAGAAGCTAAGGTCCACTCATCTCGGAGTCCACTTTTTTCATTTTAGACGGCACCATTGCTCACTCAATTACTCGTTAACTTTAAGTTCCATCCATGTAAACAACAGCACACCACTCTGAGCCTTTGCCGGTTGAAGGACCCCCGGTTCACACGTAGCTGTCCTCGCACGCCAATTTCATAGTTTTTAGTAAAATCCCTTGGCGGTCCAGATAAAAGGGTCTGTCCCCAGTTGGGGACTCCCGCTTCAGGGTGTCCTGATGATGATTTGTCCCTTTGGGTTGGTGTCCTTCAGTGCTTAAGTGAAACCACTCATCCTGCTTGGTTTTACCATCCTGGAGTGACTAGGACTGCTTTTTTGGTCTCAGATTCGGTGGCCCACAAAGACTTTAGGCCTGTGTGTGCCAGCATCAAAGTGCTACGAACCTTTACTGCTGGAATGCTACAGTCTCTACCTGTGCTCTCCAGACTTTGGTCCCTGTAGCTATAAACTGCCCAGCTCCAGAGGAAACACATCCATCAAACCCCTGTGGATTGATGTTCTAAGTTGGTTCATGCTTTGCCTCTTCAGAACCTTCCTTCTGCCATGGAGCTAGCTATATTAGTGTCCCAGCATGTGCAGACTCTCAGAAAACATCAGATTACGGACTGCAGTTTGTAGCAGGATTCATGAAGGGATTTTGCAACCTTTTTGAAATCAAAGTCAGTCTGAGCTCTCGTTTCCATCCAGAAAAGAATGGCAACAGCAGATCTTACCAAATATTATATCAAATGACTATTTTAAGAATGATATTAGTAGTAATGTGGTTTGTGTTTTGTGAAGTTGTATTTTTATAGTTTAGTTAGACTTGTTTTGCTTTGAAATGAAGACTTTCTGGTGTAAAAATCTGTGTACCTTAAAGTAGAGCTGTCAACGTGAACACGTAACTACACTTTTCATTCATACAGCAGACATTTTTAGTTGGTTCCTAATTTTACACATTCTATTAAGTTGGAGAAAACAAAAAATCAAAGCAATGTGAAAAAGTTTCAGCACTTTTATAAACCCTTAGCAATAAGTTTGGTCTCACTTTCCAGTCCTCGAGGGCTGTTTTCCAAATAACCTGCCGTTGAAGCTTCTTATTGGTTATGTACACCTGATCAAGCTAATCAGCTGCAGATGAGGCAGGATTTCTTATAAATCCAGCAAGTCAGGAGTCTGAGACCCCTAGTATACTAAAAGTGAGGCAGTATACCTGAAGTTCATTTTGTATATATTATGTCTAATATTAGTCTAGTATAGTATTAGTATAATATTAGTCTAAAGTAAGTTTATGTTACGTTCACACAGAACACAACTCAGGTGTCAAACTTGCATCAGTTACCTCTACAAGGAGTTTAAAGAGCAGATTTGTCTTGAAGATCTCTAAAGAACCGTCGGTAATCACGTCGTCATCTCTGGGTTCATGAGATCATTCAGAGACTCTTCCAGGATGGCGAGTTTTACCCGTGCTGCAAATCGAAATAAAATTATAAAAATTTAAATTAAATAACTTATTTTTGTCTCGATGCAAATAAGAAAAATTTTACAAAGTTCAGGACGAGAGCAATCCGCTTCTCGCCCGTGTTGGTTTCGGATTTCACAGATCAAAGCTGAGTCCCTGATTGGTTTACACAATGCGTTTTCTTCCTTAAAGTTCAGATATTCAAACTCTGGATGTGGCGAGACACCCAAACCGCGCTACTGCTGGACTGGCATGCACAACGCTCAAATCACGCCGCAGGACCTCAGACTGTGTCTGTACATTGGCTTAGCATTGAAACTGGAGGTCCCAGCTGTGCAAATCAGTCAGTGTGAATGCGGCATTAAAACGTTCAAATTAGTCTGAAGAAGTGTTCAGTGAGCCTACTTCCTGCACTTCACGTACATGGTCCGTAGTATACTTCCTATAACTATGTTCAAATATGCTTGGTAAAATTAACTTCAAGTGTGCTACTTTTTGTCAAGAGAATCCATCTGCTAACATGCTAACTACAAACCTTCAGCTACGCTTAGCATCCAGATCACTTTCTTTTTCGTCTGTTCATCACAGCGACCAAACTCTGCACACATACTTTCTTCGTGCAGAAGAGCACATAAGACATTTCTCAACTACACGCAACTAGGCCATAAGCAGTCGTTGTTGAGGGGGGAGCTTCCGACCCTTCAAACCACAGAGTGCCCCCCCGACAGCCTGTCCAAGAATGCAGTAGCAAGAGTAGCAATTTCCCTCTCCACCGACTGTTTTACCATGCCACACACGGAGGCCGTCATTACGGCTGATGCACTCGCTCACAGTCCGTGAGGAAGAAAGAAAGAAAGATGGATGTTGAAAGAAAAACAAAATAACTGAAGTCATTTGAAATTTAGAAGTTCCAGGCAGTATAAGAGTATATAAAAATATTAAGTTATAATTCTACGTTGTTGTGTTTGTCCAGGTGTGAAGCAGCGAGACTTATGGAGGAAACTCAAAGGGCTTTATGGGGGGCTCTTGTTTCAACCATAACAAAAGAAAAAGCACAATTAACCCCCCATGAAACGTGAGAAGCAGTTCCTGAGCTACAGCTACGCCAGCAGTTTCTCCGGCCGTCCCGTGCTCGTAAGGGGGTCTATTGTGAAAAAAGTGTGTTTGTTTTAACCCCAGCTCACCTATTTGGCATGACCTCCCTCCCTCCTTGCACACCACACATGCTTGAGGCTTTGCAGGCGAAATCCAAAACTTTCTGCAAATGACTTTTGTCAGTAAAAGCTAAAAAAAAAAAAAACACTCTGACCCCCTTGCCACCTTCTAACATCTTTGCTCCCAAGAATGTTATTTTGCTGAATATCGATGGTCGTTCTTGATGCAAGCCTCCTTTTACATTCCTGGCAACGTGCGTTAAAATAAACGGCGTGCCACAAAGTCTCGACGAGTAGAGATGGGGTGCGTGAAAGAGAAAACAAGCAAATGCCAAGACGAAAATGGGCACCTGGTAGAAACCAGAGCACTTCTGTTTGCTGTTACAGATGGCCACACTCCTCTGAGAACAAAACAAAAAAAATGGGAAAAGACGAAATGTGCAGCATGAGAGGTAGAGAACGAGAGGGATGATGAAGGCTTTTGCCGTAAAAAAGTTTTAAAGGAAAAGCTAAAAATGTTCCTGTTCTGTTTAAGAATTGAGAAATCCAGTATAGCATTCAGTGTTCTGGAAACAGTTGCTTTAATCAGATCTGAACTGACTTCAGACATGATTCTTTGGGTCAGGGACTCAAGGGCTGCAGTGTCTGCATGATTTCCAGATATCCAAACCGTACTCATGACCGATTACCTGATTCAGGTGTGTCCAGCCAATTAGAACACAGCATGGTATGTTGGAGAACCCTCGAGGCCTGGCATTGCCTATCTCTGCTTTAGGTTAAATTAACTGTGAATCATGAATATAATCATTTCCGTTGAAGGTATTTGGCCTCATCGTGGAATCCCAGTACTTTCTTGTGTGAAAACAGTCGTGTCATCAGCAAACTGTCAGACGACTAAGAGATTACATATTTTCACAAGATGACTTGACTTGATGACTTCCAAAGGATTAGGAAGAAATTATAGTCAAGATATAATGCAGCATGAAGGAGCACTTTAATACTTGTGGTGCAGATAGAATTTGGCGTGGCAACAGGTTGGCAAGACAGCCAATGGTCATGATAATGGGCAACTTAGAGAAAAGATGAGTGTTGGGATACCAGCGGAATAACTCACGATCAGGAGAAAAAACTGAGGTCGGCATTTTGACTTGACTTGGCATTGATTAATGATGGAACGAGTAGCAAGCATCACAACTATGACTGGTGCAGACAGGTCTGTGTGCAGAGAAAGACAGGTAAAGGTGATGTCAAATGCTTAGAACAGGCGTGGAAACAAAAATGTCAGGTTTTTGAACTATGTGTTGTCAGGAACTTACTGCCACTTAGTGTATGGGTTTGGCAGATCATTATGGTGTCAATAAGCCCTAAAGCAACAGGGATTCAAGAAACACTAGAGACACCGACAACGATTCTGTGACTATTCTGAGATGAAGATGTTCAAGAGAAAGGCCTTTTCACACTAAGAAATCACACAATCCCCTCCCTTCTCCGTAACTGATAAAAAAACGACTTAATGCGGGACCATCTAGTGCAACTAGATTTTAAAAAGAAATGGAGACATATGCGTACTTGTTTTTCTAACAGAAAATATGATGTCACCAATTTTCCGAAGTACAAACCTGATAACTAATAGATGTGAACATCTTATGAATCCACTGTGTTCCCCTGATGATGAAAACTTGGATGCTTTATAAAAAATACATTAAAAAAATGTGTTTTCCACATGAAAAATTGTTCAGACGCAATGCATTGTGGTGTGAATTTGCCAATTTAGTGAGCATGGACGCACACTGGACTTTCACAGAGACTTCTGGTACATTTTTAGGGCACTGGATTTTGGAATTGTAGATTTTTGGACAGCTCTACAAAATGGCAAACGCACTATACAGTCACTGAGTAGTAGGTAGTGGGAATTTGGACACAAAACAAGTTTGACCATTTGCTCCCAGAGTTGAGTGCGGTGGTATCCACCAGTTAACTTTCTTTCACAGTTGATCCAAATGATCGGGGAAAGGCTGCTGCCATATTTTATTGGAAAGATGTTTGGTTTCCTCCTGTGCTGCTGCCAGAAAATATCTCCGTTTTCCAGGACAAGCGGCACAAGCAACTGATTGTGGCGAGTCTTCCCACCATTCAAAAAGAATTAAAAGAGCGATGGTTGAAACTTGAACTGTGGTCTTTTTTTTGGATCCCATGGTGGATAACCAGTTCTGCAGGTTTGTGGTTGATGACACAGAGTGAGAAGGACCAGCTTTGGTGCTTGTGTTTGTCTTGGTTCCCTCTTGTCCAATGAGTCAAGACATCGGCGTTGAAAGCTGGGCACTTTGGATTTAGCTTGAAGAAAGTGACGAACCGCGTCTTCCAAACATTATTAGATGTGGTTAAACCTTTTTATGTACCCAGGGCTGCAGCTTTAGCAGCACGCTTGTCAAACCTGGAAAAAGCCCGGCCATTAGTGGTTATCTGCATCACACAATATGTGATTACAAATCGGGCAGCGGAAGTCGTGAATGCACGGGAGCGTGCGCACATCCCTGCACGTGTGTTTTAATCTGTGCAGGAGTGCGGGTGTTCGTGTCATGTGTTTTAGTTTGCCTTTACGTGTTTTCTTCTGCCGGCAGGAAACTGAGGCGAGATGGGAACAGCTGGCTCCAGCTGCACAGAGGCTGCAGCTCAAGCTGCCCCGTAAATGTCAGCATTAAATGCAGCAGTTTGTGTCAAAAAGAAACACATGAGAGAAACAAATAAAAGAACGGACGGGCAAACCCGGTAACTCCAAACAAGAGAGCACCATTCCCAGATGAGAGCGTTCAGCAGCAGGGGGAAATGGTGAACGTCTTCCAAGCTCGCCTCCTCTTCACTCTGTGGTTGCAATTTCCCCTTCTTTACTGTAACCCAAGTCCAGGCATCTCATATAAAAACAGTATCTGTGGGCTTGGAACGCACTTTGACGTCAGAAGACTTTTCCCGTGAGGCCAAGGGGACCCTTCTCTGCGGCTCCTGCCCACGTCAACAGACACTTAACCACTTAAACTCAGGACGTCCCTTCACCTGATTCCAACTCCTAAAGTTGCTAATGTGGCAGCACAATAATTTCATCTGTTCATGAACATTGCATCAGGATCTAAACAGAAAGGAAAAATGTGTTGGATCTCTTTCCTACCAGCGCTTTATTTCTCACAACACTCTCAGTCTTGGCGAGCTCTTATCGCTCAGATGTTGTGATAGATTGTTCTCTTCAGAACATGACGCACAGCAGGTCAAGGCAGCTGGAGATTTACTGAAAAAAAATGAAACATCTGAGAATCTTGGATGACAGCTCCACATAAATTCTGGATTATGGTCCATAGAAGTCTAATAAGCACCAAAAGTAACACCTGTTGAAAGTAGTTCTTCATTCAAAAAAAGCCTGGAAAAAAAAACACAAACAGAACCTGAAGGAAGGCTCTCTCATCTCTGCTCCTCTTACGCAGGCATGCAGGAGGAGCTGCTGCACTCTGTAATCATAGCCTCTCAACCAGGTGAGTCCCTCACCTTTCATCCTAATGACAACCTCAGCCCGGCTGCTGCGACTGACGCACGCAGGACGGGGAACAGAACCGATTCAGAGCGTTAATCTGGTGAAAATGGCTGTTTTTTAACACGTCCTTGTGGCATTTTTCTGATGATGGAGCACAGATCTGAAGAGAATGAAGGTCAAACTGATTCTTTATTCAGATCGTTGTGACAAAAGTGCAAGTTTGAAAAAGACGGGGTGTCCAGGGATGTCCAGATCCAATCAGGTGATCGGAAATCAGGCTCAATCCGACTTGATCAGAATCGGACGCTGTACCCTGATCAGGGATTGGATAGTTCTGTTGCGGGTTCAACAGCTCTTTTGATGAGCATTTAAAACGGACAGCAGTGTCTCTATTGGTTTGATTTAGCGCACACAAAAGCCCTACAAAGGCATTTAAAAAGAAAAAAGATTTATTTTTTGTAAGAAGAAAGCTGAGAGACGTCTATAAAATGTAAGCTCCGAGAAAAAGTGGTCTAAAAAAGGCAATAAAGCAACTGAAACTTTTAAAAACTCATCATCATATTCACTGTATTCATCATATTCTAACGATTTTAAAAGAAAAACATACATTTTTAGGAATTTTTATGTAAATAGGAATCACATGATCAACAAATGTGCAATGGTTCTGAAGATACTGAAGCTACAGTCACCAAACTTTCTCACATGGCTAAATATCACTTATTTTTACAAACTAATAGTTTTTTATTTTGTGTTATTTGCACTTTTTTAACCCGATTGTTGAAGCTACTTCACAGAAGTGCTCTGTTTAAGGGTTAAATGAAAAAATCAAGCTAATAAAATAAAAGTAGCTGCTACATTTGTACATTTTTTAAATATGCTGCAAAAGGATCGGTTCAGGACTTGGTATCGACTGACTTCCAAAATCAAATGACTCGGAATGGGATTGAGGCCAAATAAACCTGATCAGGACATTCCCACTTCGGATGCATCCACTTGTCGACGACAGGATCCGCGTACGTCTTGGTTTTCCTCTTCTGAGATGGCAGCTGCATGTGGGAGAGCTTGTAAACAGAGAGCTCTTACCTATTGATGATGGGAAGGGAGGCAGAGCTGCGGTCCTGCCCGCAACTTAAAGAGAAATTTCGAACGAACTCCTGTTGCTCTGCAGAATATGTCCTAGAAAACAACGCAGCTTTTTAAAAATGTGGCTGAAAACGACATCGTCATAATTAAAAGACCGCGAGGAACACTTAAAAAATAGATCAAAAGATGATCAGAGTTGGACTTTAAGTGCAAACTTCTGCCAACCTCTGCAGTGCGTGTGGTAGAGTCAGCAATATCTGGAATTTTTCATACTAGAGGGACCTTCAAAAACAAAACTGTGAGACTTTAAAAAAACGCTCAAATGATACATGGGTGACACAGGAAATATCTGTCTGCCTGTTAAGTTATGACTCTCTTTGGGGAGCGTTCCCCACTGTGATCCACGCACGACCTGACCCAGACACTTCCACCGAAGTCTGCCATTACTGTTCGCTCCACACAGAACGGTTGAGCTGTGTCTGAAAATCCTCCAACAAGAAACCCTGGATCCTAAAGTCATCTGAATTCTTTTGTCCTCCTCAGCAGCTGAATAGCCGAGGGTTTGCAGTTTGCATGTGTTAACACCAGCGCTGTCCATATGCGTCCGTCCTCCCCCAAACACCTGCGCGCTCACATAAAAGCACACGTGCACTCCTCCCTCCATCAGTTTCTTGGAACTGGCAGCAGAACTGCAGACAGTGGAACAAAGTGACTGACTGAAACTGTAAAACTGTTCGTTCTTTCCAATCATCCGTGTGCTGCAGAACGCCATAAAACGATTCACAAAATCTATAGAGGATGAACCGCTTGAATGTTTTGAAAAATCATATGGAGCAAGAACATGTTTTTACACATGGCCAAAATGATATTTTAAAAGGTCAGCTAACTTTTGAAAAACAACAATTTCTACATAAAAATAATAAAAGGTATAAGTTAAAAACACAGAAAAAGCAAAAACATTTATGTAAGAATTTACACTAAACAAATTTTGTTCCTTTATTTTAAATAAAAAAAGGAATGTTTTATTATTATTCTTTATTTCTGCAACAAGTGTTCTTCTTTTCTGTTTATAACATGTTTTTCTTTAATATTCTCAAACAATGAGCTGATTTTGACTGAATCCACTAAAAATCATTCAGACACCTATAAGTGGCAGACATGCTAGTAGCAACAGTACAGTGTGAACAGGATTTAGGAACGTGGTGGCGCAGTGGTCAAGTCCCAGCTTGGTTGTTTGCACGCCCTCCCCGTGCATACGTGGGTTTTCCCCTAGGGACTCAGTTTTCCTCCCATCATCCAAAAACATGCTTCATAGGTTAACTGGTCACTCTAAATTGTCCCTAGGTGTGAATGTGAGTGTGTATGGGTGTGTGATTGTCACCTTGTGGCAGACTGGCGACCTGTCCAGGCTACACTCCCAAGTCGTCATATAGTGACACATGGGTAAGGACCCGTCTGCCTCACTCTTTGACGCTTTGGACTGGCCCCAACTCGTTGTTTTTTGACTCACTGGCTGTTGCAAATAAATCAGGGCTCCAGTTGTTTGTTTTGGTACCGTCCAGTACTGGTACCCTTGCCTGGTCTGCGTCCTGGTCCGAAACTGGTATGGATCCACATCCGGTACCGGGTTATGCTTAGGATACCTGGTTAAGGTTAGGGTACCGGTTGCGGCCTTGAGGTTGGGGAGCCTTGATTTAATTGGATGAGCCAGCACGTCAAAAGACCACAAGTTGGGTACACCCGAAGCGTCAATTTTTGACGCAGAGGGGTCCTTACCCTTACACTTACCTTATGTGACGACTTGGGAGTGAGAATGGGTTGGTCCAGAGTGTACCCTGCCTTCGCCCCCAAGTAGCCGGGATAGGCTCCAGCAACCTATGACCCCAAAAGGGGACAAAATGGTTTCAGAAGATGGATGATGGCATCAAGATTGCATTCACTTTTAGCAAATACCTGGTGTGAATGTAGCATTACGACACTAAAATGCAGACAGTTAGTTGAAAATGGAACACATACTCTAAAGCGAAGTTTATCCACCATCAGACAGACTTTACAGCATACTTTGGTAATATTAAGGAACAAAATTAATATTGAAAAACAGAAAATGTGTCTCTTGGGCTCTGCACTTTTAACCTGTTTTTCTACAACAGTTGTTGAAAAAGTATCTAAAGCCTTTGTAACAACTTCCCTTAAGGGAGTTGTTTGTGGGCTAGAAATCGGGCGAACCTGTACCTGATGTGATGTGATGTATAGGACGCCATACGACAGCATCAGCCATATGTCATAAGTGTATGCAGCTTCCATTATTCTTACAAATACTTAATGTTACACTTAACCCACATACAGTGCTCACGTCACCCTAAGATGTAACCGCTCGTCTCTATGACCCTCCAGTGGCCTAGACAATCCAAAATGTGACTACACAAAGTCATCAAAAGCATGACTTTGCCATAACTGATCACCAATCAAATAAAGCTATTGATGCATTCACTACATAGTCAGGGGAGTTTCCCTGCACGAACAAAAAGCCAATTTATCAGAGGAGGCCCAGGTCCTCTCATCTTACTTTATGAACATAAACACTTTCTTCAGTTTATAATTTTTTTATCTTGAAAAGTTTATCAAAACTTTCATGATGATTTGCTGCTTCTTAGAGGAATAAATCCAAGCAGAAAGCTAAGTATGTGTGTGAAATAAAAAAAAAAAAATCTTCCTAATTTTTAAAATAAAACGTTACTTCCTGATTTTGCATATTACCTTCAGATAAACTTGAGTTTCCCCAAATGCAGAGCGCTTTTGTTTTTGAGCTTCTGGTCCATTTCCAGTGGGGTTCCAGAGAGCTCAGCTGCTCCCGGCTTTTTATCAGTCCTTAAAAAAACTAATATGTGGAATCTGTGAAGTAGGATTTTAGATGTTTAATGTACACCCCTCACTACACACTTTATAGGCTTTTCTCAGACAGGCATGAACATTTTCACACTTTTCTTTCTTGCTTAAACTCTCAAAGTTCAAACCTTCGTAGAAAAATAAATACAGTGTTTTAAAATGAAATCAAAGATCTGATTGCGATCGAAGACTTTTGTAATTGTGGCAAACTGAAGGCGTTCTGTATAGGAGATGCAGCATAGAGGACATTGACTGGTCCAAAGCCAATCAGGACGCAGAACCAGTGGACTTAAAAAGAAAAAAAAGCATTTAAAAAAATCAACAAAACAGCGAGACCGATAAAGGTGAACCGCAAGGAGGAACCAATCCTATGATAAGATTAAGAAATGCATTCTGTTAAAAAATTTCTAAAGGATTCAGCTCCTTCGATAACTAAATCCATTTGTTAAACATGTGGCAGGAGTATCATGATTAGGGCACTTCCAACAATTTAGCACAACACATAATTCTCTGTAAAGGGCTCCCTTGTTTATTGCAGAGGTGACAGACTAAAAATAATTAACAATTTCACACTATTCTCTCTTGTTTAAACGTCTCAAAGTTCAAACCTTCATAGAAAAATAAGTCCAGTATTATAGAACGAAAACACAGATCGGATATAGTGAGGGATCACTGGAATCAAATACGATTAAAACATGCATTCTCATAAAAACAAGTTTAAATGATTCGGCTCCTTCCATGGATGAATCCATTTGAGAAACTTTGTGGCAGGAGTATCATGATTTGGGCACTGCACAATTTAGCACAACACAAAATTATAAATGCTCCACGAGAGAAAATATGCTTAGCTGTTTTCTGAATCTTGAGTAAAAACTTACCAAAACAATCTTCCTATAGACACAAGATGGGCTGCTAAAGAGTAAAAAATGTAGCCTTAATGTTGAAAAACCTTATCGATTTCCTGAGCTAAAGCAGCTCTATTCTTGTGAATAGTCACAGTCATCATTAATCATGTGAAATAGTGTACATTGACTTCCTTCTTCACACAGTTGGACTCAGTCAAGTATTTGGTTCTTGCAGTTTCTGTTAGTGAATGCATCAAAGGGTGGCTTGTGTTGGGGGGGGGGGTCTTCACAAACATTTCAAACGGCAAAGTTTGAGCCACATTTTTTAGGAACCTTTTCAATGAGTTGTGACACTTTCCAGGAAACTTCCAGGAGCTGAGGCCTGTTACAGTTTGTGTGCCCGCCCACCTGCTGAGGAAGTGCAGCATGGCCTTGTGGGGGGAGAGTGTCCCGTTTGACCACATGTAACATCCCTTTACCATACGTTTTCATATCTGTGGTTAGTTTGATTGTCAAATGAGTAATTATGAATACAAGTCTGGTTCCGTGGCCTTTTAGCACACACTCGGGGTCTCGTTCATGCTGGAAGTATGTGCTGCAAGAGCAAAAGTGTGTAATTCTAAAACCCCTCCATGCATACGAACATGAATCCATACTGCCCCCCAGAGACAGATGAGGGAACAAGAAAAAAGCTCTCTGAAGGTTAATTCTAACATTTGTTCTACTTTTGCAGAACAAAAGTCTGCTTAAGTTTATTCCGACCACATTTTTATTAAAACTAAGGCAAAAATTGATCCCATCCTGCTGGCCGGGCTCTTTTTTTTTTCTCCAAAAGTCCCTTCACTTGTGGGCATACACAACATCCTCTGTCAAGCTGCGAAAAACCCATCAAAGCATCAAGCGGCACATCCTGATGAGTCCTTTCTGGCATCGTCCTATTTTACAAGGCATGCTGGGAATGAAAGCTCAGCACTTCTCTGCTCCGGTGTTGTGATGTGGCTCATGTCTGCAGTGGAGTCTAACTTTGATTTTGATCCGTTTAGTCTCAGAACTACAATACGGGATTAGCTTCTTGAGCATTTGCCGTTCAGACCCGGCCCTTAATTGCGTGTCTGTGGAGTTTTTTTATTTCTGCGCCCACAACAAAGCAGCTGCCAGACTAAAGTTTATGGAGCTAAGACTTGCTAATGAAGTGCCCTGTGCCGTTCAGCCACATGTGGATGGCAGTCTGCGACAAGTCAAACCTTTTTAAGTCCAGACACTGGAAGACAACCCTCCTGTACAATAGAAGCTAATAACTCCTAACACCAACTCCTTTTATATTAAAGACATTTTTCCTAAAATGACTGAAGAATTCTCTATACATAGCATTTGTGCTTTTACTTTTTAAGTTTTATTTGGATTTTGTCTCAGTTTCCCCAAAAGCAGAACCACTTTTACACACATTTCAAATAAATAACAACTTTGTGGTAAAAAAAAAAAAAAAAAAAAAGAAATTTGCAGAAAACGACTCAACCACAATAACCACGATTCTCAGCCATAAATGCTCCAAACATGCCTTTTTTTGACCTCATATAACAACTACACAAACTCAGTTCCGTGCAAAAGTCTTAATTGTTTCACAAAACGCTCGACGCCAACAGGCAAAATAAAACATGAATGCATAAAAGTTTTACTGCCGGCTATTAGCTGGAAACATGTCGTCTGTAATAAACCGAGTTTCATTGACTCACAAATGAACATTCAAGCAGCCTGTTGATCTTAAGTTCACTAAATGAAAAACTGCTAACATTTCAATTTTAATAGATTCAAAACCTTTGGAATCATTAAAATTGAAGACTATGACATATTTTTATTGTTTGGGATTCGGTTTGTGACCAGGCTGTAGAAGAAACAGGTTGGAACTGCAGCCACATTAACCCTAACTTTACCCCTGGTGTACCCCCTCACCCCAGACCATGCGTCCCATGATACATGAGTGAAGTGACTGTTAGAGTCGTAACAGGCGGGTGGAAACCGTATGGAAGCCAGCAGAGGAGCCCTGCTGCTTCGCCCACCTTCTGATGACTTTACAATGTGACAGAAGCACTCATCCTTGTTTTACTGAGGAAAGCGTGCGCGCTGACAGGCCGAAAAGCAGCCGACAAGAACAGATGAGGTATCATAAGAAAACTGCGGAGCGGGACATTGAAGGATGTTGAGAAACAGAAAGGAGTTGTGGTTAGCACATGTATCCATAGATCCATTGTCCCCACAACATGTCAAACTTCCTTCCTTTGGGAAAACCCACGATCCCGCTGACGCTCTTGACGAGCTCAACAGGCACCAGAACCTCCAAACCCATCATCTCCAGCATTTGTTTACATATAAATGGAGTTTCACGGTGAGTCTTTCCTTGGAATAACTGGTGAGATGTTTGAGGCTAATCCCAAGCATTGTCAATGTCCTGCTAAAATCAAACACATACTACATTACTGTCTCACTGGAGAAGCAACATCAGGGTTCCTATTGTTCCCAGTTGGTGATGTTTGCGCACCAACGTTGCTTTCCTCAGATCAATGTGGCAGGGTCATCCCTTTTTTTTTTTACAAACATCTTAGACAGCTTCTCCACCCTCCAAGCGTTAGCTTAAGACCATGTCACACTGCTGCTACGTACAATTGGCACATATTGCACTGATTACAAATTAGTCGTACGTGAATATACGTGGAAAAAGTGATACAAGTTGTTGTCTTTTACATGAAATTTTCACAGATGGATCATGAATAAACCACGGAAGAAGTACGAATAAACCACCCAAAGAACACGTACACTGTAGTTGCGTGAAAAGTGCGTTGGACATACGCGGAAAGGTCGTGGAAAGCTACAAAAATTGCGTATGCATCTCGAAAAAAATCACTCACAATTGTCTGATATTTCTGTAATATTTCCATATAAACTATGTAAACTACGCCTAAAATTTGTCATACCGGCCAAAAATTTTGAACAGCTTAAAACCGAATTCACGTAAAGACCCGTTGGCTGAGACCCTCGACGGACATATGCGCACATTGAAGCATGACGGACGCAAGATTCACGTATGAAGTACGTATATCACGCATATGTAACGCAAGACCAAAATGATATAATGGGCAATGCAATAATTGTAAGTAGGAGCAATGTGACACACCCTTTAAGGCTTTTGTATCATGCTCTCCATGTACATGTACATGATTACTTGTTGAAAACATCTTGAAGCCACAAGCTAGACCAACCATTGCTCATCAAAATTCATCAACTTTCTCAACTATGTTGTATTCCTAATACAAATCTGTCAGATCTTCTTGACTGGGATCCAGTTCAGCGGAACAGACGGTTTACAGAACAGGAGAGTGTCATCTGCAAATCTCTAATCTCTGTTCATTCTTATTTTTTGAGCTTATTAAGTTATTTTGTTTTATGCTACTTGCACATATTTTACAGACAAACTTTTTTCCTTCAAGCAAGAAATTCAGGACATTTTGCATTTGATAACTGAAGTCATTAAGATTCATCAAGAGAAGAAACTTAGCAGAAATCGTTAAACAAGTCTATCAGGATGTTACTAAACAAATTAGCCCCTTATAGGTAGGGATGGGTACCAAAACTCGGTTGCAAACTGGTACTGGCACCAGGACTTTCTAGAAAATAGCAGTTTGACAATGTCACCAAATAAAATCCAAACGGTATCTATCCCTAATTATATTAAACAATCTATAGATAAAACTACCTGTGAAAATTACAATTTTCCTTTGTTCTCAAAGCAGGAATTGAGAAGGAATTCACTCACTCAACTATAATGTTGTAATTTCCCATCTGTGAAGGTTTTTTCACTCTTCTGTTAGAGATGGTTCTTCTTTTTAGGGTTTCTGTAGTGACAATGTTTAGAGTTCTGCTTTTATTGCAGTGTGTTTGGATCTTACTTGAAAGTGTGAGCAGTCCGAGCATGACTCATTTTTGACACGAAAGTTCAGGGGATTCTGAAATTGAAGGAACTGGAATGTGCGGTTTGGGCTTGAACCATGGGTTTGGTTGAATGTGTGATTCAATTACCAAGAAATAACTTTATTCCAGTGAACATGAGTCAGGAAAACATCAGTTATTCCTAACAGTTTCTAAGGAACTAAACAAACCATAAAGTGACAGAACGGTTTCTTATCTTAGAGGTATCTCACTGGGTTGTGACAGCCAATGATTGGTTAGAAGCAAAACTTTACCAGAAAATGCCCAAATAAAAGACACATTTTGACTTAAATCACACTAAATTGCTGGGGTCAACTACAAGTTGCATATGGTATTAACAGTTGTTTCTTAAATGACATGTATTTACTTGTTGATCTCATAGAATGTCAGGGACCTCTTCAGTGAATCTCAGTTCAGAAAACCAACTTTTCAACGTTTATTCCATTTTCAGGAGATACAAACTTCAGATTATGGTTCCATAACTTCCACGCCTTACACCATAGAGATTCCCATGAGATGGTCTTTCCATTGACTACCCATTTTACCATGTTTACCCATATTCTTTGTTGAATCTGAGGAAAAGTTGATTTTTCAGGAAGTGTCAGGTTGATTCCAATTGTCCACGTTTTGGTCATTTTTGGGACGGCATTTTCAGGGGTTATCAGACTTTAGGCCTCGTGGAACGACATCTTGCAGGTTTTTCTAGACTTTATAGGTGTGTATATGCTATGTGGGAGGCTAGTTGGAACACATGTAGGACACTGGCCCTCAAGGCCTGGAGTTTGACAGCTGTGCTCTAGGTGAGCTTCTATTTCTTCTGGTTTCGCCACATAGTGCATCACATTCATCCAATGCAGCTAACAAATTATTTTTCTTCAGTTGGGGGGGGCATGTGCCGTGACCAAGTTCATTTGAAGCTTTTCAGTCCACTCAACAGCCAACCCAGCAGGTTTTTGTCTGAATGTTTCTGCTCTGACCCTTGTCTCTTTTGTCCCGATCATTCTGCTGCAATTCTGTCTAATATGTCAGACTTTTTTTTTGTTTAGTTTCAGATTTTCAAGTTTTCTGTTTTTTAAGGAAAATGTTGGGGGGTTTTTTTCAGGAAACTCCCTTTGGTCTCCATAAACTACCACTTGTGTGCTGTAAGCACGATGTCATACTGGCCCAAATTAATCAAACAAAGCTTCAGTTATAGAGCATTTACAGTAACATTTATTACAAACAGCTTTATGTTAAAACAAAAAAAAAAGAAAACCAACAACCCCACTCATACATATACTTATGTAACGCTCTTCCAATTGTAAAGAACTGATGGTGTAGGACCAAAAATCCAGGAGACAGGATGTGGAAGCTTAACCATTTTTAAACAAGACGAAACCATAAACTAGAAAAACGGAAAATTAACTGAAATCTAAACACTAAGAATACATTGAGGGAAATGATTTAAAGTAAGACAATGACAAAAGAAAAAACAAGCTTGATAACAGAACATTTCAAGAACTGAGAAAATATAACCGAGTCACCAAACCAAGAGGTTCAACACTCGCACAAATACTACCAAACTTTCAATGGAGACTGATCCCCAAAATTTGGAGAACCTTCCTCGTCTGAAGTTATTTTGGATGCTCCCTTTGTTCTGCGTAGATCCAGGGTGTGCTTCATGCTTCTGCTTCAGGAAATAGAAAAATCTCTCTTTACAATACTTAGCAGGGAAAAGCTTGACTCTCTTTCTGTCTGCACAAATTGACGATAACATTTAGAAACAGGTCTTCCAGGAATGCAAAATGGGTTTACAGCCCATTAGATGTGAGTCCTACTTATATTCTTGTTAAAAGCTTCAATAAACATCAATATTTATCTGCAGGGCAGTAAGAGCCTCTCCTCTGAGAGCCCATTCCTGCTCGTATCACTGCAGGGGTCATGTTGTGGTCAAATGCAGGAATGCAGTCTGCTATCCCAAGGGCAGTGGGTTAAGAATCTGTTTTTACCCCCCGCCCATCAAAACAACGTTGGTCCTAAAACAACAGGGCTCTTCCCATTTAACCGAATCTGAAATCCCTATTTAGCATTTCCGTCCCAACTCAGGAGAAGCCCACCTTCCCCATTCAGCGCGGGGGCTTTGGTTGGTATGTGAAAGCTAATCCCATCAGCCAGGTGATGCAGACAGAAGCCTCACTGAGCTCGGGTGAGATGGCAGTCTGCCAGCCGACCCACTTTCTGTGTGTTTGCCTGCTATGATTAGCAATCGGACCAAAAATCTGTATATCCTCCTTTTGAAATGTCACCAAGCTTTGGATATATTGTGATCATCCTTATCTGTTGTGCATCTTTAGAAATCCTACTCTCGATTTCAATCCTTTAGTGTTGGTTCTCACAAACACGGAACCAACATTGTTTTCCCATTCCCTGCAGCCTTCAGCCTTGGATTTTCTCATCAGACACCAGCAGGAATCTTACCTTTGACCGAGAGCCTTCTGCGGCTCTCTGTCAGTGCAGCAAGGATGGGGTCAGGATCTGGGATCTTTGCAAAAAGGGCCAGATTTGGTGAAGTGAACGTGTTTGAGGGCCAACCAGTCAGCTTGACATTCTTTTGACTATTTTAATAACATTAAATGAACCATCTAATGAACATTTGACTTTTTTTAATTTCTTCACATAGAAAAACAAAATACATCTAAATACTAAAATTACTGTCAGTTTATCCATTTTTTGTACCTTTCATTCCCAGTTAGCTGCTTTCGCATGTCTTTAGCTAGTCCCTCTTCATATGCAACTTCTTGAAAACAGCCACAGTCTTTTGGCATATTAGGCAAACACAGTCATATTTCACTGCAAAGATATGCCAGGTTCCACTTGTCCTGGAAGTGGTGGACCTCACTGCCAACTTTTCTTTTGTTTTTACAATTGACATTTAGAAATGAGCTAAAGGTGTCACAAGTTTACAACGGTTTAAAACGTAATTTAGCTAACCACAATCAAGGAAACATTCACGCAGTTTTTAGAAAATGCTGCTGGCTGCATTTAGCCTACAGGCGGACTTCAGACATGTCTGGTCTAGACATCATAGAGCCTGTTATCTGGGCAGAAGGAGTGTGCTGTCATCCAAAGAAAATGGTTTACTTCAGATCCAACAATAATTGAGCCAATTCAGTTGCCTTTTTTCTTTTTGGCAACAGACGCCCCCACGTTGGAGCCAGATGACATCAGTATGCAGTAATTGGTTCCAGTCAGTCTAAGTCCTTGTTTCTATGGTAACCACTCTCACCAACCAGGAGTTGGCTTGTTAGAAGGCCACGCCCCTACCACTTGAAAGTGGGCTACACAACGTGTCAAACGTTTTGAACAGTGGAACAGCAGGCACCACCTACTTTATTGAGGCATCTGATTGGTCAGATTCAAATTTGTGCCATAACTTGAACTACAGAAAAAATATAATGGAAAAAAATGGATTAGCAAGAACATGTTCAAACACGGGCTGCACGGTGGCGCAGTGGTTAGCGCTCCTGCCTCACAGCAAGAAGGTTCCCGGTTCAAGTCCTGGCTGGTGGACCTTTCTGTGTGGAGTTTGCATGTTCTCCCCGTGCATGCGTGGGTTTTCTCCGGGTACTCCGGCTTCCTCCCACCGTCCAAAAACATGCTTCATAGGTTAATTGGTCACTGTAAATTGTCCCTAGGTGTGCATGTGAGTGTGCATGGGTGTGTGTTTGTGGCCCCTGCGACAGACTGGCGACCAGTCCAGGGGTGTACCCTGCCTTCGCCCATGAGTAGCCGGGTTAGGCTCCAGCAACCCCGTGACCCCGAAAGGGATAAAGCGGATTGGAAAATGAATGAATGAATGAATGAATGTTCAAACACACTCAACACTCTTCGGGGACCCCCACTTCTCTTGGTCGTCCCTCTCCTAGGTGGAGGTGACTGGCCCCTGCCGGTCTCCCTTGGGGGGCCCTGGCACGTACCAGGGGCTGGGGTGGGGGGATGCTCAGGGCTCCTGGGTGGTGGCAGGTGTGGGGGGGCTCTTGGGAGTGGGGGCCCATGCTGTGCCCCCTGACGGTAGGAGGGCTGTTCTTCTGGCTGGGCTGGGGCTTGCACTCTCTGTGCTCCCACGCCTCACTGCTCTCCGGAGTTTGCGGCCCATGTGGCGGACCCTGGGGTGGGTGCTGGGCCAGATTTCCTCCATAAGCCCTACAGTATGGGTGTGGGGGGCCTCGGCCACCACTGCTGCTTTGGCGAGGGTCTTCATCTTCAGTGGATGTGTGGGGATATCCAACATAATCCGTATAAATAAAGTTTAGTTTAAATTACAAAAGGGGTTTATACAAATATACACCTTGTGTGCCAGAAGATGTATAACCTCCGATTGTAACAGTAAAATCTGTCTAACACAAGAGGCTCTCAGCTCATATCTGTTTGCTCTGCTGTTGGACAAGACAAGAAAAGAAAACACATGTTCAAAAAAGACAATTAGAATGACTGAGTAATAGTTGCTTGTTTTTCTTTATAGAATTTTATGGGATTTTTACTTCTTGGAGCCAGCGAGGGGGGAGATGGGTCATTCAGTCCAGTTTTTGTATACAGTCCATGGCTCTGACACTGGACTCTCGCGTTGCCAAATAACATTAGAGGCTCAAGTCGATGCAGCAGATAAAGGAAAGTCCACAGCAGGTTAATTTCCTCAACTAGCCAAATTTCCTACAGCAAACGGATCATTTTTCATTTCCAAGGTCTGGAACACCGCAGTGTGCCAGTGAAACTCGGACAGCATCCAACTTTTACTTTGAAGTCGAGAGAAAGTGAAGTGGATGTCATTTGAGTTGCTTATGAAGGCCTTTATGCGGGAGATTAGCTTATCAAATTGACTGCAAGTTCCTTCTGAAAGATATACTCCACTATAAGCTTGGAAGAATTATGAATGAAGCCTCTGATGTTGGAGCATTTCTCAGTCACTAAAGCGGATTTTGCAGAGTCATGCCACCGTATCCGTATTTCCTGTGCGCTCTTTGACCCATTGTGATTGCGCCGCGGATGTCCCTTTATATTCAACGGCGCCTCTGTGAGGTTCGTTTTCCTGCGTACAGACACACGCCCAAGCGCTTCCACCGCCAGTCAAAGCTCCGCCAGCTCAAGGTCACCTCTGCCCCCCCACCTGACGCCCAAGCTGCTTTTTTTTTGGCTCCCTCCATGTTGTCACCACTTTCCTGCATCACACGCAGAGACAGAGGTTTGTCATCAGCATGCGATAGACGAGGAAGTCAGGGCGTGCTGTGGGGAAGCATGATGCAGAACTTCCTCAGGCCGGGAAGCAAAGTGACATGTTGTTCTCACATATCACGCTGGGGGGTATGACGGTCAAACTGGTGCAGATAGGGCTGAATAATTACTGCTGCAGGACTGAAATAGAAAATAGTAGCTCAAGAATAGAACTGAATAAACAATAGAGCTTGAAAAGTCAGGAAAATTGGACCAAAAAAGGCGGGTTGTGGCTTCCACTGTGAGTGCTGACAGCCCCAGTGATTTGCAGTTGAAATTTTATTCCACAGAAGCAGCATTAGCAGCAGGCAGCGAGTCTTCACAAGGAGGTCAGCATTCTGTTCAGCTGATAAATGCTTTGTAATAGCAATAAGTTGGATTTTAAGACAGGATCATGGCCATACTTCTCTCCAAAGGATAAACATTTTTCGAGTTTATTAGAAAGTTTCCTTCAAACTTTTTTGTGAACACGTGTTCAAGACTGAAAAAACTCAAGAAAAGAAACCATATGTTACTAATGATCAAAGAAAAGACTAAGAATTTGAGTCCAGTTTTCTAACAGCACTCTTTCTATTTGTATTTGTTTTTGTGTACCGAGAGAAACAGTCAAAGCTTTACTTACTGGGACAGATCCGGGTGCTGCGGGTTTTTGGATTGGCCTGTGAACGGTCATAGAGAGGAGCGGTGGATCTTAAGGGCAGCCCAGGTGTGTTTTGCAGTTCCCTTGAAGCTCAAGGGACGTCATGCAAATGGAACGTACCATTGTTGTGCTCGTGGAAAGTGTGTTTTTTGATGCTACGTTCACTTGCGCTCTCGGAAATGCGTGTTCAAGTGACATCTTCCATAAAAGGTCGATGCGAACGAGCATATTTACATGTTTCAGGCAACTCTCTCGTCAATGCGTCGCTATGCAAGTTTTGTAGTCTCTTTTCGGGCTCTACCTACAAAACGCGCTGCTATTGAATGTGATTTATAAGTTAAACCAGTTAACTTTGACCAATCAGAGACTCAGATAGGGTAGGGACCGTTTGTAAAATGATCATGAAGGAGAAATTAATAATTACTGTTTGTGCCTGGTGGGATTTACATTAGGGAGTGAAAGTTTGGGAACCCCAGGTAAAATGTAATATTCTTGTGCATAAAAAAAGATTGAAAAATCTTCTAAAGGCACCAGTTTACAAATGAGACATTCTTATAATATGTCAAAAAGAAATAAGGCTTTATTTCCATCATTTACCCTTTCAAAATAACAGAAAGTAAAGTAATGGCGTGGCGTAGAAAAAATGTGCACGAGCGCCGTCACTCAACAGGCTCACCAAGTGACCTTGATCATTTGTGCGACTTATAAAACTGTACAAGTTGACCAATTTTTCACCCACAGACTCACGAGGGCAGCTGTGACTAAGGCTAACTTCCTGGACATTTCATAAACCAGGTTTTTTTTTACTAAAATAGCTCTCTCCATGACTTTGTCAAGAGGAGGTTTCCCCCCTGCTACCAAATACCTGGAAATAGGAAATATAAAGTTGCAAAATGTTTGTGGGGACGTTTTTCAACAAATCATGTGATTTATAGGAGGAACCACCGTGACAATAACTTATGGGAGCCCTGTGCTCACCACATGACACACGAGGTCGCCCAGCATTGTTCTCTTTGCTTGAGAGACATTGAAACAGAAATAGCTTCGGTGTGTGCCTTATAACCTTGTTATGAAGCCGTGACAGGTCTGTGTTGGCACCAACGGCACAGCAGGAGAAATACTCAATAGAAATGTTTTTTTGTTTTCTTTATAAACAAAAGTGTCGTCTAGGCTAACCCTACTGTTGCTACTGAGCTCCCGCTCACCGCAGCTGAGGTGTTGACGGCCCTCCACCTTTCAGGCAAGAATTTCTTGGAAGAGGCTGTTAAACAGTCCATATGCCAGCCCCCACCGCACACCCAGTCCCGTAAATGATGTCAGGGAGTGTGGTACCGCCGGAAAACAGTGATCCCATTCCAAGCGGGAATCTGACAAAGAGGCACCTGTAAGTGCGCGTCAGTCCTCTCGCCCCGTTCTCCCTGTCCCAAGTGGCTAATCAAATTAGACAAAGAGTGACAGCATTGTGGAGTCTGCAGCCGCAGCCTTTCGCTCGCAATAACTCACATCCCACTGAGATTTCCTGTTCTTGCAAAGGCCTCTATGTCCTGCAAATTCTCTGTAGACTGCCGGTGGAGCCATGGGAAGGAAATTCAAATCTCCAAAAAGTTTTGTGAGGCTGTGAATGAGGGCCTCCTGTGTGGTGTAATTTAAACCTGAAAACCTCTGCAGGAAATGGCGGCACGGTTCCACCACCACAATCAGCTCACTGCAATTAACCTTGATGCAGCCCGGGGAGACTGGTAGCACAAAGAGATAATGCAGGAAGCAGGTGACAAAGGTGCACTATTGCACATTTCATGATAAAATCCTCCACCCTCCTTCTGAACCGGACAAAGGCGGTCGGATCCGGGATCAAACGGAAGACAAAGGCGGAAAGAGAGCAGAATAATGGAGGTCGATTCTACTCATTGATCAAACTGAATGAGGAGAGCAGCTGGTAGGAGCTTCCTTCCTGTAAATCCTCGCACACATGTTCATTGAGTTATTAGCTCAGACACGTCTTGTGCATTGGGTTATTGTAGCTGCAGTGGACCCACCAGACCCTCTAAACCACCTCCACCATGTGGCCTCCTAACCCATTTGTCTGTTCGGTGGCTCCAAAGGGTGGAGTAGCAAAAGGAGGCACTTTAAGTTAGAAAGCAAGGACCTTTTGGTTTTTTTATGCTCCTTCCTGTGGTTTAATGACCCGCTAGCTGCTAGCAGACTTTCATCTGGGAAACTGGGAGCTCTGTTGCGGAGATTTGACAGAGCCTCTACGAGGAAATGGATCTCCAGCAGAGCTTTTGGACTGGACCGGATAAGCCAGAGGTTTCGCTACGTCTGGGCTGTTTCAGCGAACACAGTGTGAAAGTGAGACTGTCCTGTAGTTCTCTCTGTGCTGAAGAGTTAAGCTCAAAATCCAAACCACATCAGCTAACGGAGATTCACAAAATGGTTAGTCCGACTGAAGGAGTTCTCATTTTCCTAAACAATTTTGCCTGGAATTGAAACACAATTTGGGCCAAAATGGACGTTGCAGGTTTAAAATGTTTAATCTATTAGAATAACTAAACTACAAGACTTTTTGGTATTTTTTGGTACAGATATTTAAAAATGAAAACATTTGGGATCATTTCTTTTACATGGAATGAAATATGAATTTCAAAATAAATAAAACAAACAAACTTCTCCTGAATTTGATCAAACTTTTGGCTTGAAAGAAATAAAATAAATCAACAAATTTACCTTTAAAGACCCACTCCAGTTATTACTATGCCCTTTTTTGCCAAAACAAACCAACCTGTCATTTTCTAGGACAAAGTTTCTGCAGAGCAACAGGAGTTCATTAGAAATGTGTTCAGCTGCTCCATCCCTAATGATGCTGCCTTTGAAATACTCTCAACATTCCTGTTCTTAGTGACACACAGGCATATAAAATATTAGAACAAATATTGAAAACGTTAAAAAGGAACAGGCAACTTTTAAAATCTTTTACGTTTTACATCAAATCGGACGTATTTTTGCAAAGCTGCTAGCTAAAACTGTTTTCTTAGCCATGTTGTTTTCACAGCAGCTTCTAAGATCCCAGAAGAGGAAATAAATATATTTGATCGATTCATCCTGCTGTCAGACATTAGATAAAACACAGTCAGAGGAGCTTTGAGAGCTTATGGAGTGCATGTCGGCCGCACAACACACCTGATGCCACTGAGGCCATTATCTGAGGAGGGAGGAGTTCACCGTACGATGGAAGAGCGTGCACAAAGCTGCCACACATGGTGAGTCTCCTCTTTGGGCTTTAATACAGGAATTTACCACAAGTTCACCGTAACTTTACGCTCATTAGACTGACTTTTGATGAATCAAGTTACACAGGCTGCACTCCAGGAGCTGAAAGAAAGTTCTCCACAGGTGATTTCTGTCTTTCACATCTGGAGCTCATTGTGACAATTGGATGAACATTTAAATGTCAACAATGGGAGCCATACTCTGGAAAGATCTGGAAAGGAGTTTGAGTCATCAGAGGATAGGTTTCATTAACCTCAGAGACTACAAGCTCAAGTTGGATGAAATTGTTCCTGACAAAGAAATGATGCATGCTGGCAGGGCTGACATCACAGCTTATAAGAAAAAATCCTGTATTTTTATACTCTAACAGAGCGGTCCCTAACCTATTTCAGGCCATGGGCCGGTTTAATGCCAGATAATATTTCATGGTCCACATGACGCTGTCCCACTTTTTTTTTTTTTTTTAGCTTCCAGTTTCCTTTCACTTCTGAGGGTAAAGTTTATCTTCATCCTGTGTAAAATATCTGCAGCCGATAGGATATAGAATTCCCCTGAACCCACAACTCTCAGAATGGAAGCTAGAACACTGGATGCCAACTTCAAGGCTCGTCCGACTTTTAAGGTGCAACAGATAAATAAAAAAAACAAACAAAGAAACGCTAAAAAATCTGGTGTTTTGTAAATATGGTAATAAACGTGAATCCACCATTTGAACAACTTTATTAGCAGCATCCTATGTACATTAGACAGCCGGTTGTTGAAATATTTACATTGTTATTATGGTGTGGGGAAACACTAGGAGCAAAATGTCTATATTTGGAGTAAAGACTCCTGGTTTTTTGTCTGTTAAATATATTTTTCTTTATTTTGAAGTCAGAAGCTCTTCTTCTGTTTTAAAAGAAACACTACGTTTACTTTGTGTTAACTTTGCTAGCTCGGGGGGATTCTATTAGCGACGGTGCAGCCACTTTAAGAAGAATAGATTTTTGACACGTGTCTGAGCAACTTCACATGCATCACAAATGAGCTGGATGTAGTGGGGAGAATCCAGTAGTTTTTCAAAATAAAACGTCATGGAGAATCAGGTAATAAATAAAACGGGAAACATGTTGGTTGTGTTCATTCTCTCTGGCCTGGAACCAACTGTTCTCTATCCTGGGATTGGTCTACGACCTGGGAGTTGGGTTCACTGCTCTAACACACTAAAACTGATTAGGGGGAATTGGATTTTGGTTTTTATTTTACACAGTTTTCTGAAAAACTAAATAGACATTTTGTGTGGATGAGCACCTTTACAGAAGTTTTGTTAGTGTGTTGGTCAAACATGTTTAGCTGCATTTTCCTGACATGTGAGTAAAAAACACTGCATTAAATTTTAGAGGTTTATCCATAAGGCAATTCCAAAGAACAGTACTTCTACAGTCAGAACGATTTTCCCCCAGTGGAAAACATTTCAGATGGTTTCCAATCTGCCTGGGAGTGGACTGACCTCAAGGTCGAACTACACGCAAAGAAATTTCAATATCCCCAAGAGCTACATCTCACACTCTGCGGGGCTCTGTTAGCAAGTGAAACGCTAAAGTTCGTAACAGAACATTGAGAAAAATATGAATAAATAAAGAGGCTGTTTGACATGTTTGAAAGGCTTGCATGAAAAATTCAGTTTTCTTTTTAATAAATGAGGATTTTAGTGTGCACAGCCTCAGCTGAGCCGTTCATAAAGACATCTCGATGTCCTGTGGACCAATGAGAGTAAAAGCACGTTTGGGCTTAATAATCAGCACCGTGTGCAAGGGTCAAAGAGCGTCAAAAGAGCGGTTTTACCCCAAAATACCAGGTAAATCAAAATATTGCCTCAACGTAAGGATAAAACAGACACAACTTCAACAAAAATACAAAATAAAATGATACTTGCGGTGTAAATCCTGTCTGTTGCATCAAAATAAAGACTTCTTAACCACAAAAAGAGAAAATGTGTGACAGAGACAATTGATTGGTTGGATTGTTGTCAAAACATCTCTGCTTTTGCATGTGCTTTCATGTTTTCAATTTTTGAACAGAAAAGGGAATCAGAGTGCTGAAGAGTCTGTGGGAGGGAGACTTTGCGACATCTCTAAAAAGAGTCAACACACAGAAAAAAGCACATTTTTATCACTTCCAGCTTTATTTGTTTGATCCATAATCCAGAATAAAGCTCCTAATACCAACGTTTCAGAAAAAAAGTATCTTGTAAATCATAAGTTTTATCATTTTGCACTGATTTTTATTAATTGTGACTTGCAAAGCACACTGACTTTACAGTGGCTTGCAAAGTATTCACACCCCTTAAACTTCTGACCACAAACATAAATATATTTTATTGGAATTTTATGTGAAACACCAACACAAAGTGAAAAGTTCAAAATTTTTTTATTATGTATTTTATTTATATTTTAAATTCTATTTTGTCCAAGTTTTTTCAGTTCAGGTTTATTGTTACCATCAGTTGCTTTAGCAGAACTGTATTTTCCGTTCCATTGGGCACTCCGTTTCGTAAGGATTAAAGGTCAATCAATGGTCCATTTTTAGTTATAAGGTGCATTATGCAAGACACGAGAGTCAGCGAGAAGTCTGTCAGCCATTTCGAGTTACTCTAGAACTTGTTTGTAACGCGTTACAGGTCAGCCACATTAGAAGCGTTCACTGGATTTGCATATTCACAATATATGTACATCCTAACCTTGTTTGTAAAAAAAACGGACTGACGGCTAAAGCCAACGTAACTAACTAAGCTAACTCCCAACCTTGTTAGCAACACGTAAACACGCATTACTGTGTTACCACAGATTGGAAATCGTCAAATAAAACAGACTGACATTTCACCAGAGCACAGTGTACCTCTCAAAATCATTTCAACATCAAGAAGCACGACCAGAGTTAATCCATAGACAAGGCACTCTGGATTATAAGGCGCATTGTCGTTTTTGGAAAAAAAAAAAAATAAGGCTTTGAATTGCACCTTTAAGTGTGGAAAAAATGGTGTCTAAAAAGTAGGACAAGCTGCTCTGAATGGGATCATTGGGGTTTGTTAGAGTATTTGATGGGATTTGGGTTTATCAGCTGTTTAGTTTAGATATTATCTTACGTTTCTATAAACTGGACATTTCATTTCAACTTTCTCCATGCTGGATGATCTGTTTGAGCCCTCACAGGTTCTTTTTCTCATAAGAAAGTTGGTGTTTGGACTGTAATCCACTTGAGTTTCTACAAGAAAATAGTATCATTCTACTAAAAATCCCATCACCACTACAAATGTTGAGGTACCAGGGAGACAGGATTTGTTTTGTAATACTTTTATATTTACTTTAGAAGATACTTTTTTTCATATTCAACCAATGGTTGTTTCCAGAGTGTCATATTGGAAAAAAATCCCTCTGGTGGACTCAGAGCCAGGAAAGTTTTCCCTCGAGGCGCATTCTCACTCTGTTTTTATGGAGCGCTGAGAGGCTAATCGGCTTTGCAGACAGCCTTTCCCTAAAATGATCCACAACGCTGAAGGCCTTTCTGCTCTTCTAACGGTGACAACTTCACTTCAGCAGGTGAGACGAACCAAAAAGTCAGGGGTGTAGCTCAGCATCGATGCTATACAAGTCTGTTTGGGTTTTGAGAGCTCAGACGGGTGAGGATCCTCGAAGATGAGTCATGAAGAGACAGAAAACACTTCATCAATCCAATGGAATCAAAGGAAATGCGAAATGAAAGGAGAGTTTAGTGCAGCGTGTCGTCAGTGTTTTTGACATTTCTGTTCTGATGGCATGTTTCAAATCTGTGACAGATGTTAGGATGAATTATGGCCAATCCTCCTACGTGCAACCATATCAGTCCCTCAGAGATGCCTTTACGTTTGAGAATGCAAAATGCATTCACTTGTATTTGTTTCAAACGACTCCTACATTGATGGAAAAGTAAAGAAACAGTTTTGCTCCAATATTTTTGTGTAGGAGTCAAACCTTGCCCAACCTCGTGTATCTTCTGTTGATGGTCAAACATTCTTGTACTTCTCTAAACCTGATAGTTGGGTTGTAGAACCGTGGCTCCCACCTTACAGAAGCGGGAAGAGTTAATAGGAAATGAGTGTTAAATGAGCTGTAACCTGAAGCTTCATCGAGGTGGGAGTCCTGTGAGGCGATGCTGGATAAGGTCCAAATTGAGCACAAACACGAAACTTCAGACCACCGACGCTTGCATCTGCAAAAGCAACAACATGTGGTAGAGAAGTTTGACATGGATTTACAGCACAACGTGTGTTTGTGTGTATTTATATACGTCAAAGACTTCCTGTTAGACCTTCATCTCCCCTACTTCAGGTAAAAGTGGGTCACAATCTCGTCGGCTTTTATCATATTTTGCCAGAGCTTAGTGTGGGTTTACCCAGCAGGTTCTCCCGGAGCACCTCGCCTGGAAGTATCCATACATAACGAACATGAAGGTATGCATGAAAACAAGCAGCAAAAGTAATGTTGTTCAAATGTGTCATACGAGTCAATTTACAACTTGTTTGGTCGAGAAGGTGGAGGACTTTAAGTACTTTAGGTCAACAGTCCAGAGCAAACGGGAAGGAGGCGGAGAGGCGAGCAGGTTGGAACGGGTGGAGGAAGGTTTCAGGTGTGATGTGTGACTAAAAAGTGCCATCAAGGATGAAAGGAATGGTGTAGAAGACTGTGGTGAGAGCAGCCATATTTTGGGTTTAGAGACTGAGAGAGACAGATGGACGTAGCAGAGATGAAGATAATGACGTTCTCTTTGGGACTGACCAGGATGGAATCCATCAAAGGAGCGGATCATGGTAGATGTTTTAGAGATACATGTAGGAAAGCAGATTGAGATGGTTTGGAGAAGAGGATCAGGGATGATGTTGGAGCTGTCAGGAAACAAGCCTAGAGGAAGAAAAGAGGAGGTGCAGAAGGAGGATGATGGAGGAGTTTGATGCAGTTTAGTAATGTTGGTAGTAATGGTTTTCACCGTTTTTAAGAGAAATAATGCTATAAATAAAAGGAAGAAGTTTCAAACGTTGGAGATCTTGCCTTCAGGAAGGTTTAAAAGTAAAAGTTAACAAAAGTGAGGATTGTTTGTCCCGCCTTTTTGACTATCTTTAGAGAAGCTACGATTAGGAAACAGAATGTTTGGTGATTTAGGGGGTGATCAGAATATCAAGAAGATGACCGCATCTTGTTTATGTTCCTTACTTTCCAAACTGTTTATAAATGAATATCTCAAAGTAGGTTTGATATATTTGTGTCTTTTTATCTTTTTGTTTTTTTCTCCATTGTTTAAACAACAAACTAACCAACCAATTTGGCATCCAAAAAGTTGCCTTTAAACCGGTAAGTGGCATTAACACTTCCTTCATCTTTCTTCTTCCAACTCAATTGGATCTAATGATGGAATACTGAATCCGATAGCTTAAATTCTACTTTTATGAAATCTAAATTCTTGATTTTAACAACCCCCACTCCCCATTCACCCAAAAGGTTTTTGTTGCCAGATACACACAGGTTTATTTTTGATGGAAGATCAGACTTTTTAATCTGAGAAATGAAAACCAAGAAACTAGATTAAATGATTTTAAAAAAATCATTTGAGTGTTGTTGATGAGGGATGTAACCTGTAACACACTCAAAAAATGAAAGTATTTGTTAAATTAGTAAAGAGAGGTGTCTTAAAATCCTCTCCATTCATTCTCAAACAAGTTTTTCTCAGTCAGTCATTTAGAAATCATTGGCAGTTCTTGAATCTGTGGCTGACTGGAGACAAATATCTGACAGTCTGAGGGAATGTGATGTTGGACAAATTTTGTCTTCAACAATTGTTCCTGTGATCAAGTTGGAATATCCATTTCTTCCTCCATTCAAGACTTCAGAGACTGAGTTACCCCGGGCTCACACCCATCCAGTCCGGTCCGGTCCGGTGCAGCTGCAGAGCAGTCTAGCCACGGTCGGTAACTCCCACTGACTACTCCCACTAGCGGTTCTCCTGCAGACATCCTCTGCTGCAAACCTCACGGACCTCTTACCAGATGCACTTCACATTTGCTCGCATGGCTTCCGGTTCATGACATTAATTGCCACAACTTCACAATAAAGTGCTACAGATCAGCTCTGGCATCCGGAAACATTTGAAATCGACAAAACAAATACGGATCGCTGCAGAGGCCGAACCGCAGAGGCCAGACCGGACCGGATGCAGTGTGAGTGCCTCTCGCACTTTTCATGTTTCGGCTTCCTCACCGGGGCCAGACCGCATGCAGTGTGACCTTTTCAAAATCCTTATTGTGAAGGTTTGCAATTTGTTGTCAACAAGTAAGAAAGTTGTTAAACAAACTTAAAATATTGCAGTTCTTCTTCTTCTTTGTTTCGCATATTAAGCAGTGATAAGGTGTGGTCACATGCACCTGTGCGGGGGTTGACCCCTATGCGTACTGTGGGTTTTTGGGTTGTCCGGGCCCAGCGACCGGAACAAGGCACATCCTAAGCCGGTTGTATGCAGGGATCCCTTTCAGTTCCCTTGAAGCTCATTGATTTTGGAATGTACCATTGTCGTGTGTGTGGTCAGCGCTAATCACAACTGCGGTTACAGGCTGTCTGTGGGCAAAGAACGGGCAAATCTATACAGGGCACACAAGGAGAGTGGACCTAAAAATGAAAAATCTGTCCTACACATCTGCATCTCACCTACTCCACCCTTACTTGTGTGTTGTATTAGTGTTCGCTATGACCTGTCACCGCCCACGGACATCCCGTTTCCACCCGTAAGCGCAGCTGTGGCCAAGCCATTGACTTCTTAAATGATACTGTTGCCGTTTCTATCATTTTTGACTGAAGTGCACCAAATGCTTTTAAAACAAAGCTCTTTGAATTAACTGGAGGAAAGTTTTGTTACACAATTAAACTTTTACCAAAATATGCTTAGGTTACACACACTACGCAGCAAAAGCAGACAGCATAAGGATCTGGATCAGCTCTGTAGAAACCCAGGGAGTGTCTTGAATTTGTGTTTTTCCCTGAAGCGCACACTTAGGCAAACACCAATGAATCATAGCAAACCCCTAAATGATGAGTAACAGAACAGGTTCCACTGTATCAGCACTGCTTTAAAAAAAGACATCTTAGATTATCACTAAGTTCAATCACTGGTTAGTTGAGGGATTTTTTTTTTTTTTGCTGTCGTCAGGCCAGTGTAAACCTAACCAGATTTTATACCATTGCTTACTGCAATTCCAGATGAACTCCTACAATGCTCCCATTATTAATTTTGCCCCTACTCAGCCTCCTTGTGTTTCATTTTTGCTTTTTTCTTACTGTTGCTGAGCCCAAAATTAGGGCATGCTCATTTTTCTTCCCACAAATCTCTTCACACTCTTATCCTCAAAGTTAACCTGCTGTCAGATTATTGTGTAAATTAAGATGGTTTTTTGAGGGTACAAAGCTTATAAATCAATTCTGCTGAGCATTTAAACCCAGATCATAACGCATGTGTTGACATGGAGGTTGAGCATGTCTGAAAGGCAGCAGTTTTATTCATGGAGAAATGAACCTGGCCACCTCTGAAGGCCTGCGAGCGACCCAGCTGCTTCGCACCGCTCCACATCTGGCATGGGTCTGTTAGTGGTTAGATGTGAGCGTTTGCTTGCTCAGAAGCTCCTCCACGCTCACACAGTAAATCCCCCTTTACACATCCATACGTACGAAAGACATTTCCAGAAAATGCCTACCTCAGCGATGTAAAACTGTTTTTCTACCATGGCCTTGTTTTGGCCCGTGACCTCCTTCTTCACTATTGTGAAATGTGAACAGATTTTAAAAGGAGTGGGTTTGAATAAACAGCCCACTCCCTATCTGAGCTCCTTTTTATTTCACCTCCTTCCCTCGAGTTCTTTTCCTATACGGCTCCGTCAGTCACTGCATGTCTCCAGGGGGACTGACCCACTTGGCAGGGAATCAAATGTGGTCAAACAGGATAAGCACAGGATCCTTATCCTGAACACCCTTTCCACACATTGCAGTCGGGTAGGCTGCAGGGCTACGGAAAGCTGGTGCATTATTTTACAGCATATTTAGCTAGTTTTTAATTTAAAACATCCATGGAACTGCAACCCAGAAAGCAAAAAAAGAGACCAACATATAACCACATCCCGCTTGTACTCCATAACCTCCTCCTAATGAGCGCCCGGCTACCGTGAGTCGAGGAAACAGAAACGTTTAAAACCACTTGTGAGCAATCAGAGCCGTGCAGCACCAAATTAAAAGAAAAATCTCAGCTTTATGACGGTAAAAACCACGTCCAAAGGAGTAAAACATGTTTACACCACCAAGAGGACAAGCAACGATTTGGTTAAAAAATAATAATAATAGCAAAAGAGAAGGAATGGCAACAGAAAGATTCAGGGGCGGAGCTAGAACATTTGGGAGGGTGGCAAATGAGAACAGCAGAGTGGATTTATTTATAACAGTTTAATTTTTATTATTTTTTTTATATTGTCTAAAAATATTGCTTTTTTTATTTTTCCAAGGCTTAAAGAAGCTTGTATGGAGGATTTCTTAATCTTTGTCAATAATGATACTAATATTTACTGAAAAATGGGGGGGGGCAAGTATGGGGCAAAGCTTTGTGCTAGGAGGGCAGATGCCCCCCCTTTCGTCCCCCCTTATCTCCGCCCCTGAAAAGGTTTTACTACTTTTGGTTTCAGTTGTGTTCTCTCTTATCACTTGTTGTGTTTCATTTTCTCAGCTTAAAGTGGATGTATTACGAAAGCGTTCCCAGTGGTCTTTTAATTCGGTTTTTCCCGTTTTTAGCCAAAATCTAAAAACCTGTGTGGTTTTTTAAGACATAGTTTCTGCAGAGCAGCAATAGTACATTAGAACTTCACCTCTGAGTTGTGGGCGGGTATCATTGTTTTCATCTGCTCCTGAATCACAGCAATTTGAAGAAAGAAATATTAAGAAATGCAATTTTAAGCTTCATTTTACAAAAAAAAAAAAAGTAAATACTTATGAACTGTTTTTTTAAAGGTCTTCTCCTCTTAGGTCCAGGACAGCCAGTCCTTTTGCAAAATGATCTGCACTAAAGTAAACACAAGAACACCACAACCAACTTACAGCACTTAATCAAATTTGGCAAAACTGAGTGAAGCCATGCCCAGCACAACCCTGCTATTTGCGGGAATCCAAGTATGTCTGAAAATGATCAGCGTGGGCATTTTCAGGTGAACTTTGTGAAAAGTTTGACGACTGACCCATTAATTTTCCCTTTGGAAGTCCGCAGTGGCTCCGAGCAGGAGTTGGCCCAACTGTATTTACTGGCCATGTGCTTCAAGAAGAGGGAATAATACATCATAGTTCGACATATGCATACAAACATCCATGTGCATGTGCAAGAAAAGAACGCCGAGGACTGAGCTTTGCCAAGAAGTGATAAATCTATTTCTATGAGGTGTAGCAAGAGTGCCTGTCACCCCAAATATGAATATTTGGCCTCACAGGAAATGTTGAAGTACCTGTGTGTGCATGTGGGATATGGGGTGGGTTTTTGTTCTGCCAGCTGGGTGAACTTTTTCCTCAAAGAACAACAAAGCCAGTGCCAGGGAAGTATCAACAATCACATTTAAAAGTATTTGCAGGTCATTTTTGGAAACCTTGGTCCAACACCAAATATCCAAACAAAGCAAGTGGTGGCGTGTGCGAGGAAGAAGGAATGAATGAAGCCATTATACCTATGATTCTACTGTGGGCATGGTGTGTGCTGTACTCAGCCGCCTCTGGACCTCTGGTTCTTACTTTGGTTACTCTCACACAGCGGGCTTTGTTGGCTCTGGTTAGGCTAGTGGGGCACAGAGGGAACGAAGAATCAATTGGTGGTGGAGAGTCACTGTCATCTTTGTTTCCAGAAAACAGAAATAGTTGGTCCACGTTCTAAAATCAAAGTTCATCCTTTGATTGTTGGGAGTGATAAGAACTTTTCTTGGATTTCATCAAAACCATTCATCCATCCATTTCCCCAACCTGCTGTATGTATTTTGGGATCACAAGGCTGCTGGAGCCTATCCCAGTTACTCTTGGGCAGAGTGCTTTTCTACCTTTTTAGAAGGCCCAAAGCGCTTCACATGTACATTTACAGATGGATTGCGGCTCAGCTGCCAAACACTGTAATCGTCAGGAGCGCTGTGGGGCTCAGGGTCTTGTTCAAGGACACTGATACATGAGTGCTCAGAGTGGGAACCAAACCTGCAATCTTCCAATCAAAGGTTGACCGCTCTACCTCTTCACCATGGCCACACCTTGTCTTGGAAGACCTCGGGCAGGTTGCCAGCCCGTAATAGTGTGCACACACAATCACACACACTCACATTAGCGCAGAAGGATCAATGTAGTCACCAATTAATCAATGAAGCATGATTTTAGACTGTGGGAGGAAACTTCAAGAGAAAACACCGTGCAAACCATAGAAAGGTACCAGCTGGTATTCGAACAAGGGCCTTCTCACTGTGAGGCAAGAGTACTTACCACTGCAACACTGTGCGCACCACAAAAACCATACATGAACCTTGACATCCCACCATGAACAGGGTTAAAAATAACTTTCCGTCTTACCATTTACCTGTCACCTTTGATCAGGCCACGCCTCTAATTATATGTCCTGCCTGCAGGTTTGAATCAATCACGGGGGGTGTAAGCTTTACACAAATTCTGAGGTCACTTGTGTGGGAATGAATAGGAGCAAGACGCACTTCTGTGCGCCCAAGTCTAAAGTTTCACAGTTACCAATTTGGAAAAGCAAAATGGGATGTGGTTTTCCAATAGTGCATGTAGGTTGACGCTAATGCTACCAGCTCTGCTGGTTCATGGTGGTTTTTAAAGAGTAAATTATTATCCCATAAATGTCTGAACTTTTGTGACACCGATTTGGTTTGTTTTCACACGCCTTTAAAGGGATTTGCACCTTGTTTGGTTTTGAGTTTCTGTTTGTGCTGGAAAGCGATCCGGGTCGTTTATTGGACTTGTCGAGACCCCCGTTTCAAATCCAAGCAGTTTTAGGTTTGCCTGCGCTGTTTTCACTCCATCTCACACTGAAACTAACCTTACACACTTGAGAAAAACCCTGACACATCACAAACCACAACCAACCACAAACCTCCCCAACCCCAGACTACATGAGTGTGAGGGCAGTCGTGACACTGTGGGTTGGGGAGTATTAAGAGGAAACTAAACAGCTGTCAGTCCTGTCAGTGGACACAAGCTGCCGTCCGCTCCAAAATGTCATTTTAAATAAAAATACACTTTAATGCATCTTGTGGCCCCTAAAAACCAACAGTGAAAAAACTCATCTGTATATTTCTACCAAAAAAACCTTAGCTTTAAAACAGCTATAAAAAAAAGAAGAAAAGTATTCATTTATGCTTGAAGAAACAAGATTAACGTGCTAAAAAATCAATTAACAACTGAACCAATTACTGCTTACTAACGTCGTCTTGTTCTTACATGGCGATGAGTGTGTTGCGATAAAGTGGCGACTGAATTGACTTCATTTTGTTGGAACCAAAAGTGTGGTACTTTCTATGAGTGGAGTCACATTCCCTCATTCCAGTTTTCTTATACAGTCAACGGTTCTAGCTAGTGTAGATGTTAGTAATTAACTTGATGTGTCATAAAATTGGGTTAAATTCCAGAGCTAAGTGTTTCTCCATCTCTGGTCAACACAAGGTAAAGAAAAACCAATAAGATGATTAAAAAAATCAATACACAAATAAATCGCAAACTTCTTCAGAAAAATGACATGTGAAGTTGCAAATGAGAAGAATAATTCCATAAAACAGCCACTGTCACCATCTCTTAATATGTCAGATAAACATATTTCATGTTTCTTTTTGTGAAAATATCTACTTAAATATGTAAATATTTTTTTGTTTTCCAACTGTAGAAAGTCAAATTAGTTGAAGAAACCATGGAAATACATAAATAACTTCCATTTATCCATTTATTTATATATAATCCCTTAAACTCAACATGTCTAGCTAAGATGTAGGGCACTTTTCATTGTTCTTACTATAACAGTTATAATTATTGTTTAAACTGGTTATTGGGGCTTGGTTTGTAGATTACAATTGTCATATATTTATATCTTTAAATAATTTGTTTGTGTTTTAGATGAAAGTGTCACAGACAATGACTTTAAAAACATGATACTCAAGGTTTTTAAATTCCCAAACTTTGCAAAAAATGTTATCCGGCTCGGTACAGGCAGTCTGCGGATGACAAATGGGCAAACCTTTACGGGGCACACGGGTGACCAAGCAAGATCGTAGACCGCTCGATAAGCTTGGAGAGTGAAAACGGTGCATATTTTTTTCTACGGGCATTTTGTGGTCGACAGGTCATGGCTACACAACAGGTAAGGGTGAAATAGGTGAGACACAGGCATGCGTTTTAAGTTTTCAATTTATTTGACTCTCTTAAATCCAGTGGAATGTGCAAAGGGTTGTGCTCTATACATGATAAGTGTGCGATCCTCGATTTACCGGAACAGGTTTTTCTATTTTTCGTCCACAGACAGCCCGTAACCGCCTGTAAGGGCAGCTGTGACTAATGTTTTACTAACAACTAGATTGTGGTGTAACCCCGTCACCTGTATGTCATAAGTGCAACTTCCATTGGCCTTACAAATACTTTATTATACATTTACCACACGCACGACAATGCGTTCCACTTTCATAGCATCCCTTCAGGTTCGTGCGTAAGCCTCAAGGGAACTGAGAGACACACCTGCGCTCCCCCTAAAGTAAGAGACAACCCAAAAAACCTGCACTACCCTAATGGCTTGACCTCCAAACAAGTGCCTACAATGGGGCGCTAGTGAGATGGTGAAGGAGTAGGACGTGTTTTTTTGAGCTCCTCGTGGCGCGCCTTTATATTCATATTATTACCACCTATTTGAACTTCCAACTCCTTTATTAAGTTGTTAGACTCTTTTTCATACCATCTTATTTCCTTTTTCCAACTGACAACTGGAGGAAATATGTCAAACAAGAACCCACGAAGCGTAAAGGGAGCAGCAGCGGCTAACGCTAGCTGCTCAAAACCTAGCAAGATGAGTCCGGCTTCAGTGTCCGACAGGCAAGTCGAGGATGAAGACGAGCTGCCACTCATCTGGCAGAAAATGTCGAACAAACTTTTACAGTCCATCAACGAGCGGTTCGACAAGTTTGAGCAGAACTTTGAGTGTCTGCTGAACGCCCAACGGGTGCTAGCTGAACGGCTGTCCACCACCGAGAGCCAAGCTACCGATCACGAGGTTCGCATCACCGCTTTGGAAAGTTCGGTACTCGGCCTCCAGCTTGAAAATGCAAAAATGCATGCTAAGCTGTTGGATCTCGAGGGAAGATCCAGAAGAAATAATATAAAAATTGTTGGTGTTCCGGAAGGTGAGGAGAAAGGGAGACCCACCGAGTTTGTTACAAACCTCATCCCTAAATTGCTGGGCGGCGACAACTTTGAGAAGCCAGTTGTTATTGACAGAGCACACCGCATCCCGCAGCCCAGACCCGCTGACGGCGCCAGACCTCGAACCATAATCGCCCGAGTGCACTTCTACCAAGATAAGGAAAAGATCCTGCGACTGGGGAGACAGACAAGGATGGATCTCGAAGGCCACCGGATTTCAATTTTCCCCGATTACACTGCGGAGGTAATGGAACAACGGCGCGGCTTCCGTGAGGTGCTGCAGCGGCTGAGGGAAAAAGAAATTCGGCACAGGCTGCGGTTCCCCGCGAGACTCCAGGTTCACCACCAAGGGCAAGTCAAATCATTTACTGATCCAGCCGAGGCGGAATCCTTCCTCACCGAAAACTTTTAATGGCGAGAGTCTCCCGACGCCAAAAAAGAGGAGTTTAAAAGAAGAAAAGAAAAATGGCGAGAGTGTAATGACATTATTTCCGATTGTTGTGAAGGTGGTTTATTTTTAAATGTTATTCATTTGTGCTAACGAGGAGCTTGTTAGATAGCGGAGGGCGTTTACACTGTTCACACAGCAGCTCCACGTGCGGATGAGGGTAACCTGGCTTCGTTTGGGGAAGCAGTGGGTGGGGTTTGTTTTGGGGAAGTGTTCTGTATGTGTGTTGTTGCATGTTCCTGTCAGATAACTCAGGTTTTTTTTTTCTTCTTGTTGCTTTTCACTCGTTTTTGTTCATTTTCTGGTTTTGTTATTAGCTGCCAGACCAAAGGTTCTGTATTTGTGTTGCTGCCAAGCAGAAGATGCCCCATGGAAATAGCACCATGGAGTCCCTATCCTTAGTCTCTTGGAATGTCCGGGGCTTAGGGCACCCAATTAAGCGTGGAAAAGTATTTTCTTACTTGAAGTCACTAAAGCCTGACATTATATTTCTGCAAGAAACCCATGTCTCAGCCACCCAACAAAGAACTGGATTTCACAAGTCTATCAGTCACCTTTCACATCAAAAGCCAGAGGTGTCGCCATTCTCTTCCGTAAAACTGTACCTTTTGTTTTTCAGTCTTCCACAATTGATCCAAATGGCAGATTCATAATCCTATCCGGACATATAAATTCGTTCCCCGTTACACTGGTTAATATTTATGGACCAAACGTTGATGACTCTGGTTTTTTTCGCAAGGTATTTGACCTCATCCCAGATAATGACTCCAGCCACATCTTGATTGGGGGTGACTTCAACTGCTACCTGGATCCATATTTAGACAGGCAATCTTCAGCCCCCCCCCTCCAAGTATTTCTGCCGTGCAAACTGTTAACAGCTTGATGAAGTTTAAGAAAGTGGTGGATATTTGGAGACTGCAACATCCAAGTGATCGTGAGTATTCTTTCTACTCACATGTACACAAATCCTACACACGGATCGACTACTTCTTAGTTGACTCAGGACTAATCTCCGATATCAGCCACACTAAATACTATGGCATGATATTGTCTGACCATAGCCCTGTTAGTCTCAGTCTGAAGCTGCCCCTTCATAAGAGAGCTTTCAGCTGGCGCTTTAATCCCCTTTTACTAGAAGACCAGACATTTAAACAACGCCTAAAAACTGATATCCTGCAGTTCCTTGAGATAAACGACAATGGAGAGGTTAATGACTCAACCAGTTGGGAAACACTTAAAGCATATATACGAGGATTAGTTATTTCATATGAAGCAACACATAACAAAGCTAAACGTGGGAGACTGGAAGAAATTGAGAGGGAATTATCAGCTACAGATCAGATATATTGAAGTTCACTGCTGCAATCAGATTACAGTAAAATGATAAAGCTAAAATATGAATATAACACAATACTGGGGGAACAAATCAGCAAAACACTTCTGAAAATCAAAGGGAAATATTTTGAACTAGGGGACAAGCCACAAAAACTGTTGGCAAGACAGCTAAAGGGAGAACAAGCAAAACGAGCCATCCATAAAATAAAATCAAAATCGGGCCCACTGCTCACAAATTTGAAGGACATCAATGAGGAATTTAGACAATTTTATACAGGTCTCTAAGTCAACTGCAACACAAGATGATTATGATCTTTTTTTTGATAAACTCAATTTCCCAAAACTAGATGCAACCATAACAGAACATTTAGATTCTGACTTTACATTGTCTGAGTTGCGAGAAGCTATTAAATCCTTCCCTAATAGCAAGGCACCGGGTCCAGATGGATTTGGTCCAGAATTTTATAGGGCTTTTCAAGATGTTTTGACACCCCCTCTGCTTAAAATGATTCAAGATAGTTTTAAGAACAGAAGTCTTCCACCCTCTCTTAATGATGCCAGCCTTTGTGTTCTATTAAAAAGAGACAAAGAAGAGACTGACCCAGGTAGCTACAGGCCCATTGCACTGTTAAACTGCGACCTGAAAATCATAACAAAGGTTTTAGCAAATCGACTTGCGAAGAATGTAGGAAGTATCATACACCCGGACCAAACTGGTTTTGTTCCAGACAGATTTTCCTTTTGCAACGTCCGCAAAATTCTAAATATAATGTATGCAAAATATGGGAAGGACGACAAGGCAGGTATACTGGCTCTGGATGCTCAAAAAGCTTTCGATACGATAGAATGGCCATATCTCATAGCAACACTCAGAAAATTCGGTTTTGGGGATGTTTTTATAAACTGGGTCAAAATTTTATATGCTAACCCTAGATCTTGCATTCTTACTAATGGGGATAGATCTAGCCCATTCACTCTTCAACGCGGTGTCCGACAGGGGGACCCTCTGTCGCCTTTACTGTTTGACATTGCTCTGGAGCCCCTAGCCATAGGAATCAGGGAACACCAACGTATCACAGGTATAATGCTGAATGGAATTGTGACCCGAATTGCCCTTTATGCAGATGACCTCCTGATCTGTCTGTCGGATCCAGCAACATCCATCCCCATTCTATTACAATACACAAACTCTTTTGGGAAGATCTCTGGGTACAATATAAATTGGGACAAGAGTGAGTTTATGCCATTAGCTGGCCATTTTACAAATGATTTTCTGAGCAACCTACCTTTTAGGATAAAAAACGACAGCTTCACTTACCTGGGACTCAAACTGACCAGAAACCCAGAAGAGCTTTTCAAATTAAATTTCACAGAGGCCCTAGAAAAACTTAAGGTAGATATTGAGACCTGGAAATTGTTACCCCTCTCCATGATCGGCAGGGTGAATGCTATCAAAATGGTCAGCCTACCTAGGTTTCTGTATCTATTTCAAAATTTACCAATATATTTGAATGCGTCCCTTTTCAAAAAAGTTGACTCAATAATCCTTCCATTTATTTGGGGCTATAAAAACCACCGAATATCTAAAGCTCATCTGCTGAAATCTTCCAAAGAGGGTGGCCTGGGTTTGCCAGACTTCAGACACTACTACTGGGCAGCTAATGCTAGGGCCCTCACCTACTGGAAGTGTGAGTGTCTTGATGTGGGGGGCACTCCCTTGTGGGTGCAGCTGGAGGCTAACACTGTGGAAAAGTCATCACTCCCAGCCCCTTTGTTTTCAAGCTCTGCCCCAAGGTCCAAAATACATCAACATAACTTTATCCTAAAAAACTCCCTTCGCATCCTACACCAGATAAAAACAGTGTGCCGGGCTCCTAGCGCCTCGATACAGGCTCCCATTTGCCAAAACCATGCATTCATCCCTGGCCAACAAGATGGAGCATTCATTGTCTGGAAGGAAAGGGGTATCAGATCTTGTATCAAGTGGTGTATCAGGGGTATCAAGTGGTGGCTAAAAAGCTTATTCTGCTAAACTGGAAATCAAAAACTCCTCCCTCCTTTGAACATTGGCTGGCTGAGATCGTACATGCCATCCAGCTGGACAAGATGCGGCTCTGCAGATCTGGCTCACAGAATAGATTTGACACTGTTTGGAAACCTTTTCTGGCTCACCATACCATACCATAACACTGAATAACAGGACTCCAGGTGGGGAGGTGCTGGATCTGGGTCACTCACAAATGTAACTTTTACATTTCTTTCTCTTGTTCAAGTTGTGTCTGGCTGCAACATTTATTTATGTACTCATTTTAAAATCAATATGGTAATCTGGCAATTTATTTATTTTTTCTTTTTTGTCGTTTGTTAGTTTTATTATTATTATTATCATAATTTATCTCTTACTATTAACAATTGTGTTTTTGTGGGTTGTCTCGCTGTTCTTTCCCCCTTTTTGCCTCTGTCACTGTTTGCTGTACACTTAAACTTAAACTGAAAATAAAATATAAAAAAAAAAAAAAACCAAGTGCCTACAATATCTAAAGAAAATACATTTAGGGTATTTTTGTCCTGTAAAGTACTTTGGTCCATTCTCATTCATGAAAATCCATTTAAATAAAGCTTGATTTGAGTTTGAGGGTAACTAAGGCCCAAGACGCCCCTGCGACAGACTGGCGACCAGTCCAGGGGTGTCCCCTGCCTTCGCCCATGAGTAGCCGGGTTAGACTCCGGCAACCCCGTGACCCTGAAAGGGATAAAGCGGATTGGAAAATGAATGAATGAATAAGGCCCAAGACTGACCAAAAAAGGAGCAAGTAACAACTGGCTTGAAACGCTCTGATGTTCTAGTAGGAGACAGTGATTGTTCTTCACAAAAGGCCTCGGAGTTTAGACAGCCATGCCAAGTGTGAAGAAAAAATATACTAAAGAGGGGGGGGGGCAGATTCACATGAATTAAACAGTTGAAGCAGCTCTTGCATTTTATGGCTGGACTGGATCTCTTTCCACAACCAGATATTTCCCCTCAAGGTGAAGAAAGTGAGCAGAACAAGCTGATCTGACCCACTCTGCCATCGAAGAGAACAGAACATCCCATTCCGACCGTTTCACACCTCAAAGCAAACATTCGCTGGTTCTTCTCCTCCCTAGACAACAGAAACCCCTCAGCAAAGCAGTAAATGATCCCCATCTTCGTTTCCAAATGCTCGCAAAACAGATGGCTGCAGAAAACACGTGAGAGAAAAACGACTCAACCTGCATCCTTCCTTGTCATTATCCAAACACAAAAAACAAACCTTCAATTTAAAGGTTATCTCCAGCCTGAGTTTGGAGCCGTTCTGAGCGCCGCTAAAAAAAAAAAAAAAAATGTTGAGCGAGTTTGTGTGAACGTCAGAAACTGTACTCCAGCAATTAGCCTTAGCCAAAACATGAGAAAACAGTGGGTTTACTGATGTGTAACCACTGGGACAGTGGTGACAGGAGGCAGCTTCTGCTTTCATAGCAGCTCAGTGGATTTTCTTTTGACCCTTTGCATCCTTCATTCTCCACTGCACCTCTGCTAATGATTTGTTCATGCTAATAACCCACAGCTGTTTGAGAGTTGACCTGAAAACTGGGATCTGGCTACTGTGTAGAGGTGAATAAATACATTTACGTCTTTAGACGTACTTGATTTATAATCCTTACAAAAGGATTTATCATTAGACTAACAGTTTTTTTATACAAAAAGTTAATTACATAAAGGTTTTTACTTCTGGAGAAAAGACTGCAAAAAAACTGAAACCTTTGTTGTCTTTTTTTGTCTTCATGACTTTAGATGCTTAATTAGTTTACTTTTTCAGGAATGGTAGTCTTATATTAAAGCAAATATATCTTCATTTGTAAAAAAGAACTTAATACTTATTTCCAAAGCCAGGAAGATCAGTTTTGACACAAAAACGTCATTTTAGTTTCTAAAATGAACCAACATTTTCCTTTAAACATTTAGAAAGTTGTTTTGTGAACATTTTGTTACTAAAGAAGGTAGAATCGAAACTGTGCTTCTTCTTTATAGCATGAAGTATTTTCCAAGTTTAGCTTTTTCTAGTAAAACGTTCATTGATGCCGATTTTGTTTTGATCAGCTGCATCAACAGGTTTATTTCTAAAAGGGATGAACATAAATCATTTTAGTTTCTTCAATTTTTAAACCTAAAATAATTCATTTGTTTTTTGCATAAGTTTTTATTTTTGAACAGAACCACTTATGTTTTAGAGACTCACTCCAATGACAGTTGGGTTCTTAGTGTTTTTAACACATTCTTGTGGCTTTTTTCTAACGAAAACTAAGATTAAGACAGTATTTGTATATTTATGTATACCAATCATTGTGAATCAGGAGCAGACAAAGAATATGACAATTGAAAAAGATTGTATTTGTGACATAAAAGTACACAAGCTTCCTGTTGCGCTCCATTCTCATGCATCCACTTGTAGAAAAATAGATTCACGTACGTTTTTGTTTTCCTCATCTGAACTGGTATCTGAACAGTCCTGCAGGTCTCGCCCCAGCTGTATGTTTCTGCGGTTGACTTTTAAAGGGGGCTGATGGGATTGTTCTGGGGCTGAGCCGCCGGGCCCCATGAAATTCTTTGTGTTGTTTTATTTCAAGTGACAGCTGGGTGGAGTTTGTGCGATTAGAAGAATTGTTGTTAACGGAGTACAGCATAGTTTTCTGAGTCTATCATAACTTTGCAGTATTTGTTATGTTAGCATTTAGGGCACCACCCAAAAACACAGACAAGAAATCAAAGGATCTCATGTGCGATTAGTTGAATACCTGTAAGATGACAAGCAGGCAGATGTATGCTATGATAATGATATAATTATTATTTGAAGAATAACATCAATATTTCCATCTTTTGAATCTTTTAATAACATTTTGATATTATTTATCCTCTGTGGTTGGAAAAACACTGTCTACTCTTGTGAGTTTTCTGTGAAAACGTACAACTTTCTATCAACACCTTTTATCTCTGAGCTTCTAAAGAAACTAAAAACACAACATTTTAACTGTTTTGATGCTGTATTTACTAATAACATTCATTTGAACTATTCTCTTATTAGAGAAGATTTTCTTTTTGTATTGTTCAAATACAAGAGTAGACAGTTGTGTTGGGTTTTTTATTTGTTGGTTTTTTTGCAATACCTCTAATGACCACTAGAGGCTGGTTGCAAATAAAATGATTTAGCTTAGAAAGAAAACATTGTTGGTCCCTAAATTTGGATCTTATATTTATAGCAACTCTTGAACATCATTTTAAATCATGTGAATAAACAAGTGTGGCTTTTTGGGAGAGCTGTCAACGTTAACGAGTTAACAAACGCGATTATTTTTTAAAAATGAACACATTATTTATTAATTCTGAATAATTACACGTTGGAAGTGACCATCTTCCGCTACGCGTCGAGAGATTCAGGCTTCCACAACGTGCATCAATTTCTGAAAATACACACTTTGTCAGGCATTATCCCTGACCAGACTTATCACATGGTCACAAAAGAAACAAATAAATATTACACGACAAAGCATCGCTTCAGCGGCAGAGGAAAGCGACGTACATGCTGATCGTCACAATAGGTTCAATAAAGCATCAGTTCAGAGAGAAAGTTCACGTCTTACTGCTTGCTTTTCTCCTGAAGCTGAAGCAAAAAGTTACCTTTAAAGAAGCCTGCGCAGTGAAATAGAACATTTGGGTCATGTGACCGGAACGTCTTTTGTGCACGTGAATACACAGCAGCCAATCAGATTGGAGTATTCACCCGGACTGTTTAAAGTGCAGAAACACAATGTTTGTTTCTAACGCTTTATATCCTCATCTTTGTTCTCTCGGCGTAATACTGGAACATAAAAGTCTTTAGAGAGCTGATTATCTTACAACTGATGTGTTTTGTGCACACAACTTACAACTCTGGGATATCTGAGTTAACTGTTTACAAACACTTCAGGCAAATACAAATGAAGGAAAAATGTTCTCTCAGGCCTCTTTTTTCGAGTTATTGGATACAGAAAAATAAGAAAAAATTGGAAAATATAAGAATGCTAAAATGCACAGTTGGGGTAAATATAAATGTTGTTTTACAAGCTTTAGGTTATTAAACAGTTAGAGACAACAATAGATGAAATAAGTTCCTACTTGGAGTTTTTGTTCAGTAAGAAGGCGATTATGAATAAAAATAAAACAAAAAACCTTCAGTTATATACAGGATTTTAACCCTAAAGATAGTTACATAGTTCAAATCTAGATCTGTCACTTAAAACACGTTTTATACAATTATGGTACGGTGAATGGAATGGGTCCTTTTGGTGGACTTTAACATTTGTACAAACAACTGGAATATATTTCAATAGTGTAATCCACTTAATAATCACTTTTAGAAATGAGTTAAACTTGGCAATGGAAAAATTGCAGATAAAAGAATATGGGCGGGGCCAGTTGAGTTTTAAAGGATGGATTTTGTCAAAATAGTTTGAAGCTCAAATTAATAAGAAGTATACTTAAGTGGGAGTTTATCTCACAGTGTGCTTGTTGTGTCTCATGTAATGGGCAACAGAAATTATTAGCTTTGTGTGTCACACTCATTTTTGGATTAACCAAAAGTGGGCGGAGTTTCTTCCAGCCAATCTAATGATGAGCAAAAAGCTCAAAAAAAGAGCTTGGGATTTAAAATACAAACACCAGTGAGTTCATGTTGAATAGAGCTGGAGGTTGACATCCTCCCTGTAAAAATGCTTCATCTGTCTGGCTGAAAGTACCTGCAATAGACAGAACCTACCAAGCCACTATCACTAACTGATCATCTTTCCATCCATGCGGTCCAAAAATAAGTTTCAGTGGAATAAAATGTCCTGTACTGAGACAGGATTATAGGAGTCTGCTGAACTCACTGATAAAACTAGATGTGGACTTACTGATAATTATCGCTCATACCAGTCTGACATCTGAGAAAGGTAGTTCAGGAACTGAACATCCCAGTGCCATCAGCCTAAATTATCATCTCAGCACAGAAGTTTGTCCAAATCCCCCCGACTCTGGACTCCATTCACCTGGTGGAAATTAAAGCCACCGATCTTACTGCTGGCATCAAATTAAAAAAGACAGTCACAGTTTGAATGCAGAGGGGGGTAAAAGCTCTACAAGTGAACCGTGATGTCTGCTAAGCACTACGCCTCAGTTCTGCAGCAAAGAGGACACATTCAAACTGTCCTCTTTTGATTTATTGGTGTATTTAATTAACAGACAATACAAAAAAAGCCGTCCTGATGTCTTTCACAGCTGGCTTGACTTGGAGAAGAGCTTCTGTTTCGGGCAGCATTTTAATCAGCTCCCATGATCATATGAGAAGAGCAGAGGCTGAGACCAGGAGGAACATTTTCATGAAAACAATATTATGGGCAGAAGTGAAAGGAGAATAAAGACTGAGAAGAGATACAACGCCCCCTAGTGGGCATGAACCGTAGAAGGAAAGGAGACAAAGGTTCTTGGTACAGAAATCAATTTGACCCTGGAGAACCCAAGAATAATTTCCTTCTCGGCTTTTAAAGTTAATTTGACAATTTTTTTGCATATTGAGTAGCAGCAATTAACAGCAACCAAAAATATGTCAGAAAAATAAATACAATGAAACTATGATAGAGGGTGTAAGGACAGAGATGTTTGTTCAGCTTAGTCTGTTTAACAACCAGCAATTGTTTACTTTTACATGATTGATTTCTTTGTTATTTCTTGCAATATTCTGATATCAGTCCAATGAGATGGCTATGGCTGTGATATTGGGCTATATAAATAAAATTGAATTGAATTGAATATTAGGGCTACTATATGAGAATAAGATCAAAGTTTCACAAGAATAAAGTTGTGAAATTACGAGGAAAAAGTCTGAGTAGCACGTAAATAAAGTTGTAGAATTATGAGTAAAAAAAAAACAATATGTTGCAAAAATTAAGTTTTATTTTAATGAGTTATAACTGGAGAATTTACCAGATTAAAGGAATAAATGTATGAAGCAAAATGCTGATTACTAGGAAAATATTAGAAATATCAACAAAAATGTAACTAATAACGTGTTTCAGTACGGAAGAGGGCATTGTTAACGGTTACTTCGTCATTGGTTTCACAAAAAAGAAATACTGTCTTTTAGTGCGTCAGCACTGATTTCTTATAATTATTAGAACATTTACAATAATTTGCAGGAAGCCGAGCCGCTACAAAAGAAGATTCTTAGCCCAGAAGGATTAGATTTCCAGCGGGTGAGTCGTTTTTGTCATCAGTGTTGTTGCAGAGGTCCAAATGCATTATGGCACATAGATGTAGCTATGATAAGGCTTATGGCATCACCATAAATGGCTTCGTTACTGGATTTAATCAACACATAATGTGGATGGAGGCTTACACAACAAACTTTATTTGAAAGAAAATTTTAAATCAACAATTTTTCTTGTAATATTACAATTTCTTTTCTGATGCTTTTACCACTTAATTCTATATTTTGTATGTACATTTTTTTTCCTTTCATGGTGTCCCCAATATTCCTTCCAGGGTTTCCTGTGGGGTCTTAAACATTCTTAAAAGCATTGAATTTGAATAATATCTTTAAAAGTTTTGAATTTTGACATCTGAGCCTTAAAATTTGTACTGTGTTTCACATTCAGAAGTTTCGTAGTTTTGTTTAAGAGAGGATTTCATTTTTATTAGTCAGTACGGCTGGGAAACGATGAGAAATGATGTATGGTCTTCAAAAGATCTCAAAAAGACTTACGTTGAACTTGAAGAAACTTGTAGGAACCCTCTTCTTTCTATAAAACATTAAAACTAAAAAAATAAATTTAAAAGCAGCCCAATTTGACCCCATATTTTTTCCAGAACTATATATTTAACCGCAAAAAATAAACTATAAAATTTGTTTATGGTTTAGGTACCAGATCAGACAATTCTCCAAATAAGAACCAAATCTCTGTTCGAGTTATTTAAAATAGCTTTGATTAATAATTAACAATAACTAATTCTTTAAAAAGTACATTTGAAAACAAGTACTGATGAAATATTTGCTGTAGTGAAGCTTGCACACGTTTTCAAACAAAACATGCTGCGTTTTCTGTGTTATGAGACTGCTAAAAGCATTTTTAGTTTTTGCACATTTCTCTGTGCAAAATATTTAAATAATCAAACAGTTTTGACTGCACTACAAAGTTTACCGTTTAAATGAACATTTTGCTTACTTTGAGTGAATATGTTTAATTGGGATTAGCCACAAGAATTCCTTTTCCAGAACCAGCTCTGGTTCCTGCCAAAATCCTAAATCCAGAAATCCTTTATATAGGAGCGGTTTTAAAAAATTAACCGCAAAAAAGTCTCAAATAATTTATGTTTGTTTAAAAGGTTACAGAAATATTTCTGTAGATTTCAGAAAACCACAGTAACAGCAGGTATCTTAAAAAGAGAACATGTTAAACTTTTATTATAATACTCTTTTTCATTTTCAAAAAAAAAAAAAAAGTTATATCGAAAACTTTTATGAGAAAAAAAACTTTTTGGGGAAAAAGAACCCTTTAAATGACACGCGTATTGTTCCAACAGCCAGTTGTGGTAGAGGAAGTGTCATGGTCTGGGGCTGCTTTGTAGCTTAAGTTCTAGTGTTGACATTCTTTTGACTGCTGTAATTCTTAAATCATGGCCATCATGGCGCACGACCAACTGACTCCCCCGAAGCCTGAAGGCAGTGACCGGAGGTGAACACGAGTTTATGCTCTGACAGTTCATTGTGGGGTCGTGACTCTCCAGCCAAGGCAGACGGGACGTCGAGGGGAGACGGCGAAGAGACGGATGGACTCATGGTGATCTGGCATGATGACTGATATGTCCTGGGTCAGGAACCAGATCCAACCCGACCCCAGGGGTCTTCCGTCTAGAACGGTACCCGTGCATCACAGGAGAGCAAAGGGACATGATGAGACTGAGCAAAAGCCAAGTCAATACAATTCCTCGCTGCCCCAGAGTCAATCATAGCTTGCGTCTCCACTGCGCGGCTCTTAAAGCACAGGGAAATGGGCGGACTGAAGAAGAAAATGGGTTCACTCACGGGGGGCGGTTGGGACAGGTGTTGCAGGTGTGGCCTGGCTGACCGCAGTAAAGACAGAGATTCTCCCGGAAGCGTCTCGCTCTTTCCCTTGGAGAGAGCTGAGTGGAGCCGAGTTGCATGGGATCGGGATTTGAACCAGAGGCCCCCGGAAGAAACAGTGAGAAGGGCATGGCTTGATTGTAAGGGTGATGAGTTGATCCACTTTTAATCCTTCGTCACGACATGCCAGCTCCCAATGCAGTTCTGTGGCGAGTCCCCCTAGATAGGCTGTTACTAGCAAGCTGCTCATCCAGTCTGAAACATAGCGGATAGGCGGCAGCCGTCTGCCAGTATAGCTGTTCCCCCGGGGTCTTTTCCATTCACTGTGTGGTTGAACACCTCCCGTAACTGCTACGTAAAAGCAGCATACGAGCGCAAGGGTAGTGATCCTCAAGTCCATTCACATGCTTCTCCGGTCAGAAGAGAGCATAGCTATGATGCTTTGGCAACATCCGTTGGATAGAGGCTTGGTTGCTGACGCAGAAACAGGTCCCACTGCATGAGAAACCCCACACATTGCTCGGGATTCCCGTCAAATTTGTCTGAAAGTGCCATGCTGCCGTCGGCAGCTGTCGATGATGGCAGTGCAACTGGAGGAGTTGCAGCGGAAGCAATGCTGACAGGTGGGTCGAGCTGCAGGTGTGACATGATGGCTTCGGTCGCAGAAGTCAGACGTTGGAGCTGGCAACTGTGCTCCAGCAACAAGGCCTCAAACCCTGCCAGGTTTGTTAGACTGGGAACTCTTGCTGCTGGATTCATGTGCAAAGGATTCTGTCACAAATGGACAGACAGCTGCTTCCACTTGTAGCAGGTTTATTATGAGGTGACAAGCAGACAGAAGCAAAGCTCAGCTAAAAATCCAGAGAGCTAACTCAGAGTCATGATCCCGGCAAAAGGTCGGGACAGGCAGCAAGGAGGCGGAGTCAGGCACAAAGCAGGGTCAGGTAACAGGTGACCAGATCAAGAAAGCCTGCTCAGTAAGTAGGCAGGAAGGCACAAACAATACTTCGCACTGAGCATAGCCTTGAGTGTCCTCTGGCTGATGTTGATTATGGAGCTTCTGGGAGTTACAGCAGGAGATGATGGGAAGTGTAGTGAAGGGGGCCCAGGAAGTGCTGGTACTCAGAAGACGGCTCCCGCTGGTGCTGACTCCTGACAATAACTCTTCAACTTTTCAAACTATTCAACAAGCTACCACTCATTGAAAATGGCTTATGGAATCTTCAAATACCCCCTTTTTCAACAATAAACTTTGAGTTCTTCAAAACAACAGAACTCAGGTAGACTTTAGGCTACAGAAACTATTCTACTTTTAAACTATTCAGCAGACTTTGGGCTCTTCAACTTGTATTTTTCTTTTTAAAACTACTTACAGTTTTTGAGATATTCAAGGTCAAAGTCAACATGTCATCTTTGAGTGAGTTTCAGTTATGAATGAAAGTCTGTGGGAACTGATGATCAATTGCTGTCAGCCAGGAGGTAAAAAAGGGGAAAAACCCATCCCTGTGCTTCACATAGAAACAGAGTGGGTAATAGGATTTTGCAGCTTTCTGCCGGCCCTTTACCTGCTGAGAGGCTGTGTTTTCATAAAAGTGATTAGAACACAGATCCTGCAGCTTTCAGAGCTCAATTTAGCACCTGGAATAAGCATGTATGATCGCTTTTCACTGCGTACTTGAAGTCCAGTACAGATCCACTTATTTGAACATGTCTGCAAAAAATTTACTTATGAGTTTATTGAACTAAAGTACCACTTATCCTCTATAGTAGCATCATTCTAGCTTTTTAGGCAAATGTTTAGCTATAGAGTCTATATTCAAAGTTAGACTTAAAACATTCCTCTTTGGACAAGCTTATTGCCAGGCTAACTAGCAATCAGAGATTATTTAACTTGCTGCTCCTCTGCCTCACCTGCTGTGATGGGGTTTGCCACGCTGGTTCTGCTCGCTCCTGCTCAGCCCCCCCTCCCTCCCAGACGTGTTTGTTTTTTAGACATATACTTGTTATTCATCCATGTAGTTATAGAATGAATTAAGCTCACTTTTCTTTAATAGTTCTAGTGCATCACCTGTCCGTCCGGGGTTGAGGATCTCTCCTTCATGTGGGAAACCCTGAGGTTTCTTAGTCCCCCCCCCCAAAAAAAAAAAAAAAGATAGGGTTTTTCATGAGTTTTTCCTCACCGCGAAGGAGGGTATAAGGGCAGAGATGTTTGTTCAGCTTAGTCTGTTTAACAACCAGCTATTGTTTACTTTTACATGTTTAATTTTTTTTTTTTTTTTTGCTTCTTGCAATATATTGATAATCAGTCCAATGAGACGGCTATGGCTGTGATATTGGGCTATATAAATAAAATTGAATTGAATTTAGCATTACGCTAGCTGTTTTGGCTAAATTAGACATTTTTCCTGTTATTTAAGCTAATTTGAAGTATTGCTAATATTTTAGCATTGTGTTAACTGTGTTGGCTAAATTTGACAGTTTCTTAGGCGAATATGGCAAGTTTTCAGCTTTAGCGTTTTCAGCTATTAGCTTCAACTTTTTTCAGCTATCAGTTTCAGCACTTTCAGTTACAGCTCTAGTATCTTCAGCGGCCACATTCAGCTTACAGCACTCACACTGCCATTATTGTAAGTAATGCTATATATCTAGTTACGTTAATGTTCCAACTTATTACTGTTTTCTTTTTACTTATTTAATTTTGTATTGAATCCGTTTTTTAAAAAAAAAAACATAACAAGCAAGCAAGCAAAAAATCTAAGTTTGCTTTTGTAAAGAATTTTTTTGACAATTTATTAATTATGGACATGTATGTTTCTTATTAATGGCTTATTATTTAAAACCTTAAGCAAATCTGATTAGGCCGATTTACTCTTAGATGTGTTTTGTAGTCAAATCTGGATATTGTAATTAGTTACAGCGTGATGATGTCACATCAACATAAAGTTTGCCCAAACGGTATTTTATTCACTTTTATTTTTATTTTCTTTATTATTTACTTAATAAAACCCGTTTTATAAATGTTGGAAGCATTTTTTAACCGTATTGGGGTCGAGTTTAACAGTTTAAACTGTTCTTTGTAAATTTTGTTTCTGCACGTGACCCGGAAGTAACCGGAACGAGGCCTTACCAGGCTAGCAGTGTTAGCTTGTGTTCAGGTGACGGTGGTGTTTAGTTCGGTCGTTTTATGAGGGTTTTAGAACAGAAAAGACGATACGTGGTTCTTGTCTGAACTCTCAACATTTTATAAGGTGTCGTAAATGAATGAATGACAAAGTGTTGAATGTAAAGAGAACGTGGCTGTAAATCTGAGACTAGCAGAAGATCGGAGCTGCTTGCGTTCAGAGGACTTTGGTGTTTGTGTGAGTTTGAGCTGAAGCTCGGAGCAGCTGCAGTAACGATGTCTTCACTTCAGTCTCTGAGAGAGTTTATCAGCGAGCGACTAGCTGCTGCTGCTGAAGAAATCTTCAGACACTGTGAAGGAACCATCGTCCAGTACGAGCAGGAGCTCTGTCGTCAGCGCAGACTGCTGGATATCAGGAAACCGCAGCTTCAGCTGCACCACATAGGTATGGATGTTCATCAAAGGACATAAAGCTCTCCATCTTCGTCAGATATGATTTTATTAAGTCTGACTCTTTTTAAGCTTCTGCTGCTCTCGGGTTTATTTATTTAGTTTATTACTTCAACATTAGCAGCAGAAGCTGTTATTTTCTCGTCATTGTTCCATCTAATACATTCTTGTCTTTGTTTCTCCGGGCTCAGCTCTAATCCCTCTATAAATAGGATGGATTAAACAGTGCTTGGCCAAAAGAAGTCACCACCTGGACTTAACAAATCTAATAAGTGCAATCTTCCTTGTGGATAATTGCTTCATGGATGACTTACTCTCAGGAGGCAATAAGTCTTTTACCTCCAACTGGTGCAATGAGCTGCTTCTGATTTCTTAAACAGTTGAAAGACACATCCTGCGGTTGTGGAGAAGATGTTAGTCAGTTTGAGAAGGATTAAATCACTGTCCTTCATCAAACAGAAACATTTAAGGAGATTGCAGAAACAAACTGGGTTAAAAACTTTCCGATGCTTTATTTTTAAACTGGAAGGATGGCGAGGACCCTTTGTCTACAATAAAGAAATCTTAAGAAAATAGTTTTTGTGACGGTTGTATCGTTTTATTTTGTTATATTTATGATTTTGAATGAAGCTGAAGTTGGTTTAAGTTTGTTTGTGATTGTAAGTTTAACTTTAAATAAATGCAACCAACAACAACAATCGGCCTTAAACACTTAAAATATGTCCGGGCAATGCAACAATGTGCATAATTTCCATCAGTTTTTCTGCTTTTTGGTAATAAATACATGCAAATATCATCAGTCTAAAAAAATCAACATTTTTCTTCTTGTTACATAAGAACCTTGAAATTATACTTCAACCATACGATAACATTTTTGAGTTGCTCTGAAACTCATATTTATGTTTTCTTTATTCTTCACCGACTTGGCAAGTATCACAGCCTGCAAACGCTTTTTGTAGCCAGCCAAGAATCTCTCAATTCTTGTTTGTTGGGCTGGGCGATATAATCGATTCATTAAAACTTTTAGTTTTAGATTATTTATTTTTTGGAAAATTGCGATTTTATTTTCCCAGCTTTCTGCTTTCGTGGGCTCCGTCCATCTGTCTCTCGCAACAGACAGGAAAACGTCAGCAAGCAGAGGAGCTTCTTCCGTTGAGAGAAAAAAAAAAAGCTTGCTGCGTATTTCCAAGCACACTCGACACGTAAAGCGCCACCTACCCCCATTCCCGTAGCTTCCGTGTAGCGCTTAGTTAAAGGCTGATGGAAAAAAAAGAAATAGAAAACACTTCATAAACCGTGTGAAAATGCCAAAAGCAAAGACCAAAGACTGATTAGAAATCTGAGTCACTTAAAACAGTCATTATCTTATGTTTTTGTTATGCTGTGATGTCCTCTCTCTTTGCATTCAACAAAATATCATTTTTTTTAAAAATAACAGCTATAGTTTTTCTTCGTAAAAATGTCAGCGACGCCAAAAACATGACTAAACATCCACCTGTGCAGTCATAAACGTGTCCAACAGTTTCGCGCTTTTTCCTCTCATGCACGCGCTCATTCACAGACGCGCGCTCACACCGTTCTGTTATCTCACGCAAGTTTCAAAACGCAGGGAAATTGTTACGTTTCAATTTCACTGCAAACTTAGTTTTTTGTTCTTTCCTACAATGCACGTTAATTCAAAACCCTCTGTTCATGAGGGCTGACGTGGAAGGTAATGTACATTATGTGAAACGTGAAAAAAGTGGTGGGCGGGGTCACAGTATCAGCTATGCATGAATACTCCCATGATCCCATAGGGGAAAAAAAACTCCTTGTGAGAAGAAATAGTCAATCAAACCCAATATTTACTTTTTCAAATCCAAAAACTACTATAGTGATCCTGCCCATAGCAGGAGTGCATTGTGGGAGTTAAGTTTAATTCTGTTGGTGTTGTTGCACCATGAGTGAAAGAGTTATTGTCAGGCATCACGTCTACAATGCTCCCGAGCATGTTTAGATTGTCAAATGTCAAATAGACCCATTAGCCTGTTATCTGTTACTCGACTCTGGGCTGAATCCTTTAAATTGTTCAAAGTTTCAAAGCCTTCCCCTGTTTCCCTTTGCATGGAGTCAGGTCAGCACAATTTACATCAACCAAGCATGAAAAGGTTCTTGACTAAAGTGTTTCTGTCAGAATTCTAATGATTTCTTTGGGCTTAAATGTTACGTCCCTGAAAAAGGGAATAGTGAAGAAGTGACACAAGACACAACTAGCATCATTTAATCATTTTCCTCATAGGTATACCTCAACTATGAGACAAAATGAGAAAAAGAATCCAGAAAATTATGTTGTCTGATTTTTGAAGAATGTATTTGCAACAACAAAATGTAAGTTAGAAGAAAATAGACAAATACATGTATAGATTTGAAGAACCAATATAGCATTTTCACAATAAATATAGATATGGAATGGGTGATAGACTCTTTCTTTTCTTTTAAACATAGTTGTAACTCCAGTAGTCTTGAATAGAACGGTGGATTCTTCAGGCAAAAACGGTAAACATTTCTGTTTTTGTTTGTCACTGCAGACCTCCCCCAGCGTCATCTGAGAAACCAGGAGAAAAACTTCCATGGCAGACAGGAGGAGCAGGATGAACCAGAATCTCCACCAATGACAGAGGAGCAAGAAGGGTTCTACATCTGTCAGGATGAAGATCAGCTTAATCTGAAGCAGGAGACTGATACCTTGATGGAGATTCCTACTTATGAGGAAAGTGAGCACAATGAAGCAGGTCTGAACTATCAGCGGAGCTTTAATGTAACTGACAGTCAGGATGAAGAAGGAAGCCAATATGAAGAATCAACATCATCTACAGATGAAGAGACAGACCTACAGAACAGAGATCAGAGGAAGAGGAGAGGCAGAAGTCATGTCCAAAATGTGGACAGCCCTCACATGTCACAAAGTCGGTGTGACATTGACTCGGAGGAAAATACTTCCAGGAAAAATGTCCTAACGAAGAAACATAAAAGAAACAGGACAGTGAAGAAGCACTCTTGTATAGAGTGTGGAAGAAGATACACAACAACCGAAGCTTTGAAGCATCACATGCAAACCCACACCGGAGAAAAGCCTTATTCCCCTAAAGAATGGAACCAAAGTATTAGGCAAAGCTCTGTTCTCACACATCACATGTTAACACACACAGGAGAAAAGTCCTTTTCCTGTACAGAATGCAGCAAAAGTTTCCGAAAAAATTCTCATCTCACGCGTCACATGTTAACACACACAGGAGAAAAGCCCTTTTCTTGTACAGAATGCAGCAAAAGTTTCAGGCAGATTTATCATCTCAAATACCACATGTTGACTCACACACAGCAGAAACCGCTTTCTTGTTCCAGTGCTCCCAACCATTCTTCATCCCCAGCAGAATGAATAATCAGCTCCATCTCTGTACGGTTAAACTCCTTTCCTTCAAATGTAAATACGGTTTCATTTGTCCAAAAAAAAGGTTAGTTCATCTAAAAAAAAAAGCTTTTTTTTTTTAATGCTGTTTGTAAGAAAAGATGTGGTTGAGGTGTGGGAAAGTTCTGGGGTAATTCTTCTGGTTTGACGTTTAAAACCTTTCTGGCTGAAAAGGGTCAAAAGTATCAAGAAGATGAATGGGCTCAGGCTTGTTCTTCTATCCAACAGCAGCACCTCTGAAATAGCCACCTACATGTGTGAGCTGGAGGCGGAGTTTAAGCTGGTTTTGAAAGAGTGGGATGCGATTTGGATGCAGCTCTGATCAACCGGATGGAGATGCAGTTGATGGAGATAAAGAGGAAGACAACATTCGTAAGAAACAGTTGGAAGTCACACTAGTTCTGGATCTTAGAGTCCACATCCTCGCCTGCTGGGCTGCTGCACCTGAAAACTGTTTTGGAAACATTGCCCTCGTGCTGCCGTCTGTCTTCTTATCTACATTTCTCTGTGAAGAGGTGTTTTTATTTGTCAAACATGCCCTCAGCCCCACCTGCAGTCGCTTAGCAACCGTGCAGTCTCAGTCCTGCTTGCAGCTCAAGGTAACCAACTCCAAGCCCCAGGTCAGAGAGCTTTACCAAGCAAAGCAGAGCCAGGGATCTTGGTTTGATTTTGAATGTATAGCTCACTGACTGTCCCGTTCTTTCAAATACTGATGTTTTTTTTTGTCTTCACATACTGCAGATGTCGTGGTTTGTCCCTGTCCCTCTGTCTCCCTCTTCTGGTCATCTCTGCCATTGCTGTCCTCTGGCCTTTTCCTACTGGTGGGTTTTTTTTTTCTCCACAGGTGTGCAGGATGACTGGTGGGGACTCCTGACTCACCTGCAACCTATCTCCACCCTCTGACTGTATTTATGACTGGTTTTAGCAGCCCATACCCACCAGTCTGTCAGCAAACTTCTAATGGGATTGAGCTCACATCTGTTAGATTTACTGTCAGATATCTTCCAGCTTCTCTGATCAATCTGTCAGGAATGTCGTCTGGTCCAGCAGATCTCTCTGAGTTAACTCTTCTTCACGTTTTCCTCATGGAAGCCGTTGGGAGACACCAGCCGGTCATGAGGTGGAGGGGCAGTCATGTTGTTCTGGGCCTCAAACAGTCTAGAGGTCATTCAGTGCATCTTGAATGGAGGTGTGAATGTCACAGGCAGGTGAAGTCGTCCTGTGGTTGGAGATCACCTGAATGCTCGGTCACGTGGCAGGAATCTGCTGTTCTGGAAGTGTATTTGTGAACATGTGCAGAGATTGTTCTGTGATATGCAGTACTATTGTTTTAGTTCATCATTATGGAAACATGGTACAGTTGCTGCTGTCTCAGTTTGGGCTTCTTTTTTCAGTGCTACATGTTTATGGAAACACTTTTAAAATTCATTATGAATTATATATTTTTCTTTTTACTTTACTGTATATGGATAGACATAAATTCTGGTTTGTTGTAAATGGTTTTGTGTTCTGTTTAATCGTTTTACATTGCATTGTAGTTGAAAAATGTCACACTCGTTGAACAGAAAATATCAGACCTTCACTCCACGTCACAAAGGTCGATGACCCCCGGTCTAGACTTACTGCACACAAGCAGATTCAATGGGTCTGATACCATGACGATTTTTTTCCAGTAAGGTCCAGAGCAGGCTAGACAAATTAAATAAGTCAAGTCTTTAGTCTACTTATGTGTACGTAAAAAAAACTGTCTTGTTAACAACAAAGTTTCCTCAGTCTGGATGCAGACTTAATAAACTTATGTCATAAATATACTGATAAATATACGATCTTCATTCAACTGTCTGTTATTTTGACTGTGATGAATCAGCTCACACCACACTGTTTTTCTTTGTAAGTGGAAAAACTGCTGTAACTTTCATGTCTCATCTGAGAATCCTGTTCTGTAGTGACCATTTTTACAGCTTCACTCATGTCAAGATCGTCTACGCTTACAAAACTACGATAATGTGAGGAAGAATGCTGATGAAGAGCTGGTTGATCAAGTGTTTGACTTCAAAATAAAAGTTTTTCCACTTTGACTTTGTCTCCATAATTTCATCTATTAGTACGGGCGTGTCTTATATTGTGTAAAGATAAAAGTATTGATCAAGTAAATTCAGATTCAACTTGGAATTTTAAAACTAAAAAGCTGATTATTTATTATCATCAAAATATTTTTTCACTGACAAGCCTGACAGTTTATGAAGCCCAGTAACCTCAACACAACTTTACAAAAGTCAGCACTATGAGATCACTGCAGAATGAATCACTTCATGGACTGAGGCAATGCAAAAGTTACAGAAACAAAAGATGATTGAGATGCTAGCACAAAAATCCGCAACGAAAGGTAACACCATTAATTGGAATGAGGATGCACAAATGTTGCTAAAGACTGGAGCTTTTTACTCCGTTACATTACCACAGTCACTTTTTTAAACCACTTAACTTCCAGGAGTAGTCTGTCATCATATTTTTACGTAAATAAAAGTCAGTCTTGAAACGTGGGCCCATTGTCTTTTTTTTTTCTTCCTTTCATTCAAGTTGCTTAATCAGTCTGAGTGGTGCTGGGTTCAAGCCCCACATACGTCCACATTCCTGCAATTGGATGGCCTCTCTAAGGAGAACAACGAAGAGGAACTAAAGGTTGGGGAATGTGAAAGCCTTCTCTGTTGGTGTTCTCTCCACGTGGGATTGTTGGGTGTAGTCGCCTCATAGTTTAGTTGTTTGAATAAAAAAGCAGCATGGTAAACAGGCAGTGTTAGGAAGCTCACTTTAAAAAGTGTAATTAGTTATAGTAACTAGTTACTTTGCCTAAAAAGTAACTCAGCCACTGCCTCTTAAAAGTAATTAGTCACTGCCAGTTAAAATATTTGATAGTTTTTCTCAGTTGTCTGCAAACATAAGTAACTATAGTAAATAAATCAGTTATTGAAAGTGACACTTCTAGTATGTTGATATGGTTCTACCATGAAATGTCGTTGTTTCCCTCTAACAGAGAGGAGAAGATTGAGGCGTAGAAGTTTAAATATTTATTTGTTGATACATCTTCTTGTGTAATGGCTGTTTTGTTTCTCTAATGTACAACTCTAAGGGTGTATTTCAGACGGCCGACAAGCGGATTTTCCTGATACGAACCAAAGCTTGTTAAAAAGGAACGACGTGACTAAAGATCTCCTCAGTCATTGGCCAGGAATCACAAGGGTGGGGGCAAAGCAGCGAGAGAAGGAATCATGGAAATCCTAAGCTTTGCAGTTCTCGTCACGATAGTTCACTTATTCAAACTTGATATTTCCCTGACCAATTTTGATATCAGCGTCAGGTACAACCCTTTTTTGCTGCTGCTTTGGTGCAGCGGAGGCATGCTGCAAGACGGTTACTGAGGAGACGATGGCTATGAAAGGACGCCGATAAGTGTTGATCAGTGAGAGTCATGGCTGGTGATGCACTGACATCATCAGTCAAATTTAGCAAAACTTTACAAAATTTATAAAAACAAAAATATAGCAAAACATTTTTCCTCTCATCACTGCTTTTGCTGTTTCCCAAAGAACACATGGTGAAATATCCGGAGTATCATTAAATTCTAAGAAGGTTGCCCACTCTTTTTTAAAGAATTGAATAAACTCTTGATCTTTTAACAGTGAAGTGTTAAACCTCCAGGTTAAGCCTGAAGGTGTGAGTATATCTCTAGAAATATTTACAGAAACTGGTGCATGATCACTAATGATAATTGGATGAATGTTGGAATCCTTGATATCTTTTAAAAGAGAATTACTGACTAATAAGTAGTCTAAGCGAGACTGTGAGTGGTGAACTGGAGAAAAGAAAGTGAACCCTTTAGTGTTTGGATGACATGAGCGCCAAGCGTCGCAGAGACCCAACTCATCCATGTACTGCTTCAAGATACTTGCAGAACGCCATGTGCGCTGGTGTCCTGCTGTGCTGAGTCTGTCAAGTTCAGGATCAAGGACCAAGTTGAGGTCTCCTCCTATAATTATTGTGGAGTCAGCATGAACCGAAAGTGAGGTGAAGAATCTGTGAAAGAAGGAGGATTCATCAGCATTGAGGACAATTTGTTTGATGAATTCCCTTAATGAAGATTAATGCAAATTGGATCATTGAAGACCCAAGACATCCAAAAAAAGGACCCTCATAAAAAAATTGTCCCTCATGATTCCAAAGAGAATATGGAAATATGGCAATCCTGTTCAAAGGAATAGATCGCATACCTCTGTCAATACTATTATGAAGGGTTTTACTGTCTACAAGATTTTAATTCTTTACTTTTTTTTATTTTCTGTAAATGTTTACTTTTAATAAGTTAACTTTGATATTAAAAAAAAGAAATGTTTTGATGGTTTTTAAATTTGAAGCTGAATGTTTGACATTTTCCCTACCTTTTTTTTAACCTTTTGTAATTCTTGGGCTTTCTGTAAAAATCTTGTTTTATTTTTTAAAAAAAAAGAGTTAGTTGTAGGTCTTCTTTAGAAACTCTGTCCCCCAAATTATTTTAACTTATTTAACGCTTCTTTTATGTTATTCTGTTCTGTAAAAATGTTAATTTAAAATTATTTCATTTTTTGTACTTTCCTTGTATTTTTTTCTTCAGTAAAATTTTTTATTAAAAAAAAAAGGTTTTGTGTTTTTTCTTCCAGGAACCCTCCACTGTTTGTGACTTTTAACTTTTCTTTTATTCTTTTCTGCAAAAATTTTGAATTAAAAAAAAAAAAGTTCTGTTTGTGCTTTTACTTGACACACAGGTTCTTCTGTTTGTTTTTTTCCTTTAATTTAAAAAAAAAGTTTTGTGAGTTTTTTATTTTTATTTTTTCCAGAGACTGTTTGTAAATTTTGATTATTCCATTACACAAGGGAGGTGATACCCAAGAATTGAACAACTACAGGCCTATTGCAATCATTAATAGTGTAGTGAAAGTTTTTGAAAATATTGTTTTTAATCAATTATCTAGTTTTCTCACCATTAACAACTTGCTATCTCAATTTCAATCTGGCTTTAGAAAACACTTCTCTACTACAACTGCTCTTATGAAATTTACAAACGACATCTTTACAAATTTTGACAGCAATATCTGCACATTTTCCTGGACCTTGTAAAGGCATTTGATCTAGTAGACCACTACTTGCTTTTAGACAAATTGTTTGCCATTGGTCTCTTTACGCCATCCTTCCTATGGTTCAACTCATACTTTCATCAACATCATCAATCTGTGTCATATAGGGGTAGTCAGTCAAACTTTATACAATAAACAAAGGAATCCCACAGGGTTCTTCTCTTGGGCCTTTGCTATTTTCCATATTTTTATTAATGACCTGCCAAACTGTTGTTTCAAATGTAATATTCATTTGTATGCTGATGACACCATAATATATTGTTCTAAACCTAATATTTCAGATATCTGCATTACATTGCAGCAAGACTTTGATTCTGTACAAAAATGGATGTCATAAAATAAGTTACTTTTGAATAAAACAAAATCATATTCAATGCTTTTCCAGAAACAAAAGCCCCCAGAGACTGGAATAACCTTCCCTCCTCAGTACGTTTACATACATCTTTGGCATCATTTAATAGAGCTCTGTTATTACATTTAAAAGATTTTTGCACTTGTTTTCATCACATGATTTAATTCATAAGGTCTTTTCTTTTTCAAAAATGTCCATATCTGTTGTGTTTTGACTGAATTTCTTCTGTAAATGCATTATGATGAGGGGTGAATGTTGAGAGCTGTTATGTTTGTGTGTGCGTGTCTGAATGTGGATGTATGTGAGTCTTGGCTTTATACTTATTTGTAACTCAACTACTTCTTTGTTTAAAATGACACTATTCTGTCTTTTTTCAGTTATCTACTTAATGAGGAACCCCTTGAAAGCCCCGTTGTGTCATCTCAAGGGGCTGATCCTCCCATTGCTTAGAAACGTTAAATTAATAAATATCCTAGAAAACGACTTAGTTTTTTAAAATTTTGGCTAAAAACGGCATAATCATCCTTAAAAGACCACTGGGAACACTAAAATAGATCAAAAAATGATTAGAATGGGACTTTAAAGTGCTTCACTCAGCTGAAGTTTGAACTTAAAAAGAAAAACTTGTAAAAGTGTTATGATTAATACAGAGCATATCCAGTATAACTTCATAGGTGTGGTCTGAATTCAAATATTCCTTGATAGAAGCAGCTATGTTTGAGTCTGCAGTAACTTTAATGTTTTTTGTTTAAGGCGCTTCATGTCAAATAACTTTCTGTTAAAGTGATAAACAAATGTCATCATCCAATCAGCAATGTCCCATAATGCCTACTTTTTTCAGTTTCTTTCTTCGTTTTTTTTAAACCTTTCATTTTAATTTATGGAAATTACTTTTTTTTCTAAAACGTCTCCTTTTTATTTTTATGTATTTATTTTTAATTGTTTTGGTTTGTGGAATTTTTTTGATTTTAAAATGTTGTGTTTTTATTATTATTTGTTTTGTTTTCTTCACTGTCCTTATGATCTTTATGATGTTTTTGGCATTGAGTGATTTGTTGATGTGATTTGAACTTTAGGGCCACCACGGTTAACCCTTTAAACACCAATAATGTCACAGCGACACCTAAATAACACAAGCTTTTTGACATACGGTAAATCTCCAACTGTTCCCACGATCCCTGTGAATCCGTGGATTCTGACGTGGAGAAAAACGGCTTTTCTTTCTGGTTATCTGGTTTCCTGTTATCAGCATAACTTCAAAGTTCTTATTTCCAGCTGGAAAGTTTTGAGACAGATGCCAGCTCGTAAGAGGATAACAAAGACGTACATTGATCTCTAAAGCTCCATTCACACCGAACGCGTTTCGCACGTCGAATTTGCGTCGGACGCCTCTCTTTTGCTGCATGGCAAATTCGCTCGCCGTGTGACCAAAAATGTGTTCCTTAAGCTTGGCTATGGGGTAAAGAAACTGCCAATAAGAAACGTATTCATAAAAAAAAGTTGTATCCATAAAGACAAAGTTGTGCACAAATTTGAATTTTGTGCAAAACTTTGAGGAAAAAAAATATAAATACAACCTTTAGTTTTACGTTTGACATGTCTGTTTTGAATACGATTTGTCCTTATTTTTAATCCGACTCTTGCTTGTCTTGAATACGAATTTCTCCTGTTAAAGCACTGTCAAAAACAAGTCACGGGGTCACAGGCATAAACATTGAGTCCTGGAGCCTCGATTCAAACAGTAAAGAAGATGAATGAATGAACAGTCGGCTGCCAGTTAGCATACATTAGCTCCAAGTTAGCTTAGCCGTTTTGGTTTTGTTATCCTCTTATCAACTAAATTCAGCAGACGTGTTTTTATTGTACACTTAATGAGTAGAGTCATACGTCTGCTACATCTTTCTAGGCTGTTTTCCAACACTTCTGGTTCTAAAACGACCCTCTGCTGCACTGTGAACATGATCGCCTGTTGTAGACTGAAAACATTAAAATGCAGCTGGAGATCGTTTTTTAATAAAAAAAATCTATTTTATCCAATTCTCTGCAGAGCTATGGCTATCAATATAATCTTCTCATTATGGGATCAATGAAATCCCTAAAAGTTCTATTTTATTTTATGTTCATAAATAAACTTTAACACACATGCGCAGTTGAAGGACCGATGCTCCGGGACTCGATGTTTATGGCTGTGACCCCGTGACGTGTTTTTGACAGTGCTTTAACAGGAGAAATTCGTATTCAAAACAAAGACAAATCATATTCAAAACAGACATGTGAAATGTAAAACTAAAGGTTGTATTCACATGTTTTCTGGAAAGTTGTGCACAACTTTGTATTGATGAATACAACTTTTTCTTTCTTTCTTCTCTTCGACTGGGGTCATTGTCGGGCGGTGGAAAGAATACTTTGAGGATCTCCTCAATCCTGCTGACACGCCTTCTCTTGAGGAAGCAGAGGCTGAGAGCCTTGGGGTGGGGCTGTCCATTACCCAAGCTGAAATCACCGAGGTAGTCAACAAGCTCCTTGGTGGCAAGGCACCGGGAGTGGATGAGGTCCGCCCTGAGTACCTCAAGTCTCTGGATGCTGTGGGAGTGTCTTGGTTAACACGTCTCTGCAGCATCGCCTGGCAGTCGGGAACAGTACCACTGGACTGGCATACAGGGGTGGTGGTTCCCCTTTTCAAGAAGGGGGACCGGAGGGTGTGTACCAACTACCGGGGAATCACACTCCTCAGCCTCCCTGGGAAAGTCTATGCCAGGGTACTGGAGAGGAGAGTCCGGCCAATAGTCGAACCTCAGATCCAAGAACAGCAATGCAGTTTCCGTCCTGGTCGTGGAACTGTGGACCAGCTCTACACCCTCTTTAGAGTGCTGGAGGGTTCGTGGGAGTTCACTCATCCTGTCCAACTAGTCAAATCTGAAAGGTCAGAGGCCTCACATACTAGTTTTTTAAGCATGAGTTTGGCCCCCCTGTGAACACGTTGCTTAGGCGGTGGAGTCAATTACTTTACTTTTTTTTTTTTCACCAGACCAGATGTTTCTGGAACATTTGGAGATTTTCATGCATGTTCAAATTTTCTCTTACAGGCGCTTGTCAATGGAATTTTTCAAATGAAGAGACAAATGGAGGTTCGCAACAAAGGTTTTTTGTTACCCAAAACCCCATTCCTTTACAGTCAATTCAGGTTTTGTTTTGATCAGCATGAGACAGGGAATTGTGTATATTCCGGAAAAAATGGCAGCGCAAGAAAGGGACACCACTTTTGCATTCGCCATTTTCATATTGTAAAAGTTTTAGAGGGCAAAAATGATCACTTTTTAATGTATTTGACCTGATTTTTGGCAGTGTCCAAAAGCCTTAAAGAGTGTTATTTTTTTCCCTGTAAAATAATCAAAATAAAACAATGGGTTAAATTATTTAAAACCATGAGTTAATATTTTATATAAAATTCTAGAGTCACTTTCTCTCTTACGTAAATCTCTAATATCCCTTAGTGCACAATTTCTGAACTGTGAATTTTCCCAAATTGAATGCACACTACCACCTTTATTACATTGTCATGTATGTCATGTATGAGTTCTCATGTGCGCTTTGAGGTTAGATAAATCACTAAAACGTTTAGCACATTCTTTACAACAGAAAGGCTTCTCTCCGGTGTGAGTTCTCATGTGTCTGATGAGATCAGAATTTTGACTATATCGCTTATCACATACTTTACAAGAAAAAGGCCTCTCTCCTGTGTGGGTTCTTGTGTGTCTTTCAAGGATAGACAAATGACTAAAACTTTTATCACATTCTTTACAAGAAAAATGCTTCTCTCCTGTGTGAGTTCGCATGTGTGTTTTGAGGTTTGAATTTTGACTAAAACTTTTATCACATTCTTTACAAGAATAAGGTTTCTCTCCTGTGTGAATTCGCATGTGAATTGTGAACAGAGACCAGTAACCAAAACTTTTGCCACATTCTTTACAGATATGTCTTTCCTCAGACTGCATAGTCTCGTCTACATGAGAACTAATGACATGACTTCTGCCTCTCCTCTTCCTCTGATCTCTGTTCTGTGGGTCTGTCTCTTCATCTGTAGATGATGTTGATTCTTCATGTTGGTTTCCTTCTTTATCCTGACTATCGGTGACATTTAAGCTCTGCTGATTCTTTAGATCTGCTTCACTGTTCTCATTTTCCTCAGAAGTAGGAATCTCCATCAAGGTCTCAGTCTCCTGTTTCAGTTCAAGCTGCTCTTCATCCTGACTGATGCTGAACCCTTCTTGCTCCTCTTTAATCTGTAGAGATTCTGGTTCCTTCTGCTCCTCTCTGAAGTCCTTCTGCTGGTTGCAGAGATCCTCTTCTTCAGTTACATAATGCTGGGGGAGGACTGCAGGAACACAAACACAAGAAGAAGCCTGTTTGTATCGTCAAACAAAATTAGAAATCTAAATAATCTCAGTCAGAATCTGTTCGATTTAAATGTTTAATTAACAAAATGTCACTCATTAGTTCTCACAGTTTAGACAGTAAAAGATGTTGGTCTTCAGTGTTCAGTGTTTCAAACACCTAATTACAAAAGGATTACATAAATTACATATATTAATTGTAACCCCTTGATGCCTGAATCTATTTACAATTACACAAATTAAAATCACTAGTTTTTTGCTTTCAAGCAGACACAAAAAATTTGGAGCAGGAGTGGCTAGATGCAGATTTGCATTAATAGCCGTTAACTAAACTTTTTTATACACATACTTTCCACAATATCCACACTCATACTTTACACGAGGAGAGTGGTGGCCATTGATCTTCTGTCCTTTACCAGTGACAGTCTAAGAGAGAACTGAACAGAGTTTTTCTGGTTCCAATGAAATGAAGTCAATTCAGTCGCCATTTTTGCAGCAGCTCAGTGGTGGTGGTGTCCACTGGGGAATGACATTTCTGGGCCTGGTAATCCTTTCTTCACCTGGGGAGGGGGGATCCCTGAAATCTTTGGTATGCCATGAGCCGGGGATCACATCACATCTGAGCTGGGGTGGGGGATGGTCTATTTCTATGTAGAGCTGGTTCTTGTCCTTGCCTCCATGTTCTGGAATTCCTAAACTTTTCCACCATCAAGGCAGCCATGTTGATCCATGCTTACCACTCTGGTCAGGAGTCTCCATCTCCTGCTGGAGACCTCCTTTTGAGCAGGAGGGATTGGCCCCTGCCTTTGGTCTCTGCTGGACTCTCTTGGAGCCTGGTGTGTAATGCTGTTGTTTCTTGAGCGGTCCTGATTTGTGTCCAAGGTCCGAGGATGTGTTTAGTGGCTAAAAAATATTTAAGGATTCTTTATTATCATTTCATCACTGGGTGAAACTCATGCTATTTTGACAGCATTTGGGAAGCCTGTAGTTTATATTAGTTTTTAATCAAACCAATCAACACAACTTCTGCACAGGTAACAGATATTTTTCTTTGTTTTTTTTCCAATTCTACTACACCAGTTTTAAATAGTCAAACTAACTTATTTATTTTTTGATGTACAACTGAGCCCAAACTCACCACGGCACAGAGTTCAGTGGTGACGAGTATGAACTGTCAGAGTTAAAAAGGGATGCGAGAGCAATTTGGGAAGGTAAGATTATTTTTCCTTCTTTTTATATCAAACATTCGGAATAAGGACATCAGGCACGTGCATGCAAATGGACACAAGCGGCTGCGGAGCATGGGGAGCGTGCGCTGTCATTGGGCTTGCACTCTGATGTCACATACACACACAGTTCATCAAACCAAGGCAGGGCTGGCCCTGGGCATAGGGGACATAGGCGGATGCCTAGTGGGCCATCTGCTGGAGGGTGATGATCAAATTAAGGTTTTTCTTTTTTTTTTTTACAAGTTTATGACATTTCAAAAAGTTTATGTTTGACACGCCACTTATTCAGTTTAAAAAAAAAGAAAAGTAATATTTAAAACAGAAATAAAACCTCAAAAGTTTGACGTTTTCAATAACTTCACCCGGTGCGTGCCCCTCCTTACCTGACGCTGCCGCTATCTAAGCTAGGTGGGTTAGGGGTGAGGACAGTGTTGCCGCTGTTAGTGTTTCTTTCAAACTTTAAGGATGAAAAAGAAGCAAAACAAGCCCTCTGGGACAGCTTTATGGGAAAAAGTAAGGAAGAAGAGGAAAAACTGTCTCAAAGCATAGGTTTGTTTGTTTCATTAGCTTGGAAATTCCCCCTCCTCCGGCATTTTGGTCGAAAAACACTCTCGTTTTTGGTCAAGAACACAAATTTAACTGGTGATATTGTTTTTCTTTTATCATTAAACGTTTAACAACTGAAATCTGTGACCCTTTAGCACTAGAGATGCATCTATGAAAACCTACCCTGCTTAATAACATGAGTCATGGTGGCGCAGTGTTAGCACTCCTACCTCCCAGCACAAACATCCCTGGTTCAAGCTATACTTGGGGTAAATTATTTTTAAATAATAACAAAAAGATCAGATAAGATCAGCGTGATAAAACTCTGTCTAAAATAAACTTTAACTTATTTTGAAATTCTGTGATTGAGATTTCATTCAATGAAAGACAGAATAAGGCAATTATTTGTTGCTTCTGGACAAATGTAATCTTTTATTATAATAAATTATGCGGAAGATGAACATCGATCGGACAGCTGCAGCACGAAGCAGAAGACCCACTGCGACAGGAGGGGCAGAGCTATCTGTCAGCACTCAGAAATCAATAACAAGGAAGCCGATCATCATTTTATTTTATTTTGGGATGGGGAGCGACAAGATTTTTTTAAAGAACAACAAGCACCAGTGCTGTGTAAAATTGCGGAAACTCTGCGGTTCCCCCAAAAGTCCTGCCTGCCATTGCGGGAGGTGAGCTCTTCACCCTGAATACAGAGCAGTCGGACAAGCCTCCACCTGGGAGGCCGAGCAAAACACCTGAAATCCAGCTGGAGTTAAACTCTACTTCAAAAGACATTTTCTTTCACTGTTCCCTGCTGGCATAAGGAATATTTATGAAAAACAGAAAAGATGAGCAGAAAAACATTCTTGTGACAGAAAATATAAATTACTTAAGCGTTACTTGAAAAAAAAGTTTCTTTAAATAAAAAACAATGGTTGAAAAAAGTTGTGTTTTAATTATGTTGTAACTTCCTCTTGGTTTGCATTCAACATTTCAATGTTTTAAGTAATATCTCTGGTTTTTCTTTGTAAAATTAAGCAAAAATGTAGTTGGTAGATTTTTATCTACACTTTGTGTTTGAGCCACTTCCAAAAGAGCAATTAAAATAAAAGTTTTTGTTAAATATTTGCTTTAATTTGTAATAGAATGGGGTCTGTGGCGTAACCGTAATAAAGGCTGAAGTGAAGTCTACAAAGAACAGACAAACATTAGAGTCCTTGTTATCTAGGTGGGCGAGGCTTGTGTGGACCCGTAGACTGTATATCACTGAACATTTTGACCCGCTCCTCCCTCGAGTTCTAAACAGGAAGTCCCTGCTGGCTCCAAGAAGCCAAAATCCCACAGACTTGAATTGAAAAATAAACAGCTGTTACTCAGTCATTTCATTTGCCAGAATAACCATTCTTGCTCTTATATCTTTTTCTTGCTAAGAAATTAATGACAAAAAAAATAAGAAAGAGGAGATGAGACACAAGGGGTTACGCTGGAGGAATTGAAAAAATGTAGAGTATAGCAAGGAAGAGATTTTATACTTCTTTTATTTGTAAGTCATTCATTCATTCATCTTCTATACCGTTTAGTCCCTTTCGGGGTCACGAGGCTGCCGGAGCCAAACCCGGCCACTCATGGGCGAAGAACAATATTTTTATTAAATACAAGTTATTTTCATGATTCCTTGTGGGTGCTATCCATTTCATGACCTCAACGTAGAACCGGCATCGGCAGCACGTCTGCGTTTCGCCCACAAAAAATAATTGACCATTATCAAACCCAAAGTAAAAAACAGAGTCTGTAAATCAGCAGGTAAATAAGAAAGTGCTGTAGGACGTTGCTTTTTTTATTCTTGAATTGTTCATATATTATGTTATTATCCGTTGAGAGATAGGATACTTCACTGTAAATAAAATACACAAATAAATAGTTCAATAGGAGTCCATTAATTCATGTTTTGCTCTGACTGCAACAATAGCAGATGTAACATCACTAAAAATGTTTCAAAGTTAGACTTTAAATTAAAGAAGTGACTATTTGCACGTAATGAGGACTGTGTTACAATCATTGACTGTATAAATAGAACTGGACTGAGAGGATGTGACGTCAGCCATAGAAAATGCCTTACCTCTGGCTCTATCAAAGTTGAAGTTAATTCGATCGCCAATTTTCCCTGATATAGACATTAGCATCTTCGAGCCAGTTGACAGTGATTGGTTCGAGTGGATCTGAGTCCATTTTTTTGGCAACTACTGTCATCAATTATGAGTGAGCTTGTTTAAAGCCCACACCGCTTCCACTGAAAGCAGGATAACAAGAAAACATACGAGGTTGGACCAGCAGGTAACACATGCTTTACTGAGGTATCTGTATTGGTCAGTTTATAACTTGAATAAGGAAAAAAAATATGAAAGAAGCATGAAGAATTGTTATTCTGACAAATAGAATTATTTGGGATTTTGGCAAGAATTTCCATCAGTTGTTGTGCTTGGTCCCACGTAATAAGTTCAAATATAATCGGCATTAAATTAAAACGTTAAGTAAAAACTAATGATTAACATTTAGGCGGATTTCACATCACCTGAGTTGGAAACCCGTCACTATCTGGCAACACTGAGTGCAGCGCGCTTGATGACTGCTTCAAGCTGGAATACTCCAACAGAAGCAGTCATAGATCAGAATGTTCCGGAAGATGGAGAGCTTTATGTCCTTTGATGAACATCCATACCTATGTGGTGCAGCTGAAGCTGCGGTTTCCTGATATCCAGCAGTCTGCGCTGACGACAGAGCTCCTGCTCGTACTGGACGATGGTTCCTTCACAGTGTCTGAAGATTTCTTCAGCAGCAGCAGCTAGTCGCTCGCTGATAAACTCTCTCAGAGACTGAAGTGAAGACATCGTTACTGCAGCTGCTCCGAGCTTCAGCTCAAACTCACACAAACACCGCCGTCCTCTGAACGCAAGCAGCTCCGATCTTCTGCTAGTCTCACAACCATAGCCACGTTCTCTTTACATTCAACACTTAGTTATTCACTCATTTACGACACTTTGGGAAATGCTGGGAGTTCAGACAAAAACCACGTATCGTCTTTTCTGTTCTAAAACCGTACAAACGACCGAACCAAACACCACCGTTATCTGAACACAAGCTAACGCTGCTAGCTTGCTAAAGCCTCGTTCTGTTCACTTCCGGGTCAGGTGCAGAAACTTTATTTAAAAATAAACAGTTAAACTGCTTAATTGGATCAAAATACTTCAAATATTCCTTAAAAACCGGTCTTGATGGAGGAAAAGATACAGAAAAACAAAATCTAAAGGGAAAAAAAAGCTGTTTCCGGCAAACTTTATGACGTCATCACACTGTAACTAATAATGTTCAGATTTGACTACAAACCCTAAATAGACTAATAGACTTATTCAGATTTGCTTAAAGTTTTATATAGTAATGTAAAAATAAATCTCTTATATGAACCAATAAACAAAAATGGAATATGCAAAATGGATAAGTCAAAAGAGCCTTAAAAACAGAATAATTGGGAGTACAAACATTGAACTGTAGTCAATAACATAGAAAAGCAATACCTTAATTGTTATGTAATTAATTCATTGGAACAACATAAAGGTTGCCTCAATTTCCATAATTATTAGATTCGCAGATTCACAAACCATTAAAATGACCAATTTAAAGCTCATCTTGCACATTGAAACTATATTGTGCTAGAGTCCTTGAGTTACTGTTCATTTACATTTAAAAGCTTTAATAAAAATTGATACTAATCTAAATTTTTTAAGATGTCATTTTTGAAGGAGATAAAGTTTTATGAAGTGTTAAAAAGTGGATCATTTAAAGAGCACATGATGAAGCAACATAATATAATATTTCAGCATCACCACGTAAATTTTCCTCTTCCGGCTAATGATGAGTTTGGGCGCAATCTTGTGCGGCGCTCGTGCTGGGTGGGGGCTGGGGGTCCGGTTCTTGACTTCCTTCCAGCAAATTAATTTTAGCCGCCACCTTGTCTGCAACCAGGAACCCCTCCCTCATTGCGCCCCCTGGCGTGATGGGAGGGCTTCTGGCTGGGCTAGGGCTTGCACTCTGCACTCCCCTGCCTCACTGCTCTCAAGTGTGAGGGGCCCCGAGGAGTGTTCCTGCGGGACCAGGTCTTGGTGTTTATCATTTGAAGTTAATCACTATGGCAACTGACTCTGTGAACCTAACCTGGTCTGGAGCAGGTTTCCTTCAGGAAACTCAGAGTTCCCTGCGGTCTCCACTCCTTTTTAAAGTGAAAGATGTTCAAATAGGATTTCCTCATTTAAATTTTGAGAAGATTCACATTAGAGACTCCACGTTTTTGCCACGCTGAAACCAAACTGGTATGTCCATTTATAGAGAATCTCGTAGATGAGGAGGCTGGATTAATCCGGAGGAAATGTAATTTATGTTGGGAGAGGACTTTGATGGCCATGAGTTGATTACTTGGCGTTTCCCAATTCATTTTTAGCGATAGCCTACCATTTTTCCAGGCACTCTGTATTATAGATTCACAATCTCATCGGCCCGTACGTCATACACGTCACCCATCGTGGCCGTGCTCTGACATCCGAGCAGATGCTTTGTGTTGCATTACGTTTTTTTTTTTAAATGATAGTTTTCCTTATAATATCGGGAATGCCGAGCACATCAGTAAGGCCACTGTTTGCAGAATTGTCAGGAAAGTGTGCCTCGTGCTCAAGAACTTTTTACCCACTTTCATTGTTTTTCCTGGGCACCAACCCCTCAGAGTTATTAAAGAGGAGTTTCAAATGATTGCAAGTTAGTGGCAGGCCCGGTCCTGGGCTGCATTGCGCCTTAGGAGAAAAAAAAAAAATTTTTAGACATATTTTTGAAAGTTTATAAACAGGAGAAACTCGTATTCAAGACAAAGAGAAGTGGTGTTCAAACCAAAGAAATTGTATTCAAAACGGACATGTCAAACTAAAAAATAAATGTTATATGCATATTTTTTCTGCAAAAAATTGTGCACAAAGTATGCATTTTTGCACAACTTTGTGTTTACGAATACATAAAGATTCCTTACCCCAAAGAGCCCCCTTCGTGCACACAGAGCTTCTCACGCTTCACTTTGGGAACATTCCATGCACTGACCTAGGAAAGGAAATGCACAGGAATCATATGAAGTGCTGCAGTTACTCAAAGTGACAACTGATCAGACAAGAACTTGCAGACAAATGACAACGCCCCCGGTGTTTTTTTCACAAATGTGGCAGCCAGCTCGGCTGTGACAGAGAGGCTGAGGCGTTTGGATCCATGTGCACGCTATTTAAATGACAAACAGACGAGGACTAAGCAGGACGTCGTCAGGGACCAGGCAAAGGTCAAAAACAAGGAGCGAGCCAGGAATGTGATAGGAAAGAAATTCTTTTATTTTTTATCATTGTTTAAATGGGTTTTTAAACGTTAACTCAAGCTATAGACTATAGATGACCTTTTCACCTCTCTGCAACAGTTGTTCTGTGTTTTATTGCCTAAACCAGGATGATGGGGGTTTACGATACACTGTCCTTAGCAGATGAGGAAGGGTGCTGTTGGAACTGAAAACATTCCCCAAAAGGTTGATTATTTGACACCCTTAATGAACTTTTCAACTCTGTTTCTTTATGTGAATGTACCTCCCACTAGAATTTTCAATAAATGGGAGCAGGAGAGGCACAGCGCTTTGAGGGAAAGGATGGTGGCATCTCTCCAGCACCCTTGATTCTCCACTGGCTGTCCATGTTCTTTTTTCTTTAAAGCATCATCAATCTCCGCATTATAAATCCTCTCCGCTTTCATGCAAATCATTTTCCTGGAGACATGCGCATCTTTCCTTCATTGCCATAGACCGATATTATCACTAGATGAAGCGGGGCGTGACGCCACACCACAATAATTGGTCTGAATCGGTCTGAGTCACGTTTCTAGAGCAACTACAATCGCCAGTCATGGGTGAGCTTGTTCAAAGTCCACACCCCTTCCACTGAAAGCGGCTCGGGGGAATCTGTCAATCAAACGTTTGAGGTGGGGCCAGCGGGCACCACATGCTTTACTGAGGCATCTGATTGGTGATTTTATAACTCGAATAACTTGCCATAAAGAAAAAATATTACGAAAAAAAAATTTGGATTAGCAAGGAGATGTTAAGAAAAATGCATCAGAGCAAAACTGGTTATTCTGATCAACAGAATGGCTGAGTGATAGCTGTCTATTTCTCAATAGAAGTCTACGGGATTTTGGCTTCTTGGAGCCAGCAGGTACTTCCAATTTGGAACGCGTGGGGGGAGTGTAGAGCTCAGTCATCAATTTTCAAACCAATTCTTCTAATTCATAGCTCTCTTTCTTTGCACCTCCACCAGGAAATCGTCATCCGTCTTATCCATGTCACCCGTCTTCTTTTGCCATTCTCTGATACGTCTAGGATCCACCCCATAAATGTGGTGAAATAACAAAAAATAATTTAAAAAAAATTGACCTTAAGCTAGTCTTGAGCCTTGTCTCTGAAGCTAACTTCAACTTTTGGCAGGTCCTTAAACAATGTACGGATTATTCTGATTAAAATTATTTTTATAATTTTTTCTTCCTTTTTTAATTTAACATTTTGTCATTAAACTCTATCTAACTCTAAAATCTATTTAACAGGAAAAATAAATGGAAATAAAAGTTTTTCCTTGAACAAACAAACGAGATAAAATGATTTTTTATAACATTCACTAGTGTTGTAGAACAACGCCACTCTTAATTTTGTTAATTTACTGGCGTTTTAGGTGGTAACATGTCCATCAATCACAACAATGTGGTCTTTATAGAAAGCCACCTCACCTTGAGATCTAGCTAATTAGATTTTTGGCCACAGAGTTCCCTCACCAGACAGTTCTCCTTGGAGAAGTGGACCCCTCGTTCCTTGCAGAGCTGGAAGTCTTTGGTTGATTTCCACACAGCACCCAGTGAAGCCTCTGCACAAATTGCATGATGACTTGACGGTTGCATCCCTTTTCTTTGATGCCAACACGATGGACTGTGAAAATAAGTAACCCAATGTGGTGTGGCTAGTTCAGGCGATTTGGTGTCTCTTTGGGGTACCGGTAAGAACACGCTGGAGCCTGGATGCTGTTCCACAGTTGAGTGCAGATTTATTGATTCTTCACATCCACTCACATAACATCCAGAATTGAGACATACAGGGGACCATGATTATTATATGCGTGGTCAAAAAGGAAACAAAATAACACTACTTGAGATGAAGCTGAAACAGTAACAAATAAAGCAACTACCTTTACATGTACATGCTTCCCTAAAGGAAACCAGAAATAAAGCCAAACATAAAGCAACTAAGGTAGATTCAAGCTGCAATAGAAATGTCCCTGTCATTACTTTTAGATTATTAACTATATAACGTTTTTTGAACATGCAACGCAAGCTAACCACACTGATTAACAGAAACCTACAACAGAAAGGGAATTCCTCCACAAACATGAACTTCCAGCTTGTCAGTGACGCACGCTGCAACATCCACCTGTATGTGTGCCCTCGTTAGCTTATAACAATCCAGACAACTCGCTGAACACGTGGCCACAGCCCCCTACATCAGCCTCAGATCACGCTCCTTCTAATCTGCCGCTTCGCAGGTGTGCAGCGGGGGCTGGGTATCCTTCCGCGCAGGTATTTAGTCCCGTTCGATCATCAGCCTTTACAACACGGCCGCCCCCACATTTAAGGTTAAATGTGTTCTCCAAAGCACTGATAATCTACTCATTCACATCAGATGTATCATCTGGCATCTATTACCAACCAAACAGAACACTTCGCTCACAAAATGCAGGACTGCTTGTGGTTCCTAGAATCAGCACAGTTGGAGGTAAAGCCTTTAGCCACCAAGCTCCTGTTTCATGGAATAAACTCCCAGCTCATGTAAGAGACGCTGAGACAGTTTCTACATTCAAAGTTAGACTTAAAACATTCCTCTTTGGACAGGTTTATTGCCAGGCTGGCTAGCAATCAGAGATTATTTAACTTACTGCTCCTCTACCTCACCTGCTGTGATGGGGTTTGCCGCGCTGGCTCTGCTCGCTCCTGCTCAGCCCCCCTCCCACCCCCTTTATGTCCTATGGCACTCACTTTAATTTCAAGGGACCACCAAATCCCAATTGCACAACATTACATAACACCTTTATTTCAAGGGATCACTGGATCCCACTGCACTCACTCAGCTTCCAAGGGACCCCCAAGTCCCATCTGCATTATACAACATACTCAAGTCCACAACCCCCTCTCCTTCATCTCTCTCTTTCCTTTTCTACTAACATTCTACCTATCTCACAATAAACCCTACCCTAACCCGGGTCTGCATCCTTCTCCCACCCCCCCTCTCTCCACCTGCAATCTTCATTACATCACTTGCCATCTGCCATTGCTTTATTTTATTTGGTTTATCATGCCTCTGTTTGGTGCAGTGCGATTCACATGCTGTCCCTCTTTCCCACCCCCCTACGGGGGAGTGGGAGAGATTTCTGATTCCAGGTGGATCATCTGTGCTCTTGTCCTTGGCTGTGACCTCGCCTTTGGCTCTTCCCACCCCTGTCTTTGGCCGTGACCTCGCCTTGGCTCTTCCAGCAACCCCAGCTGTTACCACAACTCCTACTGGATGAAGCCCATCTGATAGACTATTCAAACATGTCTTTGTTTATTTAATACTTAGCTGTTACCTTAACTTGTAGCTGTTTATCTAGACGTGTTTGTTTATTGGACATATACTTGTTATTCAACCATGTAGTTATAGAATTAATTAAGCTCACTTTTATTTAATAGTTTTAGCACATCACCTGTTCGTCCGGGGTTGAGGATCTCTCCTTCATGTGGGAAACCCTGAGGTTTCTTAGTTTTTTTTCCCCCCAAAAAAAGATAGGGGGTTTTTTTTAGGAGTTTTTCCTCACCGCGAAGGAGGGTGTAAGGGCAGAGATGTTTGTTCAGCTTAGTCTGTTTTATAACCAGCTATTGTTTACTTTTACATGTTTAATAATCTTTTTTGCTTCTTGCAATATATTGATAAACAGTCCAATGAGACGGCTATGGCTGTGATATTGGGCTATATAAATAAAATTGAATTGAATATCTCCGGTAGAACGATGAGGCGGACAATTGGCCCTTTGTACACCTTGTCCTTTATCTGAACCTCAGCTGTTCTGACATGTCCATCTGGCCCTGGGAATACTTTAGTCACCTTTCTGATCTGCCAATATGATCGAGGTAGTTGAAGATCCACCATCATTATAACTGATCCAACCCCAACTTCAGGCGCAGGAGACTGCCATTTTTCTCTTGTCTGCAGGCTGGGCAAATAGTCCCTTATAAAGACTGTCCAAAATCTTTCTGCCAGCACCTGTGTGTGTCTCCACCGACGACGACCAATAATCTCGGATTGTGGATAAACCACCTGTGGTAATGAACCATCAGGCCGCCCCATCAACAAACAGTTTGGGGTAACCGGGTCTAAATCAGCTACATTAGCTGAGGTGTAGCCCAAGGGTTTGGAGTTCAGTATGGCCTCCACTTCAGTAAGAACTGTCATAAGCACTTCTTCACTTACTGTTTGTGCACTGATGGTGGTATTGAGGGCAGACTTTACTGAGCGTATTTCTCATTCCCAAGTTCCACCAAAGTGTGGTGCTGCAGGTGGATTAGGGTTAGGGCTAACCCTAACCCTTCTTGTAGACCTGGACTTAGATTTGAGAAGGCTTCTTTCAACTCCCTTTCCCCTCCTCTGAAGTTAGTTCCTTGGTCAGAGTATAACTCGCTTGGTTTGCCATGGCGTGCTATGAACCTGTGTAGTGCCATTAGGCATCCAAATCAAGGGGTGATAAGACCTCTAAGTGAACTGCCTGAGTAGTAAGACATTTGAACACAAGTCCCCACCTTTTCTCAGTCCTTCGTCCCACCTTTACCTGGAGTGGACCAAAACAGTCAATACCGCAGGAGTAAAAGGCTGGTTTGAATAATCTGAGTCGAGGTAGCGGAAGGTCAGCCATCTTTTGCACTGCTGGCTTTGATCTCCATCTGCAACAGTCAGAGCATCTATGTTGATGACGTTTTACTGCTTCTCATCCTCGAAGGATCCAAACCCAATGTCTCAGTTCAGAGAACACACGCTCACGTCCAGGGTGACAAAGTTTAGCATCATACTCTTGGATGAGTAGTTTTGTGAAAGGATGACTAGGGTCGAGTACAATGGGATGTACAGTTGCAGAATCTAGGCCATCCATTCAGTGCAACCGTCCTCCAACTCTGATGACTTGATGTGCTTTGTCAAATTCAGGTGAAAGACAGAGCAGGCGACTGGTAGATGGTAAAGGTTTACCTTTCTTCAGCAGCTCATAATCATCAGGGAAGTTATCCTGCTGAGCTCTACTGAATGCAAGCATTTCTGCTTCCCGATATGCACTGGCGCGAAGTGGTCCAAACTGGTTGGTGACTTTATGCAGCTCCTTGGCCAATGACTCCATAAACTCTATGTGTTGAATATTGCAGGATTTGAAGAAGTGTTAAGCCCACAGAAAGCTGAACGCTTCAGTTCAGATATATCAACAGAGGTAGAGTTAGCTGATGGAAGGTGTGCTGTCCACTCCTCAGGAGGTGACTGCAGGAATTGTGGACCACAACACCAGTGGTTGGAACCAAATAAACTCCTCCAGCCTTTTGCCTCGGGTGAGATCATCAACTGGATTGCACGTGTTTTTTAGGGAAGTAGGTACCCAAGAGGGTCATACTGGCTGGCTAGGACATAATAGATGTTGCGCATGGTGGCAACATTGTAAATGATTGGTCTGTGCTTGAAGCCAAAGGTATCAGTATCACACTATCAGCTCAGCCCTAGTGTTGATTCTGATGCAGAAGACTTGTCATGTGACAACCACAACTCCAACTTGCTCGACCGTGCATCTGCTGGCAAATGGTTTATGGCATCTGGTTGATTGCTGGCCCACTGACAGATATTAAAACCTCCAGAGGCAAAGGTGCTTCTGAGATTATCAACCAGCTGCTTTGCCTCCTGAACAGATGGCAAACTTTGTAAACAGTTGTCCACATAGAAACATCTTTCAACAGAAAACCACTCTTTACTCTCAGCTATGGACATGGCTAAGGACATGGTGCTGGAGTGCATAAGTCGCACAACATGGGCTACAGGTGGTCCCAAATGGCAGCACCTGCCACTCATACACTTGGGGCATATCTTCTTTCTCCCTGTTGCGCCAGACAAAGCGGAGAAGGGGCTTATCTTCTGGGAGCAACAGTACTTGGTAAAACATGGCTCTGATGTCACTGCTTATGCCCACACTGTGCTCCCTGAAGCGCAGGAGAACTCCAAGTAAAGAGGGACCAAGTGTGGGGCCAGGTAACAGAGACTCATTGAGACAGAGACCTTTGTACTGGAATGAGCAATCACAGACAATCCTCTTCTTACCATTATGCTGCACCATGTGTCGAGGGATGAACCAGCCTTCTTCACCTGATGCAGCTGACTGAGTGGTTGTCTTCGCAACAGGTTGTCTTCTTCCATTTTCTTAATCTCTGCCTTGTAGGCTGCTGAGCTCTCTTGATCTTACATCAGCCGTTTCTCTAGCCGTGCCAGTCTCGACATCACAGCATCCATGGGCGCCTGAAACAGAGGAAACTTGCTCTTTCTTAGTAAAGGAGTAGCATACCTAAGAATGCCATTAACCTCAACCCTGGTAGTCTTAGCTTCAAGGAGGTCAATTGCTTGCTGGTCTTTCCGAGACCGAGTGACTTGCTTCTCACTACTCTGTGGCAAAGTATCCAATTGCCATAATCTTTCGACATTTTTCTTGAGTTCAATCTCCAATGGACTGAGAGATGTGAACAAGCACTGCTGGGAGGCTAACTATTGTATTACCACCCTGGTAGGACCTTGGAGTGTCCATCTGGTCCGAATTGCTGCAGGGTCACCTGGTGGTCCTAAACAGACTGGCTCCACTGGGACTATCAGGTGAGAATGGTCTGCTCCAATAAGGACCATTGGAATGACTTTATCACAGGGTTGAATAGGTATGTCATGGAGGTGCTTGTACTTTAACTTGAGTGTAGACATTGGATAGGTATGATCCGCAAGGTTGAGTCGCTTGGCCGTGAAGGCATCTGTGATTGTGAAGAATCTGTTTGGCTGAGCGATGGGTGAGATCTTGAAAGTGACAGCTGTGCCATTCAGTAGCTGCACATCTTGGTGGATGGTTCTGAGGGCTAATGCCTCTGGAGACCCTTATAGTCCTAACTTATGCGCGGCTTCAGGTAGGAGCATGGTTCGCTCTGAGCCATCATCCAGGACAGCATATGTATCAAGCGTCTTGTTTTCATGCCACAGAAGGACCCTGATTACTTTCAGCAGAACCCGACTGTCCTCTGTGGGTCTGTCTAGATACAAAGTCTCTGTGGCAGAGTTGACAAGGCAGGAGCCTTCTTTTGCAGGCTTAATGTTGACATCATGTAGTATCTGGAGATGTCTGCCTTGGCACTTACTGCAAGGTTTCTTTAGGTTACGCTGCACAGCTTGATGTGCTCTTCTGCAGCGTCAGCAACGCTTGTTAGTCATTATCCATTGTGTGACCTGATCCTTATCAAAGGACTTGAAGGTATCACATTGGCTCAGGAAATGCTGATCATTGTCACAATATGGGCAGTAAGCCTGTCTTGTTTTCCGTCTTCTTAAATTGTCAGGCTTCCTTGACGTCGACCCAGAGGGATGTTGGTTTAAAGGATCCTCTGCTTCTTGGAGTACTGTTGCGAGACAGGTAGACTTTGGATTTTATTTTAGATCCAACTTCCTTCTGCCTTCAGGTTTACGATCCTTGAAGGTTGCTGGGCTCTCACTGTCTTGGTACCATGCCTCATACTGCAGCCACTCTGAGAAGTCTGAAGGTCATATCCAGTTCCCGCCTTCCGATACCTCTGTCTACGGAACTCAGATCGCAGATCAGACGGAAGTTTACTCAATAGCCGTTCCACGTGAGACCCACACTGTAGCTCCACTGCCCCGTCATGCCCGAGCATCTTCAGCATTCCAACTAATGCACGTACTTGCAAGGCAAACTTCTGGAAAGCTTGTGAGTCTCCATATCAAATGTCTGGAGTGGCCAGTACTGTGGTTATTCTCTTCGGGGCGAGCTTCTGGGGTTGACCAAACTTGTCTGTTAAGGTAGCCATAGTGTCTGAATATGGCTTGGCTGAGTTGAGGAAGGCATCAGCCACAAGAAGCGCTTCTTCAAACTTGAGATGGTCTAGCAATACCTGATAGCAGAACAGCTCTGTGGCATCAGGGGGAAGAAGGTTCTCCAATGCTATCTTAAGACGAGTAAAGTCACTGGGGTCCCCTTTGGTGAAATCTGGAATTGTAGGGATAGGACCCCTATAAGTTTTCTCTCTGGAACAAGTTTGAAGCATTTGTGGAGGCAGTGTGTTATATGGCTCATTTGTAGAATGCAAACCCAAAGGCGGATGTGGTAGATTGACATTGACTGGCCATTGGCTTTGACAACAATTTGGAAGGGGTTTTCTGGACACAGGATGTGGAGGAGGCTCATAAACAGGAAGCTGGTGGTTCCTGGCAGATGAATATAGGGGTGAATAGTTGCTATGAAGCTGTCCATGGGGAAATGACTCTCTAGCATAAGATGCTATTGCTTGCTCTTTAATAACTTGCAGTTCACTCATCATTCTGTTCAATGATTCAAGCAGAGGCTGCTCAGAAACCAAGACTGTGAGAAAGACTCCACACTTCTGACTGATGTTCATGTCCACTTTATTCTTCACTGTAAAGATTGGGACAGAACACTGAAAACTAAAAGAACAGATGAACAGTTTGTATCTCTACTAGAAAACATGAATAACATGAACACAAGACAGCAACACCAGTCTGTTTCTTTATCTGCTCTTCCTTTTTACATTTTTTGAAAAATCTTTTCCTCACAAAACAATTACCTGCTCACATGAACCAACAAAATATGAACTTCAATTTCTACTTTGTATTCCAAATAATGAGGAAATGTTCACTGATCACATAAAAAAGTGTTAAAATTAAAGATGTACACACATTTTTTTTCTAATGTTGCCATAGCAACACATGCGTAGACAAAATAAACATTAGCTAAGCATAAACAACAACCCAACTTAAACCATTCAAAATATAGAGACTTACCTCAAAACATTTATTTTCACAGGTACATCTAAAAGAATAAATTTTGTGAAGTTTAGCATTTTCTGTCAATAAATTTAAACAATAAAACTCATTTGTATAGAATCGTTATATAGAGATTGAAAAAAAAGATTCTTTACTTTTGGGATTTAGATAAATGTGGCTTACAGATGATGAAAACGTAGAAAAATAGTGTCTTAGAAAATTGCAATATATCAGAAAAATCCCAAAAGGATTTTTTCTGCACACGTCAGACTTCAGAAAACTGCTCATTTCTACTCTTTCAATACTCACTTGTGCCCATTTCTAATTGAATGACTGCATCAACGCCATGTGATATGAAGGGCATAAGCCTGTGGCTTTGTAATGAAAGCTCATGTTGCTTTGATAAAAGACTTCAGGTCATCTTCATTGTTGGGTTTGGAGTCTCTTCTTCTTAAAACAGTTCATAGCTTTTAGCTTTAGGTACCTTTGGCAGTGTAGAAAATGTGTAATTTCATGCTAAAGAATAACATCAGAATCTACAATGCTTAATTATTTTAATTTATGTGTAATAGTTCTGTATATAATTTTAGTTTTTTTTCCTTATGTCCCTGTGCAGGTCTTAACTTTGTTTTTTTTTTTTTCAATCTCTCTCCCTTCTCAAGCAAACACCTAATTTCTTTCACTACACATTGTTTGCTGTGAGTGTTCCTATGTTTGGAGTTTACACTAAATTCATTTTGCATTGCTTGATAAGAAAAAGGCTTTGCTCATGTACGAGTTCTTGTGTGTGATTTGAGGCTAAATATATGATTACATTTTGCATTACATTCTCCACAATAAAAAGGCCTCTCTCATGTGTGAGTTCTCATGTGCTTTTTGAGGGTAGACAATTGACTAAAAGTTTTATCACATTCTTCACAAGAAAACGGCTTCTCTCCTGTGTGAGTTCTCATGTGTTTTTTTAGGGTAGACGTTTGACTAAAACTTTTATCACATTCTTTACAAGAAAAAGGCTTCTCTCCTGTGTGAATTCTCATGTGTGTTTTCAGATTAGATGTGTGACTAAAACTCAAATCACATTCTTTACAAGAATAAGGTTTCTCTCCCGTGTGGATTCTCATGTGTCTTTTGAGATTAGATATTTGACCAAAACTTGCATTACATTCTTTACAACAAAAAGGTTTCTCTCCTGTGTGAATTCTCATGTGTGTTTTGAGATCAAATATTCGACCAAACCTTGCATCACATTCTTTACAAGATAAAGGCTTCTCTCCTGTGTGAGTTCTCGTGTGTTTTTTGAGATTAGAAATATGACTAAAACTTGCATCGCATTCTTTACAAGAATAAGGTTTCTCTCCTGTGTGAGTTCTCATGTGTGTTTTGAGATAGGATATGTGACCAAATCTTGCATCACATTCCTGACATGAAAAAGGCTTCTCTCCTGTGTGGGTTCTCCTGTGAAATATGAACTGGGACCAGTAAGAAAAACCTTTACCACATTCCTTACAGACATAAGGTCTTTTTTCAGACTCAGTTCCGACACCGACAGGATCACTGTATGCCATTCTTGTTCTTTTACCAGACTTTATAGAGGAAAGTCTATTCTTTTCTGGAGATTGTTTGTGCTTCCTAACCAAACATGTCTTTTTGGATTTTTTACCATCAGAGTCACACTGACTTTCTGACCTGTGAGGGCTGTCCACATTTTGGACATGACTTCTGTCTCTTCTCTTCCTCTGATCTCTGTTCTGTGGGTTTGTCTCTCCATCTGTGATTGATGTTGATTCTTCGTGTTGGCTTCCTTCTTCATTCTGACAATCAGTATAATAAAAATTCTGCTGATTGTTCAGATCTGCTTCATTGTGCTCTTTTTCTTCATAAGTAGGAATCCCCATCAAGATATTAGTCTCATGCTTCAGATTAAGCTGCTCTTCATCCTGACTGATGAAGAACTCTTCTTGCTCCTCTTTAATCTGTGGAGGTTTTTGTTCCTCTTGCTGTTCTTTTATCGGTGGAGGTTCTAGTTCCTCTTGGTCCTCTTTAATCTGTGGAGGCTGTGGTTCTTCTTGCTCTTCTTTATTCTGTGCAGGTTGTAGTTCTTCTTGCTCCTCTTTAATCTGTGAAGGTTCTTGTTCCTCCTGTTCCTCTTTAATCTGTGAAGGTTCTCGTTCCTCCTGTTCTTCTTTAATCTGTGGAAGTTCTTGTTCTTTCTGTTGCTCCTCAATCTGTTGAAGTTCTGGTTCCTGCAGTCTCTTCTTCTTCTGTGGAGGTTCTGCTTCCTCGTGTGCCACCCTGAAGTTCCTTTGCTGGTTGCAGAGATCTTCTTCTGCAGTCACATAATCTTGGGGGAGGACTGCATGGACATAAACACAATAAGAAGCTCCTTAATAATTTTAAAGGACTTAATCATTTTAAAACAGGGGTGTCCAAATCCAGGCCTCGAGGGCTGGCCTCCTGCTGGTTTTCCACAAACCCTGCCATATCAGCATTTGATCACCTGGATCAGGTGTATTTTGCCAATAAGGAGCTTCGAGGGCAGATTGGTTGGAAAACATGTAGGACAGGGGCACTCGAGGCCTGGATTTGGACATCCCTGATTTAAAGCATCTCAGGCAGAATCCAATTTGTGTGACTCCTTGGTTTTTATTCAAAGTTACAACAGTAAGCAGATGCCTCAATAAAAACACGTGGTGCCTGCTGGCCCAACCTCAAAAGTTTGATTGACAGCTTCTCCCGAGCACGCTTTCAGCGGGAGGGGTGTGAACGAACAAGCTCACTCATTATGGCCAACTAAAAACGTGGCTCAGGCTCACTTGGACCAATCACTATCGACTGGATTCAAAATGACGACACGTTTCAGGCAGCAATGGTGGGGGATTGTGCATCATTTTTCTAGAGCCAGAGGTATGGCGTTTTCTACGGGTGACGTCAACACCTCGCTTTGTCCAGTCATAATATATGTCAATGGTCTTTCAGTCTTAAGTGGGTCAACCACCTAATCAAAGAAAGCGTTTAAATGTGTTCTTTTTCCACCTGTTTATTTTAGTGGTTTCCCATCAGCTGCATATTAATCCATATACTGCTTTAATGTAAAACAATACTTCAACGGACCGCTCTGTATGTGACTAAAGTTATTTTTTGATTTTTTTCCCCCAGCTACTGACTACTTGGAAATCTATTATTCAAACTGAAATGATCCCACAAAAAATAATTTTTAAATCAATTTGAAAATGTCTGTAGATTTTTAGAAGAGGATCAAGATTCAATAGAGAACGTTGTTTTATAAACATGTTTTATTTGTAAAGACTCAATTGGTAAAAAAATTGAAGATTTTTTTTTCATAAAGTGTTCTCTGATGTATGGCTGAGATCTGTTCCATAACTAATAGTTGAATTCTACAAGTGAGTTACAGACAGTGATTTGGGAAAGCCGTGCTCCTGGGAAACAATGTGGGTGGTGGTAAAGTTATCCCACATTCCGAGTTACTGCAAAAACCCACCTTAGTGCGACCAAAACATAAAGATTGGCACAGCATTTCAGAGTGCAAACTTTATGCCATTACGCACAGGCAGTCCCAAAAATACGCGGATGATTTGTCTGAACGCATTCCTTTGTCTGTTCAGGAGATGATGATGTCACCAAGTCATGTGCAGAAATGAAGAGTTTTTTTCCCGTGCAGGTGACAGCTGCAATGGAGCACGCTTCTGATTGTGAGCGCTCTGGGAAGTGAGCACTCCCCACACGAACAGCTGAGTGCCACTCGTCCAGCCAAACTTCACACACGTTTTTCCAGTTTGTTTGCTGCACGTGACTCTGCGCAAGAGTCACTGGGATTCAGTCCTGCTGAAAAAGTGTCCGATCACACTCTGCAAGGTCCCCTTCAGGCCTTAAACGAAAAGTTCTCTGTGCCACCGGAGGAAAAGCAAAATAGAGCAAGCGCTTTTGTTTGTGGAAATGATGGATGACAAACGATGCACGCACTTTTACAAAGACCGGGAGGCAGCACCGGGCGAGTTATGCCACCGTCTGTGAAGGGATTGTGGACGTCTAGGCTAAGGTCTCTGATATAACTGTTGTTTGACTTTTTCATAAAGCTGGCATCATTGCTGAACAATGAGAAGGAACTGGCATATTTAATTCCAACACTGAAGATGTTTTTCGGGAGAATATTGATTAAAAAAATAATGTGAGTGGATTTTTAAACAGTCGAATGAAGCTCATCCAAACTCACTGTTTTGCTTCCGTTACCTTGTTTCGTCCGCCTTGTGTATGGGTTACAGAAATAGACCCCCTAATTAAGACCGCGTCTTTTAATACTGCCTTATGATGCGAAAAAAAATGGATGTATATGGAGGAGACTGATTGATAAAGTCTCCAGCCAATCAAGAAGGAACACAATGCGCTGTTTAAACAAAAAAGAAAAAAAACATTCAGAATTTCACTGAAAAAAAATAGGCAAAAAATAAAGACAGCGAAAAGTGAAACACAAAATAGCAAGGGAATACTGAAGTGCCTCTCACTTCACATTCAAATTATCACTAAGAGAAATATACATTAATCATGCACTGTACACCAAAACAGTACTGGGTCAATATCACCATAAGGAACCTTTGAGACTTCCAAATATCCCGCTCGAAAAGATATGATTTTCTATTTAATTTCACATTTATTTTGTTAAGTAGATGTTATGCTGCTAGAATTGCATGTTGGTCAACAATTTATAAATCAACCACAAGCAGACCTGTCATGGATAATTTCGATTAAATACATTGTATTTAGATTGTGGATATAAAATGTATATTTTCAGAAAGCTATTTAGTCCCTTTCTCAACAATGTGTTTCAGTTAAAGAGAAAAGTATGTAGATAGTGATGAAATTAACGCAAACAATTTGTTTCTCAACAAAATCAGTGAGAATTGAACTTTCTTTTTTAAATCAAACCTAAAAACAAATATCTGGTCAAAATTTCAACCAATACTACTTGGCCCTCGCCTTTTCATAAAGGAATCACACAGAGAGTTAGCTAACTTGTGAAAATATATTTTTAGATTTTCTTAGAATAGCAAAGTAACAGTTTGGACAGTAACACGACAGGGTGGACCCTGGGCATAACAGAGTGGTCACATTGTGAAAGGTCATTGAATGATGTTATTTTGCAATTAATCAAAAGAAAATGACATAAAAAAATACTAGAAGTCTTTTTCCCATGTAGGGAGAAACTACCATCATCACACTGCAATGACACGCTAGCGGTCTACATCACACATGCGCTGGAAACAAACTGCTCAGTAGAAGCTAGGCTGTTTAATAAAGCTTTGAAAAAAACATGACTGACCTCCTGACCCACTATATACCTGCCAGACCTCTCTGCTCATCTGAATCTAGTCTTTTGTCAGTTCCTAGAGTCAAAGGTAAACATGGAGAATCTGCATTCAGCTTCTATGCCTCACAGATCTGGAACCGACTTCCAGAAATCCTTAGATCAGCTGAAACACTCAGAGTATTTAAATCCAGGTTAAAGACCCGCCTCTTCTCAACTGCATTTGATTCATTTGCGTTCGGGGGTCTGCATCCGCACTGTTTATCTATGTATGTTTTAAATTCAGTTCTTTTTAATTTTCTTTAAATCTTATCTTAATGATCACATCTTTACAGTTTTTTATTTTTTCATGTAAAGCACTTTGAATTGTCATTGTACATGAAATGGGCAATATTTTATTGTCATTGTACAAGGATATTGAGCGCAGTTGTCTTTTGGTGCATTTATAAATAATTTAATTAAGTAAAAAATAGATTCATTCTGAGACACACATCCATACATCCAGTTAATACATGGCTTCCAATGTAGGGCAAACAAATTAAAAAAATGAATTTGCATTAAGCAGGCACTCAATTTCCATCAGCATTTAAAACGGTGATGGCTCTTGGATAAAAACTGTTTTTTAATCTATTTGCTTTAATTGTATATTGTATAACTGTATATTCTATCATCTATGTATGTTGTATTTATAAATCTTAATCTTCCTGTCTAAACCGTTGACTTTACATTGAAATTGGCCACTTCCGCTGCGCGAATCGCGCTCGGTGTAAGTGCACCTTAAGAGTACTTACGTTGGAGGACGGAGGGGGGAGTTCCTGTTTAAATTATTCGCATTGTGCAAAAAGACGTGGGAACTTCAGAAGATGGAAACAGTGGGCATGGAATTGTCAGTAAGTAATACATGAAAACTTGCTTCAGTTTAACATTTAAGATATGGTTTTCTGGTCATTTTTAATGTTTAAAATAATGACAAGCCCTCCAGGAGTTTGATGCTACCGCAACTATTAATGCAAATTTAAACAAAAGAACATTCTACCACACTGTATGGTCGCATGTCTTTGCTAAATTCAAAGTGTTTCCACACATTGGACTGGAATGATGGATTGATCACGTTTTGCTGCATCACATGTGTTGTCTGCTGTAATGGTACTTGGTTGTTTTTAAGTTATAATAAAATAAACCTACCATGCCTCAATCCAAACGGTATTTTCCAAGATCGATTTCAATAAATTTATTTTATTAAAAAAAAATCATAATGGCTTAGTTCTATTTGATTCAATCAACAACTACATCCGACAGATCAATCTGGTTGGATAAATCAATTCGTTAATTAATCAGGACAACCCTATAATCTGTATGCTGTTAAAAAGAGTTACATTGGCATTATTTGTTTTTGAACTGGCATAAAAAAAAATTACTTTCAGTCCTGTGTATAATATTTGGTGATGACCAAATATTTCTCTTATGCACATTTCAACATAAAGAAATAGCTGGAATATATATTTGCTGCAACTTTTCACAAAAGCTGCCACAAAATCAGGCACTTTGGGCCACAACAATTATAAATAACTGCTGCAAAATTCTGGAGGGCCTGAATATGGCTAAATGCTTTAGCTCGAGTCCGCTGAACGGGATTAAGTGAGGATGGTGAAATTAAGCAAATGTTAAGTAAATTCTCGTCCTTCATTCTCTTTCCAACTCCAGTCTTTTTCTCAAACAAAGCATTCAATATTTAACATAGCTTACTTTCCTTTGAGCCCTCTGTCCATTATAGAGGAGAGGGCTCAGAGCAGCTGGATTGCCCCCACCACCAGGGTAATGAGCTTGCAGTGAAATTAAAGTGAGGTTTTCAATCCGGGTCCTTAAGGGGCCCTGTCCTCTTGGTTTTTAGGTCACTTGCTTCAAATATATTCAAAGATGGGCGGAGCTTTTACACCAGGTCTTCAGAGCATGATAATATTCTGAAATGACGTGGCTCTTACATCATTAGATCAACAGCAAAATTCAACCTCTAGGGGGCAGCACACAGTTTTAGACAATCATTTCAGGAATTAGGTTTATATTAAAATGCCAAAAGTTGGACAAGGACCAACAGATGGCACTATTAAAGCCCCATTTATGCAGTTCAGCAGCAAGAAAACAAGTTAATGTTAGGGTTTGGTTACACTTTTTAAGATATCTACAATTATCTATTTACAATTGGGCCTGTAGTATGTAAAGGACTGTTTCATTGCTTTCTTAAAGGTATGTGTCAGGAAGATCTTGAGACCAATCGAAAAATGACAGACCCAGGAAAAGAGAAACTTAAGTTTATTTGACTGATGAGGAGAACTGAGGAGACTGGAGATTGCAGTAATTTATAGGTGGAGGTCATCAGCATGATGAGCAGCTGCTGCCATGACAGTACGCCATCCTCTCTGTTCCACCTTCTCTAGCACCACTTCTCTGTGAAATAATGTCCTGCTTTTGTATCCCTCCAACAGGAAAGGATACAGAAAAGATGGATCCTGATCCATCACTGATCACTTGTCTTCTTAGAAAGCTTTCTTTTGGAGAGAGGTGGTGACCGTTGTGTTCACGCAGGGGGTTTGCTAGCACAAATAGATGAGAGGTCTGCTGCCCTTCTTGTGACGTATACTTGTGTTTTTCACGAAGTCATTTATTTCTTATCACTCAAAGAGGACACTGAACACAAAAAGAGTAATTTCATTTAGAAAAGTTCATTCCATTTGTTGAGGTTCTCCTGTGCGAAGTGAGTTGGCGCTTTTCTAAAGAAACGTGTGCGATAAAGGATGGGATACAGGCTCTGAATCTTTCAAAGTTCTGTGTTGAAGAGAAAGTGTTTCCATTTGCCATGCAGGACAACTGTAACACAGAGGACCTGAAATCTGAAATGCAGCAACTTAAAAGAATAATTAAAAAGAAATAAAACAAAAGCGGAAAGAACACCATCTCCTTTATTAGCAATAACTGTCTACATTGAACAAGGGCTGCGCAATAGTGAATTTTTTATATCACAATGTTGTTTTTTCCATATCAGACGATAACAATATACCGGCATATCGCGTGTATTATATCAACAATATATAATATATCAATGTGTAATCATTAGCAGGTTGTTTAGACTTAAATATTTAATTCTTATTATACTTTAGACATAACAGATGCACTGAAGGAACATGATGGAACAGTTTTTCCCCCAGAAAACAAAAAAAAAGGCATAAAAATTACAAACTAAACTGAAAATTAAAGCAAAAACTTTCAAATTTCAAAAGAGAACATAAATAAAATAGAACGCTGAACTGCTTGATCAGTTCCATTTAAAAACAAAGCATTAATTCTACAAAAAAATTCTAATGTTTCGAGTTTTCCCGAACAAACATTAAATTGACAAACATTCTTGTCAACATCCTGTGACTAAGCTAGGAACTAAAAGCAAATTCTCTGAATTTCTTCTCATAGTTTAGACTGTTGCTGCTGTGAAGGTCTTAACTCTGTTGTTTTTTCTGGGGAATTATGGTTTATTTCAGTCTGAGATTGAGCATGCTCGGTGGTACTGCTTCAGGTGATAAAAAGGTTGGCGGTACTTCTAGTTTTAGAAGTAGTGCACAATTTGCAGTGCACATTACTCTGTTTTTTGTCGGATTTTAAATAGCTAAAATACCTCCACACAAAGAAAAATAAGTTTTCACTTTTTTTTCAAGAATACTCACCATGAAATCAGAATTTGGACTTTTAAAATGATTAAACTCATAATTCTGATTTTAAACTCGGATTTCTAGGGTGTCCAAAAGGGTTGCAGTCCTCTATGTATTTTTAAATTCATTTGTTGCGCATCCTGTGTCCAGCCAATTGGAAGCAGGAATTGGAAAATTAGGTGGGCACGCCATCCCGATACGTTTCCAAACAACTTTTTGCTGCTTTCAACTAGCCGGACACACCTGATCCAGGTAATCTGTAAAGAGATCTATAAAACAAGCGTGACTGTAGCCCTCGAGAAGTTTGGGCACCAGTGTTTGGAAAAAATAATTGAAAAGAATAAAACTAAACAGGAGAAAACGCTGTCTTCTACATTGGCACTGATATTTATCATTGAGCCATACAGGGTAGTTTTTCACAAGTTTTACATTTTAAATAAGTCACAATTTTCTATTTCAAGTCATAATTTTAACTCAGAATTCTGACTTTATGTCCGAATTTGGAGGGAAAAAGTCAGAATATTTTTCTGAGGCCCTAATCCTCTTCTGTACTGTTCCGTATTAATGAACAACACTTATGCTATGTTCCATGTTCCTTGCTTGGTTTTTATTATGATTAGAGCCTATACAGTTTTTTTTCTTTAATTGAGCTTTTGATAATTTTACAAAATCCTAATTGTACATAATTGCATATTTAAAGAAGAGATTTGGGCTGCTTATGTTTGTAATGTAGTTTTTGAAAAATAATGTAAATAAACTCATATTGTAAATAAATGTTTATGTTTCAATGAGAGATTTGAGTTCCTTGTGTTTAAATTTGTTTGACCAGATCAAGTAGCTGTTGTCACTTTACACTTTAAGAGGTAAGAGTTCTACCCACAGTATATGGCAAAAATGACCAAATAAATTTGCTACAACCATGTCTGTTTAGATGGCACGTTTAGCCACAATATTTGGAATCTTTCTACATCAAACTCCAGATTAATAACTACCTTTTAATCAATGTTCCAAATTGGAGGGAATTTTAGTATTATTTGATACAGCTGCAATGACTGGATCCTAGAAGACAATTGTATTTGTACTGTCTGTTTTTCTAGGAACACTGCAGTTCATCAGGAACTCTGCTGGTCATTAGCACAAACTGTTTTTGCGCACAGGCAAATACTATGGCCACCAAAAAAAAAAAAAGCAATTCTGCGGGCATCAACTACATGTCTTTTTGTTTACTGCCATGTCCAAAATGGCGTCGCTCTTTACGTGTCTTGGACAATAGTAAGGCTATCGTAGCATCTCCAGTAATAGAACTCATTGGCTCTCTCCCGTTAGCTTTGAGCTCATCATAACCCCGAGCTAACATTAGGGGAGGAAAAGAATAGGCGAACACTGGAGCTATCCAGCCATACAGTTCTAAACCAAATATCAGCTTAGACGAGGAAAACGTCATCGGATCCATTTGTCTGCACGTAGATGCAGTAAACATACCTATAACGCGGAGTTGAAGCTGCTTTTTCATGACATCCAGCAGTCTGCGCTGACGACAGAGCTCCTCCTCGCTCTGGACGCTTGTTCCTTCAGCAGCAGAGAGTTGTTCGCTGTCAGAATCTTCCTGAAGTTCTGAAGACATCGTTACTGCAGCTGCTCCGATCTACGGCTCAAACTCACTCAAACACCAAAGTCCTCTGAACTCGAGCAGTTCCGATCATCTGCTAGCCTCACAGCCACGTTGTCTTTACATTCAACACTTCTTCACTCCGTTACTACACTTTTGCAAAAGATGATGTTCTGGATCGAACCACGTATCGCTACACCTCTTTACAAACCTACAAAACGTCCTGCCAAGATACCGCCGTCATCCCAGAAGCTAACGCTGCTAGCATTGAGCTATGTATCACTAGAGATGGCACGCTAGCTTGTTACATACGTAAAGTTGGACGCCATCTTGGAATGGTATAAGTGCCGGTGTAGGTACCAGATATACTCGGATCTGGGGACCTTCGACTGATGATGACGTCACCCTACGGTAACACCACTTGGACAAACTATGTAGCATTGAGATGTTCTCGGGCTCATTATACTGTTGTTTTCATTTTACGTTTCCTTTTGTAACCTAAAGTTGTTTTTACTCATAACTAATAATGACATTTTTAATTTTAAGGTGTGTTTGACATTATTATTTGTTACACCAAATGTAAACTGTACTTTATAACATTAACAGAACATTTCTGCTCTAGGCTGCACGGTGGGGCAGTGGTTAGCGCTCCTGCCTCACAGCAAGAAGGTTCCCGGTTCAAGTCCTGGCTGGGGGACCTTTCTGTGTGGAATTTGCATGTTCTCCCCGTGCATGCGTGGGTTTTCTCCGGGTACTCCGGCTTCCTCCCACTGTCCAAAAACATGCTTCATAGGTTAATTGGTCACTGTAAATTGTCCCTAGGTGTGCATGGGTGTCTGTTTGTGGCCCCTGCGACAGACTGGCGACCAGTCCAGGGGTGTCCCCTGCCTTCGCCCATGAGTAGCCGGGTTAGGCTCCGGCAACCCCGTGACCCCGAAGGGGATAAAGGGGATTGGAAAATGAATGAATATAAAATGGTTAATGTTAATGTATTAAAGGGAGAGCCATTGGCAATATAAACTTATTTTTTCAATGTGAGTAAATGTATGACTGTTTAAAGAGCAATATTTATTTATGGTTTGCAGTCTGGTTTAATTGGTCCAAATGTCAGTTTTCCTTTTTTTTTTAATCTCAGAAAAAAACATATTGATAACTATAATCAAAAGCAGCGGCCTACAGTCCTACGCATTAATCACACTATGGAATTACAGAACCTCATCAGGTTTAACAGTTACGATTGCAACGTTTATATTTCCCTTTTAAAACATGTTGAAAGCCTTAAAAAACGATTTATTCTTTGAAGTGAGGGTGAGGCTATGACAGGTCCCTTGTGCAATGTAGTGGGAAATTTCAATGTACAAGTCATCCATGTTTCTCACAAATAACGGCAAGTTACGACTATCCTAATTATCGTTTTCAATCACTATCTTACACGTCATCGTGCCAACTTACAGCCAATCAAATACTGTGACATCATCATTAGTCGCAGGACCCTGAGTCGTTTTGACAGGCCGAGTAGATCTGGTACCTACATCGGTTCACCACTGTGCTACAATTGTACAAACAGAGCTGGAAAAACAAGGATGTGACTTTTCACAAGTCAATTATCCTTGTCAGCCAGTAAAAGAGAACTTCTAAAATCCATTTTAGGAAGCTCTGAGTGAGTTTACTCAGAACAGTGAACAATAGGCTGATTTTGGAGCCCAGCGTTGCCGCGTCCCCTTAGTGGTACTGCTTCAAAGCATGGATGAAGTGCTCATTGTGCCCTCTCTCACAGGGACGTGCAAAGAATTTCAGAGGGGCAGGGGCACAAAGTTGGAAAAGGCCACCAAAAACTTTTTTTTTTTTTTGCCATTTAAACAGTATAGAAAATAAGTAAAAAATGTAAATAAAGTACGAATAGATAACTACTCAGCTATGAGACCTGTGCAGGTGAAAGTGATAAAATTGTCATTTTTGTCAACATGAGTTCATTCACGTTATCATAGATTTGGAAGACATCTATAGCAATGAAACAGTGGAGGTTCTTTATTTTGGCATTGTGATGTGGGTATAATCAACATGAATCAAGTTTAATACAGATGGTAATATTTTAAACACAGATTTCCTAAAACTTTTATCCCCAGAAAGCTGAAATGATTAACATTTCATGTTATTATCGTACTGTTTGGTTTTTAGTTTGGTTTTTCTATGGTGTTTTTGGTCATGTTTTGATACATTAGATCACCAGATTTTATTAGATAGACTTAGGAGTCTAGTGGACCTCTCTGGAAATGTTCTTAAGCAGTTTTATTTCTATCTTACAAATCGACACTTTTATGTAAGTATGGATACATGCTCTTCAAGAATCCATCAAATAACGTGCTGCCAATGCCGGTTCTACGTTGAGGTCAAGAAATGGATAGCACCCACAAGGAATCATGAAAATAACTTGTATTTAATAAAAAATATTGTTCTATTGTACCAAAGGTAATATATTATCATATATAAGGATATAGTTTTCTCTGAAAGGTCTGCGGATCAAACTCTCCTGGAGTTTGATCAGTAATCTTGTGACAATTACATTTTTCTGCCTTCTTTGTTTTCCCATTTCATCCACTCTTTGCTCTAGAACAGGGATGGGCAACTCCAGGCCTCGAGGTCCGCATTCCTGCATGTTTTCCAACATACCATGATCTGGCATGTTCTAATTGGCTGGACACACCTGAAGCAGATAATCAGTAGGGCTTGGATATCTGGAAATCCTGCACACACTGCGGCCCTCGAGGCCTGGAGTTGCCCATCCCTGCTCTAGAATGTCGACCCAGTGATCTGGTAGCTCATTCCTAGCACGCTGTCTCCAGACTTTGTAGCAGGTTTATTAGTTGTCTCTTTGTAACATTACAGATTCTGTGTTGAGCTGAAAATGTGCATGAAAATCTCCAAATGTTCCAGAAACATCTGGTCCGGTGAAAAACCAAAAAAAAAAAAGTAAAGTAATCGACTCCACCGCCTAAGCGACGTCTTCAGTGGGGCCAAACTCCTGCTTAAAAAAGCTAGTATGTGAGGGCTCTGACCTTTCAGATTTGACTAGTTAACAAGTAAAACCTCCTTAACAATGCCACGGACTTCCAAATAAAAACCTTTGACCCATGGATTGCCTGCCATTTGGTGGAAAAATGTCAAAACTCCAAATTTTCAGTGAAATAAATATTTACCCAGAGTCACCAAAATTAATTTACACTCTACAAAACACATGACTAAGTAAATTTGGTTTCCTTGACCTTTCACCAGGTTAAAGTGCTGCCATTGTGAAACTTCACCAAAATGGCGTTGAGTGACCATTTACAAAATTTACCTTGTCATTGGGACCCTTGACCTTTTGATCCACATCTTTAGACGCAATTTGACAATGTGTGACATTGAAGAATTGAATGCTTGAAAGACGACCTAAATGTTTATCTCTCTTTTCAGGTCTATCCATAGCTTTTCAATGATGTTGAGATCATGTGATTGGGAAGACCACTTCAAAACCTTCAGTTTCTGTCTCCTAATGTAAGACAGCGTGGATTTGGAGGTGTGTTTATGATCATTATCCATTTATAGACGTCATCCTCTCTTTAACTTCTACTTTTTCACAGATGGCATCAAGTTAGTGTCTAAAATGTTGTGGAATCCATTCTTCCTTTTTACTTGTGAAATGTTTCCTGCAATACAAGCCCAAAGCATGATTGATCCACCCCCATGCTTAACAGTTGGACAGAGGTTCTTTTCATCCGACTCTGGACCCTTTCTTCTCCAAACGTATCTTTGCTCATTGCGGCCAAAAAGTTCCACTTTAACCTGGTCGGTCCGCAGAACTTGTTTCCAAAATTTATCAGGCTTGTTTATTTGTTTGTTTGCGATCTTAAAACGTTGAATTTTGTGGTGAGGACGTAGAAGAGGTTTTCTTCTGATGACTCTCCTGTTTCGTTTCTTTTCTGTTTACTCTAACATAAACTCTCTCATAAAATTCTTGTAGATTAACCTGTAAATAAACAGGTCTTGTTTTTAATTATTAGAGATTTGAATGGCTTAATTGTGCTTGTAGTCTATGATGATACAATGTGTATGTTGTCTAAGCCGATGTTACCATGACATCACTAGACATATTTTGTGTACATCTTTTAAGTCGAACACTTTTAATGTGATCACTGAACATTTTTTTTACAGTTTAGAGAAAGTAGTGACTGCAGTTTATATTTTTGTGGGTCATGTGATCAAGTAAGTTTTTCAGAAATGTAAAAAGGAAGAGGCGGATATGGAAACCAAGTGGTGAAGAATAAAGTGGATGTGAATTTTTTTGATTTTTTGTGCTATGTGCTCCCTGGGCTGGAATCTGTTCACTCTATGTACACGTGAGTGGGGTATTTTGGTTTCACCCGCGTAACCAGGTCCGTTTTTAGGTGGGCTCTAGGCCCCTGGTGGTTTCCACAACTCCTACTGGATGAAGTCCATCTGCTACACTATTCAAACATGTCGCTGTTTATTTAATACTTAGCTGTTATCTTAACTTGTAGCTGTTTATCTAGACATGTGTTCATTTATTAGACATATACTTGTTATTCCGCCATGTAGTTGTAGAATTAATGAAGCTCACTTTTCTTTAATAGTTCTAGTGCATCACCTGTCCGTCCGGGGTTGAGGATCTCTCCTTCATGTGGGTAACCCTGAGGTTTCTTCGTTTTTTTTCCCCCAAAAAGAGAGAGAGTTTTTTTAATGAGTTTTTCCTCACCGAGAAGGAGGGTGTAAGGACAGAGATGTTTGTTCAGCTTAGTCAGCTATGGTTTCCTTTTACATGTTTGACTTTTTGTTCTTGCAATATACTGATGTCAGTCCAATGAGACGGCTCTGGCTGTGATATTGGGCTGTAGAAATAAATTGAAAAAATCCTAGGTATTCTAATGAACTAACATTTTAACCAAAATATTTATAATAAATCATCCTTTTAAACTTTAGAACCACATCTCCATTTGGTTTGAGTTCCCAATTTTTGTGTGTGCCTGAACTGCTCGCGTTGCCACAATAGAATGACAATGGTCTTAACAAAAACAAAACCATGTCACCACTATAAAACTAGCACCGCAGAATAAGGTTCTGGTACCCTCTGCTTCTCCTCTGCCCGTGGTCAGTGAGTTTGTCAGATGGTCCTCCTTTAGTCCGTCTCTCTGTGTGCGCCTGAGCAGTCATCCTCTAGAGATGGAACTCTGTGATCTGTAAACCACACTGTAGGAAAGACTCCACACTTCTGACTGACGTTCTCGTCCACTTTATTTTTCACAGTAAAGATTTTACTCTTAGAATTCAAAACAACACATTTCTATTAACATACATTTAAAAAATAGTTTTATGAAAGTTATATATTTTTGTCACTTAAAGTGAAATTCATATTGTATAGAACCATTATACATGAACAACACAGAATTATTTATACTGATAATTCCTGTTCACAATTATTTTTTTTGGTGTGTCCCCATAAATGCACTACAAATATATTGACCTTTATTTAAATGCAAAAAGTTATTCTGCATTCATATGGTCTTGGAAGATTTATTTTCTTGATGTTCAGGCGTTTTCCAAGTCGGACAGTCATTATTCCGATCATTCCAACACCACACGAACGCACTTTTTCTCTACGTTTGTGTTTTTCCCTGAAGGACATAAACCCATTAGTGCAAACGCCACTAAAAGGAGAACAAAATCTACAGTTTTGAAATAAAAACTTCAAAATGTTTGGTTTTAATATATCTGCATTTATTTTCAATCAATGTTTTCTCACTAACTCATAAGCAGTGTTCGGGATAATGGATTACAAAGTCACGAATTACTGTAATTTAATTACTTTTCTCAGTAACAGAGTAACGTAACAAACTGCAGTTCAGATTTTGGTCATTCATTACAATTACTGGACTATAGAAACCCATTACTTTGGTTTTGTTGGCTCTGACGTTTTCCCTCGGTTAGATGAAATGAAAACAGATTAATTCAAAACAAAGCGGAGAAACTAGCGCATACGCGCATGCGTGTGCGCAGAGTTGGGGATCGAGCAAAGTACAGACATGCCCTCATTGTTGCAGTCACAGTGATCTCCAAAGTGGCTCAAAGATAAGATAATAATAAGAAATAAAAGTAAAGTGATGAGTAGTGAATTACTTTTCAAATTGGTAATGAGTAAAGTATTTTAATTACAATTTTGACCCAGTAACTGAGTAAAGTAATCAATTACTTATAGAAGTAACTTACCCAACTCTACTCAAAAGGATTCTGTTATTTCTTTTTCTTATGAGGTAGATTACCAAAACATGCCACGAAGACCCAAACCTTAAAAGGTGTTGAGTTATTAACCAGAGCTGGGCAGGACCCAAGGAGTTTTAAACGTTAAAAAGTTTTTTTAAATATCAAATGTCATCAAAATAAATATATTTATCTCATTCTGGACAATAAAAAGGCGTCTCTCCTGTGTGAGTTCTCATGTCTTTCAAGACTACATACACAATTAAAACTTGTTCCACATTCTTTACAAGAAAACAGCTTCTCTCCTGTACTAGTTGTCACGTGCATTTTGAGATTTCCTTTTTTACTAAAACTTGCACCACATTTTTCACAAGAAAAGGGCCCCTCTCCCTGATGAGTACTCATGTGTCTTTTAAGACTAGATTCATGACCAAAACTTTTATCACATTTTTGACAAGAAAAAGGCTTCTCTCCTGTGTGAGTTCTCATGTGAGTTTTGAGGTTTCCTTTATGACTAAAACTTTTATCACATTCTTTACAAGAAAAAGGCTTCTCAACTGTATGACTTCTCATGTGTTGTTCGAGACTAAACGCATAACAAAAACTTGCACCACATTCTTTGCAAGAAAAAGGCTGCTCTCCTGGGTGAGTTCTCATGTGCGTTTTGAGATTTCCTTTAATGCTAAAACTTGCACCACATTTTTCACAAGAAAAGGGCCCCTCTCCTGGATGAGTACTCATGTGTCTTTTAAGACTAGATACGTGACTAAAACCGGTCCCACATTTTTGACAAGAAAAAGGCTTCTCTCCTGTGTGAGTTCTCATATGAGTGTTGAGATTTCCTTTATGACTAAAACTTTTATCACATTCTTTACAAAAAAAAGGCTTCTCTCCTGTGTGAATTCTCATGTGTGTTTTCAGATTAGATGTTTGACTAAAGCCTTTATCACATAATTTACATGAATAATGCTTCTCTCCTGTGTGCAGTTTCATGTGATTTCTGAACTGAGACCAGTAACTAAACCTTTTACCGCATTCTTCACAGACATAAGGTGTTTCATCAGATGCGGTTCTCATGTGGACAGACACATTGTGTGCAAATCTTGTTCTTTCACCAGAGAAGAGTCTCTTTTCTTCTGGGGATTGATTGCATTTCTTAATCAAACTTGCTTTCTTTGATTTTTTACTTACGTCAGAGTCACACTGACTTTCTGACCTGTGAGGGCTGTCCACATTTTGGACATGACTTCTGCCTCTCCTCTTCCTCTGATCTCTGTTCTGTGGGTCTGTCTCTTCATCTGTAGATGATGTTGATTCTTCATGTTGGTTTCCTTCTTCATCATGACTATTTGTAACACTAAAGTCCTGCTGTTTTTTTAGATCTGCTTCACTGTTCTCATTTACCTCAGAAGTAGGAATCTCCATCAAGGTATCAGTCTCCTGCTTCAGATTAAGCTGCTCTTCATCCTGACTGATGAAGACCTCTTCTTGCTCCTCTTTAATCTGTTGATATTGTGGTTCCTCCTGCTCCTCTTTAATCCGGGGAGACTTTTGTTCCTTCAGTTTCTCTTCACTCTGTGGAGGTTCTGGTTTTGGCGGTTCTTCTTTAGTCTGTGGAAGTTCTGGCTTCTCCTGTTCCCCTCTAAAGTTCCTCTGCTCGCTACAGAGACCTTCCTCTTTAAGCACATAATGCTGAGATGGGACTGCAGGGACACAAAAACAATAAAAAAACATTTAGGATATGTCTTTTTTGAAGGAAAGGGAGAAATTGTTAGCATAAAGAAATTGAAAAAATTGGGCGTGGTAAGTTGGCAGCACAGCCATTTATTAGGGCGACCGGTGGAAGGAAACACCTTTTTCAGTCATCTCAACCTCAAATCAGCACTGTGACATTTATATCAATTTGATGTGTTAAATGTGAGTTTCTTTCAATGTTGATCATAACTTTCAATATTATTTCAATGTGGATTCACCAAAAAAGCCAGACATAGCATCAACATTGATTCATTGACCTTATGCTTTCTGGAACGTGCTTTGTCTGGAACTGGATAGTTCAGACCATATTGCCCAGTTGGGCAGTTTTGATTTTAACGTTGGGGTCAAATTTTGCTTTAGGTGGGGCAAACATAATTTGTCCAGGTTTGGGTTTGGTTCTGCAGTTTTTTTAGTTTGTTGTTGAATATGTCCTGGTGAATCTGGTGAAGCTCCACGCTCTGCCTCATGGAAATATACATAATCCCATGTAAAGCAGCTTTAATGTGTGCCTTTAGTTTATGTGCAAGGATGTAAATCCAATTGAATCAAGCTTTATTTATTTAAAAAGCCATTTTTTATGCGGTGTAGCTCAAAAAATCTGTTGCACAGGGAGCCACTGCAACGATTTTAAAATGTGTGTAACATGTTCCTGGCCTCTGGTCCTTGTCAGCCCTTTCTGTAGTAGTTGAAAGTTTTATATTCTTCTTCTGAGAAGATCAGAGAGTAGGACATTACAATACTTAGGAATATGTAATATTTCAGTTTATCTTGTTGAATAAATCTGCAAAGATTCTGTGTTTTTTTTGGTCAATACAGGGTGCTGTGTGTACATTAATGAGGAAAAAAATGAACTTCAATGATTTTAGCAAAGGGCTGCTATATAAAAAAAGAGTGACAAATTTAGGGGGGTCTGAGTACTTTCCGTACCCACTGTAAGTGTAAATGATTGAATTTGAAACTTTATTAAATACTGTTAATCTTTTAACTTATTTCTTTATTTTGTTAAGTTCAATTTTCGCCCAAATAAAAAACCGCAATGGCTTTCAGGTTAACCAATGGAAGAACAAATTTAGAAAACCTTTTTAAAAACACTGTCTGTCTGTTTTACTCCACAAAGGCAAAAACAGCAGCATTTTTATTCTAATCTTATCTTGGTTTGGTAGTTAAAAAGTTAACTGGGTTTGTTCATTACATTTTCTCATTTAAGTTTGTGCTTTAATGAAGCCCGTTTTGACCATTGTGATTTTGGGCTATATAAATAAAATTGAATTGATTTTCTGATAGTGAAATCGATATTTTTTTAATCACTCTGTACATGACACTAAATTAAGAGGCTTGCTTTATCAAACCTCCAAAATCCACATGTCATATAACTGGGTAAAATTATGGTTAAATCTATTGTCAGAGCTGTTTATTATTAGATTAAGTTTAAGGAGTGTTTTCTTTTCTTCTGCACAGCAGTACCTTTAGTTTCTGTTCAGAGGCAAAGTTCTTAAATAAGAGAATTGCATTATAAGTGCAAGTAAATGTTCTGCTTTAGGAGGACCTTTTTTGACACTAAATTTTATTTTAAAGGAACTCAAATTAAAATTGTTGTATAGTCTATTGAGAAATGTGGGACTGTAAGAATTTAATTATTGTAAAAATGGAAAAGCTACATGTTATAAATAAACGGTTTAATGGCCGCAAAAAGTGTATTGAGATTTTGCGGCTCTCGGTTTTATAAGTAAGAAACCGGACCAAATGGTTCTTGTAGAGCAGAGGTATCAAACTCATTTTGGTTCAGCGGGCACATTCAACCAAAATAACCGGCGGTCAACTTGTTATCTGTAGCTTTGTTTTTGTTTTTTTCTCAGTTGGAAAAATAATAATTATTATTATATATTCATTCACAGAGGCCAATGGATTTCAAATAAATGCATTTTACTATAAAAATTGTTTATTAAATTTTATACAGACTAAATATTTTACATCCCTAATAGTAAACTCAAGAGGGGGTTGTGTAAAAAATATTAAACAACCGTGTCTAAAATATAAATGTGCAAATCAATGAAAAATTAAACAAATTAAACTTGCAAACATTTGTGAACATAAGAATGTGGAGCTAAAGACAGAGTTAATCTGTCTTTCTCTTGAAATTCGTGGTTTGACCATCACCAGGCCATCAATATCAGGATTCAAATCCTGTGCAGCAACACATTTCATGTCATTCAAGTGTGCAAAATACATTGAAATGTCCAAAAATATTTTCCAGCGTTTGCTGCATGAATTTTTTGGCAAACCTGCCTTCCTCCTGACCATTGACATGGTGCCATCAGTGGCCAGATTGACATCATGTGACCAGTTCACTCCACATTGTCCAGCGCAGTAATAAGAGTGCTGACATCTGCTGTTGTTGGGATGGAATGGGCTAGAAATATCCTTTTTCTTCCAACATGCGAATATTTTTTCTCTTCACGACTGGGGCGGATTAACCAGGATTAAATCAATAAACTCCAGGCTGGTTTCTTAAATGGGAATAAATATAAAAAGAGCCACAAGAACCAATTTTTGAACAGCTCTTGACATGAACTGATCCAAAAGAATCGGTTCCTTCCAAAGAGCCATAAATCCTTGTAATGTACTTTGTACAGTACTTAAAGTCCTACTCCAATCATATTTTGATCTGTTGTAAAATCGTTCCTAGTGCTCTTTTAGCCATGATTATACAGTTTTTAGCCAGCATCAAAAAACCTGTGCCATTCTAGATTGTAGTTTCTGTGGGGTGGTAACAGTTACTTAGTAATTCGCCTCTAAGTTATGGGTGGGACTGTAGATACTGAGAAAGCCTTTCCCCGACTACCCATCATCCGTCTGTTTTCACTCTCTCTGGCTAGAACCCTGTGCAAAAAAATGGCGAGCAATATTGCAGCTATGCAGTAGCACAGTTTTAGCCGGATCCCAGCTTGGACAAGGAAAACAATGACGTACAAAGATCTCTTGGTCTGCAAGCAGATGTAGTGAACATACCTATAACATGGAGCTGAATCTGTGGTTTCCAGATCATATTCAGCAGCCTGCGCTGACGACAGAGCTCGTCTTCATACCGGACGGTGGTTCCTTCACAGAGTTTGATGACTTCTTCATCAGCAGCAGGAAGTTGGTTGGAAGACATGGTTCCTGCAGCTCCTCCAATCTTCAGCTCAAACTCAAACAAACACCACCATCCTCTGAACACAAGCAGCTATGGTCATCTGGTTGTCTCACATTCACAGAAAAAGGGAAAAACAAAAACTTTTCTCCTGTTTGGGATCCTGCAGGAATCCGTTCTGCTCAGCCTGCAGACCAAACAGTAAAGACTGGAAGCTTCCACATGTGAAACAAAGGAATCCAAGCAACGACATCTGATTGGTTAACTTTTGGAGGGAAAGCTGCTACAGTTCTTCTGTGATTGGTTCAGCCATTCCTGCCCCCACTAGTCTACTGCATTCCAGGGGGGGTTGGTGAACTCATCTTCAGAGTCACCTGCTTTTGTTTCTGCCTCACAGGCTGTTTCAAAATAAAGACTTTTTTAATTACTAACATACATTATAAACAGAAAAAATGAAAATGCATACATATACATTTGAACTCTTATCAGCAGAGCCTTGACTGAATTAAACATGAATTACAACATGAATCCCAAAAGTTTCATTGTGAAAGAAGGAACACATCACAAAGTCCGGAGCCCGAAGGCCTGATTGGAAATCTGTAATCTTATTTTGACATGAACAAAATACCTTCAAAGAGGAAAGATGTAATCTGACAGAATCAGTTTGATGTCATCAAGAAGATCAATCCAAATCAGTGAGCTGAACGACATCCCATAAGATGTTTTCTACTGTGAGAAACACAGATCTTTTCTTTAGATCCAAAAATAATGGCCATCTTGTTGCTGTCCTGTTCTAGCTTGTGTGTGAGTGAGTTCTACAGAACCTCATGGCTCCTGTATCCTTTTATGATGTTGGAGGAGTCGGCAGATTTCTTTAGACCGACCCAGCTGATGGACAATCATTTCATAGGGTTAAGCGACAAAACGATAGCTATCGATATCGCGATAGTGCTTTTTCTCCATAGTAAAATGAGTCTACCGTGACAGACTTTTATTTTGAAGGATCTGAAATTAACACTCACCAGTCGCGAGCATTTTCTTCTTTTTGGTGTGTAAATGTTAGAGTATTAGTCACCACATAGGCACACGCAACACAGCCCTCCACCCGGCGCCCACTTCACCTGTGCAGCGTTTAGTTTGTCTGATGAAACAGCGGAACATGTGTCGATTTATAACAAGATCCAGTCAGAACTGGAGGATAAAGCTGCTTCATTTACAGCAGCAACAGAGAGAATAATAAAATGTGTTGATTTGGAGACAGCGCTGTTGTTAGACACTGATGCTATGATGCTAGCTTATTAACCGCTAATGCTATGGTGCTAACTATCTGTTCTGTGTGTCCCGTGTGATCACATTTTAAGTCAGACAATATTTTCACAGACTGGCAGATAAATACAACAAGATTAATTCAAAGGACATTCATAAAAACGATATTTCTAAATAATGACATGATTACACCATTCTCTAATGAGCTACAGAGCTTTCAAATTTTACAGATAAAGTTATTTGGTTTATATCATGATATATATTGTTATCGCCTGATATGAAAAAAACAATATTATGATTTTTTTTTAATTCACTATCATCCAGCCCTATTTCATCATCGCGACGCTGACAGATAAGCACACATTTGAGCCTGAAGTCTGATGAAGACAATAATTTTTTAGAGTGTAAGGGTTCAGCTTCAAAACAGACTCAACAAAATCAAGGAAAATTAAAGCTGCGACTGGCATATGGTCCGTAAGCGCTACCCACCTTGCCTTCTCAGTCCACTCTCTACCCATCCCTCGGTCTCCCTTTCCTTTGATTATTTCAGATTTGTTTATTTTCTGATTCTGAAGGAAGTTTTATTTTGGAGAACTACCGGATTCTGTTCACCACATCCATCTGTCTCGTTTAAATAGTAAAGCGCTTTGAGCCACGTATGAAAAGCCCTTTTTTTATAAATATAATTGATTTGATGCATAATGTAACATAAAGCAGCTACTTGGACTGCTAAGTCAAAGGCTAAAAGCGAATAAAAATCAAACAATTACAAATTTTAAGAAAGTTCTTCTGGGAAGAATAGAGCTAGTGAGAAAACCCAAGAAGAGCCTTCGACTTCAAAGAAAAATAAAGCTGCAATTTACCGACAAAACCGGGAGTCTTCCTCAAAATATGTATTCATTGAGACTGTGTCCCCACATACCAGAAGCAGCTCTGCCTACTGGGCAGCAACTGGCTTTATTTACATATGCAGATAACCAAGTTACAGATATGGTGGATTCATTTTTATTATTATTCTATGTAGAAAATACCAGTGTTACGATGGGTGTGTCTTCATTTGTCTGTCACACCTTAAAAGTCAGATGCAGCTGAAGTTACCATGCACTTTTTAGCATCCAGTCTTGACGTTAAAGTCGACGTTTAAACCAACTGCAAACGTTTGACACAGAATGAAGATCCAATCAAATAAAGTTGCAGACCTGCTGAAGATATTCCTGAACAGAGGAAACTTGTAAAAAGAGAGATTTAAGAACTTTCCCAAAGAAAGGCAGGAATCTGTCCAGAAACGTTAGCACAGAAAATCTTCCTCTGTGTGTGAAAAAGAAATACACAATGAAACAGGATATATGTAAAAACAAAATACGATACACTGACGTTTCTGTGGAATCACTGGACAGCTTGACCCCTACCCCCTCATGTTCCAGTACCTGCGGGGTCCAAGAAGCCAAAATCACATAGACTTCAATTGAGAAATAATTATTACTCAGTCGTTCTATTTGTCAGAAGAAGCATTCTTGCTCTGATACTTTTTTCTTAACATCTTGATCCCTGCCACTGAAATCGAGCTTGGGAGAATCTGCCAATCAAACGGTTGAGGTGGGGGCCAGGGGGGACCACGTACTTAAAATTAAGCATCTGATTGGTCAGTTTATAGCTTAAACTAAAATAAAAGGTCATTCTGACAAACAACACCTGAGTAATAGCTGTTTATTTCTCAATGGAAGTCTATGGGATTTTGGCTTTCTGGGACCAGTCAGTACTTCCTATTTGGAATGCGAAGAGGGAGAGCGTAATCAGTCCAGTTCTCTCTGTACACTGTCTATGGTCAGCAAGGTCATCCGACACTAAATCTATGGGCAAACCATGTGAATCAGACCTGTGGAGAAAGCTGATTTGCTGTGTCGACCCCTGAAGGGAAAAGCTGAAAAGAAGAAGAAGGTCTTAATATAGAGTCAGATGTTTAAATGATATATTCGAGTCAAATATATTTGATTCAATTTCTGAGAAAGACATGAAGAATATGACGACGTATTTAGTGTTACGAAAGGAGGTGGAAAACATTTTCACTCCAGACCAGGAGGTGGCAATAAAGCGCCACAACGCTGTTTACGAACCTCCTATTAACCACAGAAGAAGAAAAAAACCTTACGAGGCGCTAGCTAGTAGAGTTAGCCTGTGTTCATAGGACGGTGTTGTTTTGTTCTGACGTTCGTCAGGTTTTTGGGCGGAGAGGACGTTACGTGCTTCGTTTCAGAACTCTCAGCATTTTCCAAAGTGTCTTAAAGGAATGATTAAGTCCTGGATGCAAAGACAACGTGGCTGTGATTGTGAGACTAGCAGATGATCGGACCTGCTCGAGTTCAGAGGACTTTGGTGTTTGTGTGAGTTTGAGCCGTAGATCGGAGCAGCTGCAGTAACGATGTCTTCAGAACCTCAGGAAGATTCTGACAGCGAACAACTCTCTGCTGCTGAAGGAACAAGCGCCCAGAACGAGGAGGAGCTCTGTCGTCAGCGGAGACTGCTGGATGTCATCAGGAATCCAGAGCTTCAGCTCTATGCTATAGGTATGTTCGCTTCAACAAAGGAGAGAAGCGCCTCATCTTCCAGATATTCTGATTTGTGGGAGTAGATTGCGCTCAACAAAATGAAGAAATAACTAATTGTAACATTATTAATATTTAATAAAGTTTAACGTTCAATAATTTAGGTCATACTGAGATTTAGTTTACCATCAGCACGCTGGACCAAACCAACGTCTCTGCTTGTTCCAGGTTATTGAACAGACTAGGAGTGGCCCCAGTGATACAAATGTCTCCTTTTTGTTCTCTCAAGTTGCTAACTACACCTCTTAGAAAGGCCCCCCCCCCCCCCGTGTGGATCACTAATGAATGCATTCGAACCCTGCTGCAAAAGGAGGGTCTCATTCTAATTGGTTTATCAGAAGTGTAAAGACAGCTGCAGTGGTGTGTCTGCTGCTGGGTGGAGAAAAGCATTAGGGAGAGGTCAGAAGGTCAAGCTTTGAGCTCTAAAAGTTACTAGTTCATGCAAAAATACATTATTTCTGTATCTTCTACTACTAGTGTGAAATCCAAACAAGATTTTTTGCTAAGAAAACTTGATGTTTCAGTGTAGGTGTTCTGTGATCTGACCGACTCGGAGCAATCACTGTAGACTGGATTCAGAATGACGGCACACGTTTCAGGAAGCAAAAGTGATGGATTGGGCGTCATTTCACGAGAGCCGAAGGTAAAGCATTTTCTAGGGGTGATGTCAACACCCGGCTTTGTCCAGTGGTAATGTATGTCTACAGTGGAGACAACTCTGAACATATTCACTCTCAAGCACTCATTATTTTTTTAGACTTTTATAAAGCATTTGACACAATTGAACACCCCTTTCTCTAAAATGCTCTAAAGCTTTTTGGCTTTGGTGAGAAATTCATTTCATTCACTAAAATGCTTTATAAGGATATAAGCAGCTCCATTCTTCTGTGTCCCAACACATCACAAAGATTTCTAATTAATAGATCTGTACTCCAAGGTTGCCCAATTTCTCCCTTTTTCTTCTTAATCGTTGCAGAATAGTTGTCATTAAGTATAGAAAAATGTCCAAATTTATTAGGTATATCCATATTTCAAAAGGAAATCAAAATATCACAACTAGCAGATGATACAGCCTTATTTTTAAAAGATAAAAACCAAGTTGAGCTTGCAATAAACACAATTAAATCATTTTCAAATGCATCAGGCTTACAACTTAAGCTAGAAATGTGAAATACTAAGCATCAAAGATATAGATGTTGAAAAATATCTTAATATTCCTGTTAAAGATGTAGTAACTTATTTAGGTATTAATATAACCAAAGATGCATCTTCTAGACAAAAACTAAACTTCTCTTTTAGAATTAAAAAAATGCAGGAAATAATGAATTTATGGCTTCAGCGAGACCTTTCAATTATAGGAAGGATCCTCTTAACTAAAGCCGAAGGAATATCCAGAGTAGTTTATCCTGCGTTATCTTTATCTGTTTCAGACTCAACCTCCAAAGAAATAAATAAACTGCTTGTTAATTTTGTATGGAAGAATAAACGGCACTACCTCCAAAAAGAACTGCTTTATGCACCCTTTGGCAAAGGAGGATATGAAGGCATCAACTTTTCCGATCTAAATTTTACATTTAAGATTAATTGGATTAAGAATTGTATTAAATATGCAGATTCAATTTGGTACTTTATTCCCAATACTATTTTTAATAAAATTGGTGGACTTCAATTTTTGTTGAAATGTAACTATGACATCAATAAATTCCCCATTAAACTTTCAAAATTCTATCAACAAGCTTCACTAGCTTGGAAGTTATGTTATTCTCATAAATTTTCTCCACATAAAACCATGATTTGGAACAACGAAGATATAACCATTAAAAACAAATCTATATTTAAAGCAAATTGGAAAGAAAAAGGAATTATTTATGTTTCTGATCTTTTTGATATGAATGGGAACCTTCTAAACTATGAAAGGTTTTTGTTTACCAAAACTTTTCCTGTAACAAACAGAGAATTTAATAGTGTTATGAAAGCCATCCCCTCAGGTTTACTTCAACTAATGACCTCTCACCTGTATTATCAAACTATAAGTAAAATAGACCCTCCTTTGACAATTAATGGAATTGATATTCTAAATATAAAATGCAATACCAAATCTATCCGTAACACATTCTGTGAAAAAACGAACACTAAACCTAGAGGTGTTATTTACTGGAATCATTTATTTGGAAATATTAAGTGGAATAAAGCTTGGATGTTATCTGAAAAATTTTGCATCAATAATAAAGTCAAAGAAATACATAAAAAATCTTACATAATTTTTATCCAACAAATATGTACATCGCCTAATTCTCAGACATTGATGTCAACTGTAGTTTTTGCAGCAACTCCCCTGAATCAATCCTCCACCTTTTCTATACCTGTGCATTTTCTTTTGATCTTTGGAAACAATTGGAACGATTCATAAACAATAAGTTTAAAATTAATTGTCATAGATTTTGTTGATATGATTACTTGCTTTTCCTTTGAAAAACCATAGAAAATACTGTCAATTTACTGCTCCTGCAAACCAAATTTTACTTACACAAATGCAAAATTTGAAAACATTTTCCTAATTTCTTTGGTTGCATGTCTGAAATACACCAATTTTATAATACCGTCAAAGAAATCCGTAATCCCAAAGCGTACCACACAGCCGAACTTTACTCTTTACTACTTAATAACTGACTTTGTTTTCTCTTGTTTAGTTTTGCTGATTGATATGTTGCCTGTCATTTTTTGATTTGTATGTACTTTACTTACATCTCCCCAAATGGGATTACTTTAATTATTTCATGTTAAAATATTGTTATTAATGTCAGTGCTATGTTTGGATGCACTTGTCCATATGTTCTGTAAATATGTTCGGGTTAAATAAAAAAAAAATGTATGTCTACAGTGGGAATCGAAATTTGGGCACCCCAGGTAAATGTTTTATTATTGTGCATAAAGAACCCAAGGAAAGATTGAAAAATCTTCTAAATTCATCAGTTTACAGATGAGGCATGATTTTAAGGTGTAAAAAAAAATTGGGGTTTATTTTCATCCTTTACCCTTTCAAAATAACAGAAAACAAAATAATGGTGTGTGCAGACTCTGGAGTTGTGGTACACTGTTCTACTAAAAAGAGATCCTTGTACAAATATGGTCTTAATGAAAGAGTCATCAGAAGAAAACATCTTCTACGTCCTCACCACAAAATTCGCCATCTGAAGTTTGCAAATGAACATAGAAACAAGCCTGATGCATTTTGGAAACAAGTTTTGTGGACCAACAAGGTTAAAATTGAACTTTTTGGCCACAATGAGCAAAGGTACGTTTGGAGAAGAAAGGGTTCAGAGTTTAATGAAAAGAACCTCTGTCCAACCGTTAAGCATGGGGGTGGATCAATCATGCTATGGGCTTGTATTGCTGTTGTGCTGAAAAACTGCTCTGGTCACGAGAGCGCAGCATCATTGTTGTCAATGACAAGAACCCAAAGCATTATAAAGTTTTAAGGCTGTTGTTGTTAGGTTTTTTTAATGGATTGGATTTTTCTGTGCTTTTCCTGACGCTCAAAAGGCTTACAAAGTGTTTTGATTATTCATTCACTCCGCTTTCATATTTAGTGATGGTAAGCTACTCATGTAGCCTTGCAATGAGTTATATGGAATCGAATCTGGAAAAGTATAAAAACAACAATTAGACTCAGCTTTGTAGATACATTATAATTATCATGAAAAGTGTAATTATAGGCTGATTTTAGAAATAAAAAAAACTATGGTCATCAGAAAAATAAGATTTATGCTGTGGCATTATTATTTATGTACAAATTGCAACAGATCAACAACATTTCAAAAGTTTCTATAAATAAATACATCATTATATTGGAAACGCAATGCATAGCTGATGTATGGTTGTTATTATTATTATTTTTTTTAATTAAAATCTACACTGAGACTAAGATTTAAACAAACTGTTAAGCTCCTTGGTCCAACATCGCTGCAGACCACTTGCTGCCGTTGTATAGGCTATGGGCCGGTCTCCACTTGGAGCGGCGCGTTGCAGTCAGAACGGACTGAGAACAGTGCAGCCTGCTTGATGGTTGCGCCGGTCCATTGGGCCTGCGGATGGGAAAGGGGGCACTGTGAGCACTTAATCCACAGCCCTGGAGCAGCAAGGTCCGGGCGGCATTCACTTTAAAGCACGCAGTGCCTGGGATTTATTATCGAGCTGGAGTTGGTCGCGAAGCACCATCGTGGGCCAAATTCACCAGGTGGGGGGGGCGGCATCACTGGGATGGGGGGGGCTCCCGTCCTACAAGTAGAAACCCAACCAGCCTCCATCAGATGGGTGTAATGGATCGCAAAATCCACGGGTCGGATTGTGTCACAGTTTTAGAGTCAGTGTTGGGATAAATTTAACTGCAGAGAACATTTTCAGGATTTGTTGTTAAATGATTGAAAACAACAGTGATGTTTTGGTTTTGTTTACTGCTGAAGTTAACCACTTGTTTAAAGTGACAAAGACCATTTCTTTCTGTCTAAATCTTTGTGTTTTATCAGTTTTGTTGATTCTGATCTCCTGTTATAAATAAAAGTATAAACGATGGTGAATTGATGCATATCATTTATATTTATTGCATACAGTAAAAAGACGTAACCAATTAAGGCTTATTTGTTCTAGAATTTAGCTTACCTGAGATCCTTAAATTTTGTATCTTTTACAAGGTGAAATTGAAATTAATGAACTATAAATGTAAAATTTCAGCTTCTGTGAATGCATCATACGCCGAGCATTGGCAGTACCATACATGACGCAAAAAATCTTCACGCACTGAGTACCAGCACTGTCCGCTTTTGTAAAAAAAAAAAAAAATTTGTACATGAGCTTACATAAACAATATTCACTGACTAATCGAAAAAATAATTGGAGACTAATCGACTACTAAAATAATTGTTAGTGACAGCCCTAGTGCAAGGCACTGGAGGCACCATTAGTGTAGCCCATCTTAAATATCCCAATTCCTCTCTTTCTTCCAGTCTAAAAAGAAATGCGCACTAATGTAATTTATATAAAGTTTTGCCTCAAATACAAAATGATTTATAGAAAAATACAGTTCATATCTGAAGCTACACCACCCCCTATTGTAACAGTAAAATTTGTCTATGCCAGAGGCTCTCTGCACTCATCCGTTTGTACAGCTGCTCACAGTTGTCTGCCCACAACTGAGAGGTGAATTTCTGATAAACTACTGCTGCTCTGCAGAAACTACCCTAGAAAACGACAGGTTTTAGACTTTGGTTGAAAATGAAATAATCATAGTTAAATGACCACAGTGAATGGTATTACAATATATCAAAATACGATTAGAGTAGATCTTTAACTTGGAATGACAAAAAAGGAGTTGCTTTTTTATTGTTAGATTTATTAACTATAGCGCTTCAGACTGAGGTAATTATATTTTTTGTTGATACTTAACGATATAAAAACACTCCTTGTGTTTGTGTCTCTGTAGTCTTCCCACAGCATTATGTGAGTGGAAAGGAGAAATTCCGCGATCAGCAGAGAAACTCCAGAGTGGAACAGGAAAAACCAGTACCTCCACAGATTAAAGAGAAACAGAAGAAACCAGAACCTCCATGGCTTGAAGAGCAACAGAAGGAACCAGAACCTCCACAGATTAAAGGGGAGCAGGAAGATCCAGAAACTCTACAGATTAAAGAGGAGCAGGAAG
>BSAI01000123.1:9782317-9814828 GCA_036245035.1 Adrianichthys oophorus
AATTCACACAGGAGAGAAGCCTTTTTCTTGTAAAGAATGTGATAAAAGTTTTAGTCAGATATCAATTCTCAAAAGACACATTATAACTCACACAGGAAATAAGCCTTTTTCTTGTAAAGAATGTGATAAAAAGTTTATAGATCTATTTCATCTCAAAAGACACTTGAGAATCCACACAACGGAGAAATCTTTTAGTCAAAAAATGAAATAAAGAATATAGGTAAATATCTAAACTTAGAAAACACAGAAAAACTTTTAGTGTGGAAGATTGGGGCTTGTGTTCCAGTTTTTGTTGTTTACCTTCTGTTGTCTTCTTTTTCCTCCTTCCCACCCCGATCTCCTGTCCTCTTAATTTGTGCCCATGTGCTTGATTGTCTCACCCTCCTATTTTAGGCTGCTTGCTCCTTCCACTAGTCGCCAGGTCGTCTTGTGTGCTTCTCAAGTGATGCTAGCCTTCTAGCCTTCTCAGCTTCATTCAAAGAGTGAAAAATGTAAGGCGGTCTGAATACTCTCCGTACCCACTGTATATCGTTATTGTCTGAAATTCAAAAAAACCTATATATTGATATTAAAGTCTATATTGCCCAGGCCTAGATGGGACCCGAGAAGTTTCCAGCAAGGGTCGACCGATACCGATATCAATATTGGCACAGATATTTGTTTATTTTGACACCTAACTGTACCAGCCTTTTTTTAATCCGATGGTTGACATTGAACTGGCTATTTTTGGCTTGAATACAGTCCCATCTCTGTCTTCAGCATTGTCCTGCGCTGAATTGGTTAACCTCGCACAGGCATAGGCAATCCGAAATCAAAACGGTGAGGAGGTTGGGGCAGGTTAAACCACAGCAGAGAGAAAAGTTTTCTCTGTGGTAAGGTTGTAGCCTGCATGGATGTGTCAAAGGTATGTAGATGCAGAAAATTCACCTGAAATTGTAGTAAACATCTCTGTCCTCACCCTACTTACCATGTGATTAAAACTTTAAAAACCAGATTTTATTCTAGCCGTCTCATTGGACTTACATTGGTATTTGCAAAAAAATCTATTATCTATATTAGTTTGCAATATTCATAAAATAATCATCATCAAATAAAAAAGTAAAATAGCCAACATGCTGTCATATGCTCAACTCATACTACTTTTTACAGCATTTGGGAAGCCTGTAAATGATAAATATTTATCAGTATTTTGTATCTTTATGCTTTCCTGTTATAAAACTTGACAGAGTTAAATCTGGTCCCAAGTATTCAGACCCTTTGCTCAGTATTTAGTAGCAGCACCCTTTTGATCTTATACAGTCATGAGTCTTTTTGGGTAAGATGCAAGAAATGTTTCACACCTGGATTTGGGGATCCTCTGCCATTCCTCCTCTCCATTTCTGTCAGGTTGGATGGTAGACGGTGGACAGCCATTTTTAGGTCTCTCAAGAGATGCTCATTTAGGTTTAAGTCACGGCTCTGGCTGGACCATTCAAGAACAGTCACAGAGTTGTTGTGAAGCCACTCCTTGGTTATTTTAGCTGTGGGCTTAGAGTCATTGTCTTGCTGGAGGTGAACCTTCGGCCCAGTCTGAGGTCCTAAGCACTCTGGAGAAGGTTTTGGTCCAGGATATCCCTGTACTTGGTCGCTTTCATCTTTCCTAAATTGCAACCAGTCGTCCTGTCCCTGCAGCTGAAAAACACCCCCACAGCATGCTGCTGCCACCACCATGCTTCACTCTTGGGACTGTATTGAACAGGTGATGAGCCGTGCCTGGTTTTCTTCACACATACCGCTTAGAATTAAGAGCAAAAGTTCTATCTTGGTCTCATCAGACCTGAGAATCTTATTTCTCACCGTCTTTGAGTTCTTCAGGTGTGTTTTTTTTTTAATCAAACTCCATTTGGGCTTTCATGTGTCTTGCACTGAGGAGAGGCTTCCGTCGGGCCACTCTGCCATAAAGCCCCGACTGGTGGAGGGCTACAGTGATGGTTGACGTTCTACAACTTTCTCCCATCTCCTGACTGCATCTCTGGAGCTCGGCCACAGTGATCTTTGGGTTCTTCTTTACTTCTCTCACCAAGGCTCTCCTTCCCCCGATAGCTCAGTTGGCCCGGACGGCCAGCTCTAGGAAGGGTTCTGGTCATCCCAAACATCTTCCATTTAAGGATTATGGAGGCCACTGTGCTCTTAGGAACCTTAAGTGCAGCAGATATTTTTTTGTAAACTTGGCCAAATCTGTGTCTTGCCGCAATTCTGTCTCTGAGCTCTTCCGGCAGTTCCTTTGACCTCATGATTCTCATTTACTATGACATGCTCTGTGAGCTGGAAGGTCTTATATAGACAGGTGTGTGGCTTTCCTAACCAAGTCAAATAAGTAGAATCAAACACGGCTGGACTCAAATGAAGGTGCAGAACCATCTCACGGCACAGCAACGGGTCTGAATACTTAGGACCATGTGATATTTCAGTTTTTCTTTTTGAATAAATCTGCAAAAATGTACATATATTTTTTACGATATGGGGTGCGGTGTGTACATTAATGAGGAAAAAATGAACTTAAATGATTGTGACAAATGACTGCAATATAACAAAGAGTGAAAAAGTTAAGGAGGTCTGAATACTTCCCGTACCCGCCGTATATCACGATGTAAACCAAATAACTATATTTGTTAAATTTGAATGCTCTGTGGCTCATAAGAAAAATGTCATCATGAGCAGGTTGTTTCAATTGAAATAATTGTTTCCTATCATACTTTAAACATAACAGATTCACTGAAGGAACATGATGCAACAGTTTTTTTTTCAATTAACAAAGAAAAGGCATATTCATTACAAACTGAACTGAAAATTAATCAAAAGTTTTCAAGTTTCAAAAGAGAACATGAATAAAACAACACTAAACAGCTAGATCAGTTTCTTTTAAAAACGAAGCATTAATTCTACATATAAATTCTAACGTTTTCAAGGTTTACAGAACAAACATAAAATTGACAAACATTTTTGTCAACATCTTGTGAATAAGCTAGGAAGTGATCAGAATTTATCTCAGGATTTCTTCTCATCGTTTACTCTGCTGCTGCTGTACTCTGTTGTTTTTGTTTGAGTATAATTGGTTTTTTCAGTCTGAGATTGAGCATGCTTGGTGGCACTGCTTCAGGTGATAAAAAAGGTTGGTGGTATTTCCAGTTTTAGAAGGAACATGCCTTCTGCGCAATCCATGTTGCGTTTTTTGACAAAGTTTAAAAAACTGAAAAACCTTCACACAGGGGTGAAATTTAACTTTTGATTTTTAACGACCAAGTTTGCCAAACATTTTTTGCCGGTCAAATTGTAACTCTATTTTACACAGAAATAACTTGGGAATTTTACTTATTGAACTTTTGTCCAATTTTTTTTTTAAGAATTTGAAAACATTGTTTCGGATTATTATCATTATGTATCATTGACATGAAAGCTGCAGCGCTCTCACGAGGGAAGGGGACGGGGACATTTGGCACAACATCTGACAGGTTGCAGTTTTTTGGGTAAAGCCGTCTCTGTAATGTTTAAAAGATGCTGCTAATACACAGTTGATTCAATTCTGTCATTATTTAGAAAAAAATGTTTCTGTATGAATACCTTACAAATTAATTTTGTTGTAGTTATTCGCACACCCTGAAGTGTGGTCAGTAAAAATATGACAATATTTTTAACTGGTACGTGATTATATATCGGTGACACGCAAAACAGCTCATTAGCATAGCATAATTGCGTCAGTGTGTAACAACACCGCGATCGCCAAATCTGCATTTCTTTGTTAAACTTTCCGTTGCCGCTGTAAGTCGAGTTGGTTTATCCTCCAGTTTTGACTGGATCCCGTTAAAAAATGTCGTACTGCTTCATCAGCCAAAGCTACAAGCTACACGGATGTGAAGTGGCCGCAGGGGTGGGAGGTGTCCCTCTAGCGCATGTTTACCTCCCATGCATATGGTAGAGGACCATAAAAGACAAAAAAAAAAATCACCAAATGGAGGGCTAATAAACAAGACTAATTGACAGAAAAATTTACTTGCTATGTGGTGACTAACCTTCTAACTTTTACTCACCAAAGAGGATAAAATGCTTGCAATTGGCAACTGTTTTTAGACCCCTTAAAACAAAAGTGTATTGCGATACTTTTTTATAGAGAAAAAGTTCTATTACGATATTTTTATCATTAGCGTTTTTATCGCACAGCCCTAGTTCCAAACTAAAATGCTAATTAACTCCAAAAACTTGCAAAGGGTTTTCTCAACCTTGAGTCAGTCTTAGTCAGTAAAAAGCAATAGATTTTAAAGCACTTCACACAGATGCTCATTTTATTCTCAGGGAGGATGTACCACCACCCCACACTGCCTGTGTTTCCTAAAGCTGCTTCACTGGCCATGATGTCACTTACCTGAACCTAGTGGGGAAAAAAATCTATGAACTGTATTCTAAAGGGAGGTGGGACACCAGACCCAACAACAAAGGTGACCTGAAGCCCAGCTATCAAAGCAACATGAGCCTTCATTTCATGTAAACAGAGCCACAAGCTGATGACCTCCATATTACAGCACATTGATGCAGTAATTCAATTAAAAGGCGACATAAGTGAATATTGAATGCAAAAAAAGAAAACGTTTTCTGGAGTCTGTTGTGGGCTGTAAATATATATTTTTCAAATGTTCTCATATATTCTAACTTTCTGAGAAACACATTTTCAAGCCACAATCATCAAAATGAAAAAAATAAAGGATTGATACATTTCAAATTAGTGAAATATTTTATAAAACCAGTGTAACGTTTTTGAATTGATCAACTGAAAATGTTCACTTCTTGGTGAATTTAATTCCTAAGGATGAACCTATAAATAAAAATGTGTTGTTTCAAATATCAGTTAAATCTTAAGTTCTTTAACCAGTTTACTTACCATTATTTTTTAATTGGCCCTTTTTTTTAAATTAGTTGTTTTAAGCAACAACACTAAAGTAATGTCCACTCTTTGTTGGTTGATTTTAATTATTTTATTTCTGTATTATTATTATTATGTTTGGTTAAAGTGGTTTTGTTAACCACTGTGGTTGTAGCTTATGCGGAGAAAATCTTTGTTGTCTAAGTCTGTTATCGTGACATACATTAGACATTGGTGGTGTACCAATTCATTGTAAAAACGATTTGATTCTTGATCATTTTTTTGCTGCCATCATGTCCGCTGTCATGGCAGTTGGCGTCAAGGCGCCAGCTACTCTACTGCTAATCATCTGATTCCCTCCACCTGTTCTTGCTCCTCCAAATCTCTGCCCTTCACTCTCTGCCGGATTGTTGCACTACAGGCTCTTAGTCAACTCTCCTGCTCTGTTCATGCTCACCACTCATCCTGACTCACAACTAATCTAATCCTGTCTCTGCTGCTCCATTTTGCCCCAAACCTCGTACTTCCCCGCACCTTAGAATTTTTGGAACATCCCAGAGATCTCTGGTGATTTTTATTTAAACTTAAATTAACTTGGATTTGTGACTTAAGCCCCCGGATCCGCTCGCTCTCTTTCCCTGCAGTCCGCTCTCCTCATCCCAGTAAGCCTCTCTTCTGTTTATGCTCCCCCTGCTTCAAGTCATTTGCCATCATTAACCCTCTCCTGTCTCTTTCTAGCATCCATGCATTGGCTGTTTATCTCCAGAGCCTGGGAGATCCTTCAAGTTCATTCATTCATTCATTCATTTTCCAATCCGCTCTATCCCTTTCGGGGTCGCCGGAGCCTAACCCGGCTACTCATGGGCGAAGGCAGGGGACACCCCTGGACTGGTCGCCAGTCTGTCGCAGGGGCCACAATCACACACCCATGCACACTCACATGCACACCTAGGGACAATTTAGAGTAACCAATTAACCTGTGAAGCATGTTTTTGGACGGCGGGAGGAAGCCGGAGTACCTGGGGAAAACCCACGCATGCACGGGGAGAACATGCAAACTCCACACAGAAAGGTCCCCCAGCCAGGACTTGAACCGGGAACCTTCTTGCTGTGAGGCAGGAGCGCTAACCACTGCGCCACCGTGCAGCCCATCCTTCAAGTTAAAGATTTAATAAACCTGATTTTCTTGCACTTCTGAGTTCGTCATATTTTGAGTCCTTGAACCAAAACCTGACAGATGGTCAAATTTTATTTAAATGGTATTTTCTAAGATTGATATAACCATTTAATTTAATTTTGAAACAATTTCATAATAGCATAGTTCGAATTTAACAACTTGCGTCATACAAATGGATCTGGTCAGATTGTAGAAATATAATTCAATTCATCGATTAAGTCGATTAATTGTTACACCCCTACTAGAAATATATTTTATAAATCTGTAATTCTTACACTTTTTGTGCGATTAGTAAAAAAAGTTATTGTTTTACTCAAAAAAAAGTGACTGCAGTTAATAATTTGTAGAATCGGGTGTGAAAATAACCATTTGTGAGGAAAAGATTTTCCAAAAAATGTAGTCCGGAAGAGGCAAATAAATAAACGGGCTGTTTTAGTCTTGTGTTCATGCAATTCATGTTTCCTTGTAGAGATTACACTGTTTCTGTTCTTTTTAGTGTTCAGACCCAACCTTCATTGTGAAAAATAAAGTGGATGTGAACATCAGTCAGAAGTGTGGAGTCTCTACCACAGTGGGGGTTTTTGCTTTTTGTTGGTTCTTTGCAGGTTTCAAAGCTGAACACAGGACTGAGGTGAGATCACTGAGCTCCGTCGGAAGCTGGGAAGAAGACAGAAGTAAACAAACTGCTTTTCTTTTCTTGATTGCAGCTGAGCCACGATCAGTGTGTGCATGGGTAAATGGGACTTTGGGCTTTCAAAGGTGGTAGTAAAGTGCTTTACAAGGATACGCCATTTACCATGTACCAAAAGGTGAACAACAACAACTGCATGGAAATTAGTTGTTATTTTTAATAAACTTTCTTTATAAAGCACTTGTATTGTCCATAGAGCCCCGAAATGCTATACAGTGACAGAGGTAAAAACATAGAAAGAAATTGATAAAAATAGATAATGTTTACAAAGAAATGCTTAAAAAAGTTTCATTGTCAACTAAGTTTAAGTTTTGTTTTTGGTACTTTTAGAAGTAGCGGATCAGCTGATATAAGTGGATAGGAGGGACCGTCCATCCCTCTATTTCCTTCCACTCATCTGGGACCGGGTTGAGGGGGTAGCAGTGTAAGCAAAGTTCTTCCCTCTTCCGGACAACTTCCTCCAGCTCCTCTGGGGTGACCCAAAACCGCAAACCGCTCTAATGCATGCTGGAGGTCCTGCCTCAATGAAGCCAACAGGTCAATATCATCTGCAAAGAGCAGAAAGGCAATCCCATGATTCTCGAACCAGACCCCCTCCGCCCTTTGGCTGCGCCTAGAAATTCTTTCCATAAAGACTATGAACAGAACCGGTGACAAAGGGCAGCCCTGCCGGAGTCCAACATGCACTGGGAACAGGCCTGACTTACTGTCGTCTATGTGAACCAAGCTCCTGCTCTGGTCATACAGAGACCGGACATCCCTCAGTAAGGCTCTTTCAACTCCATACTCCCAGAATTCCCTTCACAGGACACAGGGTCTAAATTTTGCTGTGGGCTTGTGGGTATATCTCATATTCAAATTAATTCTTGCAAACGGAGCGCTTATAATGTGGGAAATTCCCGCATAAAATTAATGTGTAATCAGGAGTGTGAGGGCAGATCCCACTCCCCCACATTTAAGTTACATTTATTTGTTGTATTTTTTCAGACTTGTTGCAGAACTTATCATTTATACCTGCACACAAATTTATTTTACTTTACACCTTAAATAACAAAATTAACTTCAGGATTTGTGCACTCATTTAGTTAATTCTGTTCTGATTTGTTGGGTAATTCTATTCTTTTGAGTTCTCCTTGAGGCCTGATGATGTGACAGAGGGAGGAACTGGACATCTTCCTGGACACTCCCATTTAGAGATGATGGAGGGGGAAGACAAAAGTTCATTCTTTATTTGAATTCTTGTTTTTCTTTGTTGAAATATGTTAACCTTGCTTTGAAGTATAAGTTTAGTTTGTTTGTTAATGCTTTAAATTACTAGTAATTCACTTCATTAGTTAATAGTCATGTTTTGAATGTTTTGTATTTGTTGTTCCCTCCCTATTGTGTCATTGGTCTGATCAGCCAGTATAAAATCTCCCTGATGTTTCCTGTTTGTTGGGTCAGTTTTGGTTTAGTTGGTTTGGGCTTTTGTTCCTGAGTCTCTTAGTTACATTTTGTTAAGTTGACCCCATTTTAACTGAAGTCCATGTCCTTTTTGTTGGGCGAAGTAAAAACCCTTTATTTAAAGATCTTTTTTTGTCCTGTGGCTCAATCCCCATGGCCGAGCAGCCCATGACAAGGAGCCTCAAAAAGTAGTTGATAACCGGTGAAAATTCACCACCTACAAGTGAAGCAATCACCGCCTACTTTCTGATGACAAACAAACGTTTCCTTTTCATACCTCACAGCAAAACATCCGTGTGTGATGTAATCATAAATTCATGTTGAGAAACATTCAGATTCTTTTAGTGAATTGTTTTTGTGCTACTCTGCTGTCCGCATAGAAGCGCATGTCCTACGAGATAACCCACCCCCACCCCCACACACACGACTAGCGCGCACTCGCTTGAACCTAAATCACAAAATCTTCAGTTTTACTCAAATTGGTCGAAGCAAAAATGAATACACCCTGCACCAAAAACTACTACATCTAGTATTTTGTATGAGTTATCTTTTTCCATTCTTCAAGGATAACCTCTTTTAGGGCCTGGATGATGGATGGAGAGTGATGCTCAACTTGTTGCTTCAGAATTCCTCACAGGTGTTGGATTGGATTCAGATCAGGAGACATACTTGGCCATTCAATCCCCTTCACCCTGTTGTTCTTCAGAAATGCAACAGTAGCTTTCCATGTGTGTTTTGGATCATTGTCGTGTTGGAAAAGTGATGGCAGCATCTCCTCCTTCAGTATAGAGCAGTATGTTGTTGAGTTCCTGAAACCATCAATGAAATGCAGCTCCCCAACACCAGCAGCACTCATGCAGCCCCACATGAGGGCACTGCCACCACCATGTTTCACTGTAGACACTATGTATTTTATTTGAAATCCTCACCTTAGTGACGCCACACAGTTTTAAAACCATTAGATCCAAAACAGTGAATTTGTCTCATCATTCCAGAGTATAGAGTCCCAGTAGTCTTCCTCTTTTTCAGCGTGGGCCCTAGCAAATTCTAGGCTTGCTTTTAAATGCATGGGCTTCAGGAGAGGCTTCCGTTGTGGGCGATACCCATGCATGCCATTCCTCTGCAGTGTGCGCCGGGAAACGGTCACTCTAGTTTGGCTTTCTACTGCTTTAGTGAACTTGCATGGAGATTTTCTTCAACCCTTCTCATCAGAAGATGCCCCTGTAGAGATGTAAACTTCTGTGGACGTCCTGGACTGTAAGATGGTTGCACTTCCATGTTTCTTAAATGTTTGGATCACTATTGCTACAGTATTTTGACCGATTTGTAAAGCTCATTTTCACAACAGAAATGTTAAACATTAAACTAAATGTTTGTTTTTTTGGAGTCATGCTGACCTGCTATACTTTTTCATTCTTCCTTGGTGCCATATGCATCTGCTATGTTTATAAAAAGATGCTGATAAGAGATATGAAACACAATCAGTAGTAACGGTCGTTCTAAATATTTCAAAGTCCTTTTCACACAGGGCTAATTCAACAACTTAAAACTACAACAGCTTGAAACTAACTAACTGTTGGAACCTGTAGCTCCTTCTGCTGTGGAGCAGTCACCTCCTCAGTGGTGACGAGAGCAGGAGGGATGGGAGGAGCTTCTTTTCTGTCAGCACACTTCCCATCCCTGCTGCTGTGTCCTGGAGACGAAGACGAAGGCCAGCAGCAGCTCTTCATCGACTCCTCTACAAGTCAGGAAGTCATGAAGAATCTTTGAAGCAGCTTGGAGTCTGCAGGAAAATGTGTCAGCAAACAGAAAGAAGAGTTGGGAGAGAATCTTTGTGGTTTAGGGTGTAAGTTTTGAAGCCAGACTGTGATGGACAGAGACGTCCAGAAAGCTGACGCAGCATGAAGACAGAAGCTCACCAACAGGATGTTCCTCTCTGTCCCAGTCACTGCTGTGATGAGCAGCTGAGTGTGTATGGTGACACAAACAAACAGATCAGATTTGGCTCTGAACAAGTGCAGGAAGACAGAAAGTTCACAGATGTTCTGCTAAAGTAGAGCTGAGGTTTCACACCGACACACTTTACATCAAATGCAGCAAACTGAAGAAAAAGTCAAACTCCTTTTGTGTGTGTTCCTGTCGCTCTGTGACCTCCTCTACAAGACTCTCCTCTAGATCACAGATGAAGCTCCTCCTCCAAGCATCCTCGTTTCTTCTTCAATCTTCTGATTGAAAAATGCACAGATAGTGATGAAACCGAGTTTTCAGCTGAGTTCAAATAAAACGGTAAACATTTGGACCATAATTTTTCAACTTTGAGAGCACGACAATAGTTTTAGATTAAAAATTAAACTAATATGATAAAAAGAAACATGCTAATTTTCTGTAATTTAACTGATCGCCATTACGCGTTAATTTGACAGCCCTTACATGACTGTGACTCCAACATGTTGATATGTCTCACAGCATAAAACAGAAAATAAAAAGGCAAAAACGGCTTCAGTCTTCATTAAGTCTCAGCGTTGGAGCAAAGTTTTTCATCTCTCCCAAACAGTGTTTTTATTTCCAAACACATTTGAACACATGCGTTTTGTAGTTGAAGGTTTGAACGACGTCATATCCGCTCTCGTCTTAAAAACAGTTATCTTTTTTCTTCTTGGGATTTTTTGTCAACTTTACTATCTCATGACAAAACAATATTTAAAATTTAGCAATTTTTAAGCAATCGAGTTTTGGCTGTGCGTTTTTTTTTTTTTAATGAAGCTCCTTTCGTGACCCGGAAGTAAACAGAACGAGGCCTAGCAGGCTAGCAGCTTTAGCTTGTGTCCAAAGGACGGTGGTGTTTTGTTCGGACGTTTGTGAGCTTTTTTAAAAGAAGATGTAGCGATACGTGGTTCGATTCAGACAATTGTCTTTTGCAGATGTGTCATAAATGAAGGCGTTGAATGTAAAAACAACGTGGCTGTGATTGTGAGACCAGCAGATGATCGGAGCTGCTTGAGGACGGCGGTGTTTGTGTGAGTTTGAGCTGAAGATCGGAGCAGCTGCAGTAACGATGTCTTCAGAACTTCAGGAAGATTCTGACAGCGAAAAACTCTCTGCTGCTGATGAAGAAATCTTCAGACTCCGTGTAGGAACCATCGTCCAGTACGAGGAGGAGCTCTGTCGTCAGCGCAGACTGCTGGATATCAGAAAAGACCAGCTTCAGCTCCACGTTATAGGTATGTATGTTCACGTCATCCACTTGCAGACACAAAGATCCAAAAACATCTTCATTTTCCTCGTCTAAGTTGAGATCTGGGTCAGAACTGTGCAGCTGGATAGCTCTGGTATTGCTCTCCGTTGTTGCACCCAATGAGATATTATATGAGAGATGCTACGGGAGCCTGTAACCATTGTCCAAGATGTGTAAAGAGCGGCGCCATATTGGACATGACAGGAAAACAATGAGACATGGCTTACCAGATACTGTAAACTGACCATTAAATGCTTAATTATGGTGAGTTTAAAAAAAGAAAGGGAGAGAAAAAACTCTGATCATCGCAAAAATAAGAACCAGTTCATCGTTTGAATGTTTTTGTACAATATGCAACAGACGAACAACATTTCAAACTGTTATGTTTATAAATACCTCATTATAAAGGAAACACAATGCATACTTGATAAATGGTTGGGATTATGGGGTGCCGTTTGTAAATGTGCGCACTAAAATTTTAACAGCAGTATTGTTAATTTTTTAGCCTGTTTTAGAGGGTAAAAAAGACAGGTTTCATTTTTAGAATGTGTTTTTTTTTACTTTTTATTTCACGTAATTATAAATGTTACATTTACTAGCTAAATATGTAGTTAGCAAGCTTAAATATCTAATTTTAAGTTACATATTTATTTTTCAATAATTAGATATTTGTCTTACAAACTAGGGCTGGGTGACAAAATCACAGCTATCGATGTCACAATAGTATTTTTTTCGCGACAGTAAAATGAGCCTGTCACATTAGACATTTATTTTGAAGTAGCGAGCATTTTCTCCTCTCTCGCAAGTAAGTTAGAGAGTTAGTCACCACAGGGAGAGTAAGTGTTTGTGTAAACTTAGTCATGTTTACTAGGTCTTCTTCTGGTGAATGTCTTTTTCTCCACTGTCTGCACACGAGGTAAACAAAACAAACACGACACAAGACCCCGCCCCTGCGTTCATTTCACCTGTGCAGCGTTTAGTCTGGCTGATGAAACAGTAGAAGATTGGGCGATTTATAAGCTTTTGCTATAATTTTCAGTTTGGTTTGTGATATTTATGCCTTTTTTTGGTTAATTAGGGGGGAAACTGTTGCATCATGTTCCTTCAGTGCATCTATTATGTTTAAAGTATGATAGGAAATAAATGTTTAAATATAAACAACCTGCTGATGATTACACATCTCTCTAATGTGTTCAAATTTGACAGATATAGTGGTTTGGTTTATATCGTAATATATATTGTTTTCGCATGATATGAAAAAATAATATCATGATATAAAAGAATTCATTATTGCCTAGCCCTACAAACAAAAAATTTAATGTTAAGTTAAATATTTATTTTATAATTTTATATTTTTTATATTTCATTCATATATATATATATATTATACAAACTAAATATTTTAATTTATAAAATTAAAAATTTAGTTTGGAAACTAAATATTTAGATTCAACCTAAATATTTTTTTTCCAAACTAAATATTTAAGTTTCGTAACGACATATCTGTTTGGTAAATAAATATTAAATAAATGTTAAAGTCTAAATTAAATATTTAGACTGTCGGTTTGTTTATTTTTGTGGAGTCCACAAACATTGCGTTTTGGTCAACAGCCTTCTGTCTGCTTCATAAATCACAATCATTGAATACACATTAAAAAGTTTGAATTTTTTATTCAACAACAGGAGGCGCTAATCGAGTGATGCTGGACGCTTTACTTGGAGTGAAGCTGATCCAAAAAACAAATCGTTTTTCATTTTCTGAAAGTCTCATTTTGAATTTTAAAGTATTTCCACTCTTTACCAATGAAAAATTATTGTGATTTAACACGTTTTAACCCACAATCCTGCACCAAATACTTTTTAAATCTTCTGATGTTTTATACTCCTTCAAGCCAGAACCTAACTTATTCCTATCTTCTCAAATGTAACTCAAAATTCAGTTTAAGTATCTTTTAGGGTTTGATCTTCACCTTGAATCCATAAAGGAATAAGAGGTTCAAAAATTAAATGAATAACCTTTAATTTATTTTTGTATAGAAAATCCAAACTTTTTAATGTGCATTCAATGATTGTGATTAATGAAGCAGACAGAAGGCTGTGGACCAAAACGGGATGTTTGTGGACTCTACAAAAATAAACATATCGCCTGCCCACCTCTGGTGTTAATTTAGCAAATGAGTAGAAACAAAAACAACCACGACAGTGGAAAAGAAAGTGCCTAAACACAACAGTATGGTTTGCTGAGAGAAATCTTTGTCTTTAAGAAATGTTAAGGAATTACTAACAAAATTAACAGTTTATTTTGGCTGGACTTTCTTAAATGCAAATAAAATGATAAAGATTGAGATTTGTGCATCTCTCCAGAGTCACATGAGGTTATGAGATTAAGTTTGTAATACAGTTCGTGTCGCACAGGTGACATGTCATTTTCTTTTGCAACAGCAACATGGCCACACAATTAGGCAATACCCTTGCCACAGGATCAAGATTAGAAGAAAAATAAGTAACAGGTCTGAGTTTGTTACCATACAGGTGTACCAGCAAAGAAGTTATGTAGTTTTTTTCTACAGTTAAAAAAAAAAAGTTTTGAACAGTCTAGGGTCGCCAATGCACTCACATCTACAAAAGCCTGCAGAGTCACGTGCAGAAAACCTGGTGGGAAAATGTGTGCGTAAAACTGGATCAGCTCTGCCGCCATGCACATGCAACAGGAACTGCCCAGAGCTCCAAATCAGATGAGTGATCCATTCTAGCTGTCAGCTGTGCAGGAGAAAAGTTGTTGAATTCCGCACATGCCGTTGTAACACATTTAGCTCCGGACATAGAAATGCTGTGAGACGGAAGGTCTTGGGACTGCGCGGGCTTAAGGGTGCAGTCTGGGTACGGCTTGCGCTCGAAGTTATTGTGCTAGACTTTATATTTCCGCTCTAAAGTGGGTTTTTGCCATTCTTTTTGATGTGGCACAACTTTAACGCCAGCCACGTCATTTACCAGCAGAACTGCTACCCCTTGTGTAGGTAGCTCGGGTCAAACTTCCATGGGAAATATGCCAGATCTGGGGTTTTCATCTCTTTACCTGATTTTAGGATTATTCCGAATCCTTTAGAACTGTTAAGGACTCTGTTGGGCATTTTCAGATTTACTTTTCAAGAGAATAGTCAACGATGATATGTCCAGTTTTGTGACATCAAAAACTTTCTCTATTTTTCTCTGGTTTGGCAAATTTATCTCGAGCAGGCTGTGTTACAGCTGTTGCTCTGGGTTGGTTGTTTGTAACAGAGATGGAGGTTCTGTGGGTTAACACATATTCATCAACCAGCACCGCTGCTGAACTCACAGAGTTAACCTTCTGTTCATTTAGATAGACCACCAGTCATCTAGCAAACTTCTTTTAAACTCCACAATCATCAGTAATTCACAGTGAGACACAAAACTGTACACTTTACACACTCCACTCCATTTACCAAAAAGAACACTCTTTACACAAGCCAACTTTTTTTGACATCTGAATTTATGTCAGTAGGCTTCTGGCAGTTTATAAGCCAATAAGACTTCTGTTTTAACTTTCTCCATAATTCAAACTGTCCTCAAGTGGGAGAGATGCTACAACCTCTTGGGCTTTCCCGATCATTTTACATTAAAGCAAAAGCGGCAAAACATCACTGGGCGAATTTAAAGTGCCAGTGGTGATGGAAATGATACAAAATAGTAGTCCACTTCAGACTCACTGAAAACAGGAAATATGGTAATGAATTTACTTATGTAAATCAGACCGGTGGGGTGGACTAGTGGAAGGAGGGGCTGCGCTTTCAAAGGATCCTGGTTGCTGAATCTGAGACTCCAACTCCAGCTTTCTAATCCTCACTGCAGTGTGGGCCTCTATTTCCAGACGTCTAAGCTCCAGCTCCATCTGTTTGCTCACCTTTTGCCTTATTGGTAGTAGCGATGGAAGCATAAGTCGTTGGGAGTGTTCCCACAGGTTTTCGGTCATCTTCAAACTCGGCTGAGGCACCACTGACTCACCAGCGTCTAGATCACCTGCAATTCCACCAGCCTACACACTAGTAGGTCTCCTAACTCACATTTGTGAAGTGTTTAAAATAATCAACCTTGTAAGTGAGTCACAATCTGCACCATATCACTTTTGGAGCACCTACATAGTTGCTTAATGGAGGGACTAGCAATGAAGTCCTCCAAGCTAAAGCTGGTAGCCATACAAAATACCCAAGTGGAGAGTGACTCAGCACTTCAGTGGCAGCAGTGCTAACAGTTGATTTTGGCTAGACACAGATTGCTTAACAGTATCCAAATCCTGGGGGGATGCATTCAATATCCCGGACGAGCCCCTACTTATGTCACAATCTCAACCCAAGGGAAGAGAAAAGAAAGGTGTAACATAAAAATAAGACACCCAGACCTTAGCACTGTGATAAAGTGCAGCTTTTTTTTGGCTGTTAGCTGCACAGAAAAAAATGAGCCATGACAAAGGAGCCTCAGGTCCTGTGTGACTAGCCAGACAAAGAGTGGTTCACAAACTCCTTCATGAGAAGAAACACCATAGATCCAGTTATGTTGCCTGGATTGGCGTTACCGGGGCCTCACCCTGGGGTTGGGGCTCGCAGGCGAACTCCTCCCACAGGCCCCGGTCGGGTAAAACCCAAAGGATCAACGTGGGATCACTCCCCAGTGGGCCCACCACCTGCAGGAGAGCTCAGAAGGGGCTGGTGCAATGTGGTTTGGGTGGCAGTTGAGGGCGAGTGCCTCGGCGGCCTAAACCCCGGTCATGGAACTTGGCTTTTGGGACATGGAACGTCACCTCTCTAGAGGGAAGGAGCCTGAGCTTGTGCGAGAGGTTGAGAGGTACCGGCTACATATAGTTGGGCTCACCTCTACGCACAGTCAGGGCTCTGAAACTCAGTTTCTCGAGAGGGGTTGGACTCTCTACCATTCTGGAGTTGCACATGGTGAGAGGCGGCGGGCTGGAGTGGGCTTACTTGTGAGCCCCTAGCTTCTGAGCTCCCCAAGTGTTAGAGTTCACCCTGGTGGACGAGAGAGTTGCGTCCCTCTGCCTTCGGGTGGGGGACAGGTCTCTGACTGTCGTTTCAGCTTATGGGCCAAACAACAGTTCGGAGTACCCAGCTTTCTTGGTGTCTCTCAGAGGGGTACTGGAAAGCGCCCCAACGGGGGACTCCATTGTCCTCCTGGGTGACTTCAATGTCCACGTGGGCAACGACAGTAGCACCTGGAGGGGTGTGATTAGTAGGAATGGCTTCCCTGATCTGAACCCGAGCGGTGTTTTGTTGTTGGACTTCTGTGCTAGTCATAGTTTGTCCATAATAAACACCATGTTTGAGCACAAGGGTGTCCATCAATACACGTGGCATCAGGACACCCTCGGCGGGAGATCAATGATCGACTTTGTAGTCGTTTCAGGAGACCTTCGGCCGTGTGTCTTGGGCACTCGGATAAAGAGAGGGGCAGAGCTGTCCACTGATCACTACCTGGTGGTGAGTTGGATTCGTTGGCGGGGAAGGAGGCCGGAAAGACTTGGCAGACCCAAACGTACTGTGAGGGTCTGCTAGGAATGTCTGGCTGAGCCCTCCGTCAGGGAAGTCTTTAACTCCCACATCCGGGAGAACTTCAAACAGGTAGCGAGGGAGGCTGGTAACATTGAGTCTGAATGGACCATGTTCTCCACCTCCATTGTCTCTGCTGCTGTTCGAAGCTGTGATCGCAAAGTCTCTGGTGCCTGTCTGACGGCAACCCCTGAACCCGTTGGTGGACACCGGAAGTAAGGGATGCCGTCAAGCTGAAGAAGGACTCCTATCAGGATTGGCTGACTTGTGGGACTCCAGAGGCAGCTGACAGATATCGGCAGTCTAAGCGAGCTGCAGCTCAGGCTGTAAAAACTCTGTCCTGGGAGGAGTTTGGTGAGGCCATGGAGAAGGACTATCGGTTGGCCTCGTAGAGGTTCTGGCAAACCATCCGGTGCCTCAGGAGGGGGAAGCAGTTTTCTGCAGGCACTGTTTTCAGTGCAGGTGGGGAGCTGCTGACTTCGACTGGGGACAAGGAAGGAATACTTCGAGGATATCCTCAATCCTGCTGACACGCCTTCTCTTGAGGAAGCAGAGGCTGAGAGCTTTGGGGTGGGGCTGTCCATTACCCAAGCTAAAGTCACCAAAGTAGTCAACAAGCTCCTCGGTGGCAAGGCACCGGGAGTGGACGAGGTCCGCCCTGAGTACCTCAAGTCTCTGGATGCTGTGGGAGTGTCTTGGTTAACAAGTCTCTGCAGCATCCCGTGGCACTGGACTGGCAGACAGGGGTGGTGGTTCCCCTTTTCAAGAAGGGGGACCGGAGGGTGTGTTCCAACTACTGCCCTCTCTGGGTGGGTGGAGTGCTCCTTTCCCAAGTGGAGGACTTTAAGTATCTTGGGGTTTTGTTCACGAGTGAGGGAAGATCGGAGCATGAGAGCAACAGGCGGATTGGTGCTGCGTCCACCGTCATGCGGTCGCTGTACCGGTCCGCCATGGTGAAGAGAGAGCTAAGCCAGAAAGCAAAGCTCTCAATTTACTGGTTGATCTACGCCCCAATACTCACCTATGGTCATGAGCTCTGGGTCATGACAGAAAGAACAAGGTCCCGGATCCAACTGGCTGAAATGAGCTGTAGGGTGGTTGGGTGCTCACTTAGAGACAGGGTGAGAAGCTCGGTCACCCGGGAGGAGCTTGGAGTCGAGCCGCTTCTCCTCCACATCGAGAAGAGCCAGTTGAGGTGGCTCGGGCATTTGGTTCAGATGCCCCCTGGACGCCTCCCTAGGTAGGTGTTCCTGGCATATCCCACTGGGAGGAGGCCCCAGGGAAGACCCAGGACACGCTGGAGAGACTATGTCTGGGAACGACTCGGGGGGTCCCCCCAGAGGAGCTGGAGGAAGTGGCCGGGGAGCGGGAAGTCTGGGCATCTTTACTCAGACTGCTGCCCCCGCGACCCGGTCCCGGATAAGCGGAAGAAAATGGATGGAATATTGCCTTTGCACCCACTAAACAGGCGTTGTGACAACATCTTCTTTTGGTTGGAACTCTTACACTTGTAAAGAATTCCCACTCACTCACATAGCCTTTTTATTTGTATATTTAATTTTAATATATTTAAAATTAAGTTTTACTTCTGCTTTTTCCCCTACCGGCATAAATTTAATACTTGTTTTCTGCCCTGCATTTGGCTAATTTTTTTTAACTTTAACCTGTAAGTTAAGTTCAGCTCACACTCCGAACCTGGCATTGCATTTAACCCATAAGTGCCTAGGATTATAGGGTTCTCTAGTGCGGGAACCCTAAGTCACCCGTTTCTTTTGCTGGAATGCAAATTGTACTCCCTACTCCTCTTCATTTTTTGGAATCCGTCAACCGTCGGGGTCCCAGATGGTGAAATGAATCTCGCCCCGGAAAGGGTCTTTCTTTTGCTCCCCTTCCTACCTAAAATAGTTTGCGGAACAAGACCACGCTCTTCACGAGGTTCTTTCCCCAACAAGAACTTCCTCCACTATCTTGGATCCAGCTCAAAGAAGCAAATTTGTTAAGGTAAACTCTGAAAACACAAGACGGTAATAATAAAGAGACAGGAGTCAGAGTACATTTTCTTTGAAGGAGAGCCTGAGACAGACCGAAACTCAGTATGCCCACCAAAGCAACTCTGAGCTTTGTCTCCCTGGCTACCTCTCTTTATTCAGCAATGGGATGCCCTGATATTATAGAAGGAGGAATTTAGTCTAAGATTTGCACATATATGGGGTTGGATAAAACACAATATAACACAATATCTTTTGAAGATATTTTCTGACATTAAACTGGACACTTGTATTGTAGTCAGTGTCTAACGGCACTTTTGTCTACAAATCAACACTTGTGTTCAACTTTCTGGTTTCTGCTTTAAGTCCAGCAGCTTTGTCCTGCAGTTCTGTCTGGATTATGTTAAAAATCACTGCATGTTCCCGCTGCTTACCCGCCAAATGCTACATGGATGTGAATTAACAGAAGTGACGAAGTCTTTTAAAAGTATAAAAGAGCTTCTTATTGTGTTTATGTTCCTGCAGTCCTCCCCGAGGATTATGTGACTGAAGAGGAAGATCCCTGCAGCCAACAGACAAGCTTCAGAGTAGAGCAGGAGGAACAAGAAACTCCACAGATTAAAGAAGAGCTGGAAGAACAAGAACCTCCACATATTAAAGAGGAGCTGGAGGAACAAGAACTTCCACATATTAAAGAGGAGCTGGAGGAACAAGAACTTCCACAGACTAAAGAGGAGCAGGACGAACGAGAATCTCCACAGACTAAAGAGGAGCAGGACGAACGAGAATCTCCACAGACTGAGGAGGAAAACGAGAAACCAGAACTTCCACAAATAAAAGAAGAGCAAGAAGAGTTCTACATCTGTCATGATGAGGAGCAGCTTGATCTTAAACTGGAGACTGATACCTTGATGGATATTCCTACTTATGAGGAAAATGAGCACAATGAAGCAGATCTGAACTATCAGCTGAGCTTTAATGTAACTGACAGTCAGGATGAAGAAGGAAGCCAATATGAACAACCAACATCATCTACAGATGAAGAGACAGACCCACAGAACAGAGATCAGAGGAAGAGGAGAGGCAGAAGTCATGTCCAAAATGTGGACAGCCCTCACATGTCACAAAGTCGGTGTGATTCTGACATTGGTAAAAAATTGAAGAAGGCAACTTTAGTTAAGAAACGCAAACAGGCTCAAAAAGAAAAGAGACTTTCCTCTCTAAAGTCTGGCGAGAGCTCAAGAGTAGTAAATAATGTCTTTATCCACATTAGAACAGAGTCTGATGAAAGACTTTACATCTGTAAAGAGTGCGGTCAAAGTTTTGGTTACTGGTCTCAGTTCAGATTTCACATGAGCACTCACATAGGAGAGAAGCCATTTTCTTGTAAAGAATGCGATAAAAGTTTTAGTCATGTATCTAGTCTCAAGACACACATGAGAATTCATACAGGTGAGAAACCTTTTACTTGTAAAGAATGTGATACAAGTTTTAGTCATGTATCTAGTCTCAAAATCCACATGAGAACCCATACAGGAGAGAAACCTTTTTCTTGTAAAGAATGTGAAACAAGTTTTAGTCAAATATCTCATCTCAAAAGACACATGAGAACTCACACAGGAGAGAAGCCTTTTCCTTGTAAAGAATGTGGTACAAGTTTTAGTCATATATCTAGTCTGAAAACACACATGAGAACTCACACAGGAGAGAAACCTTTTTCGTGTAAAGAATGTGATACGAGTTTTTGTCATGTATCTAGTCTCAAAAGACACATGAGAACTCACACAGGAGAGAAGCCTTTTTCTTGTAAAGAATGTGACAAAAGTTTTAGCGATATATCGAATCTCAAAAGACACATGAAAACTCATAAAGGAGAAAAATCCTTCTCTTGTATCGAATGTGGTACAAGTTTTAGTCAAATATCCAATCTCAAAAGACACACGAGAACTCATACAGGAGAAAAGCCCTTTTCTTGTAGAGAATGTGATAAAAGTTTTAGTGATAGATCTAATCTGAAATCGCACATGAGATCTCACACATGAGTGAAACCTTTTTTTTTTGTCAAACCGTAATAAAGGATTTACCGTAAACCATTGACTGTGTAAGAATGCACAGCAGAGAACTTGTGCTGTAAAGCATTATAATGATTTATAAAGGAAGGGAGTAAGATTGTGAAAAAGTAACATTTTCTTAAAGAAAGAAGCTGGAATTATAAATGAACACATAGGTTGAAATAATCACTTATCAACACCCAAAAAAATTAAGAATTGATATGTTTTGTTCTGATTTGATGTGTACTGATTCTATCAGGGTCAGCCCTGAGCTGCATGGCGCCCTGGGCTCAAAGAGGCCTTGACACCCCCACCCCACCCCTTCCAACCCTCTGAAACCACTCTCGAAACACCACCACCATCCAGAACTGGAACAACACAACTAACTGATTTATTTTGCAAATAAATATTTATTTATTTAAATTATCAAAACATAAACAAAAAAACATTTATAATTAGAATTTAAGGGTAACTTCCAAAATATCGTCTTTTAATCCTCCCTCCATTAGCTAACTTTCGGAAAAAAATAACTGTGATGATGGCAACTCCTTTCATTCTGATTTTCTGTGGCACAAACACTACCGCAACGTACGTTCCCCCTGCCAGAATTTGTTTCCCTGATCTCAGGCATTGTGGATTTGTTTTGTTACACTCATATTTTGTCCCAAAAAGCGTTATTCTTGGGCTTTGAGTTTATTGTCATATTTGCATTTTCCCCACATATATTATGTAAAACAAGAGCTTTTTGTGCAAAAAATAAAAAGACTTTTGTCTGGCTAATTTAGGATAAGAAAAATGATTAAGGGAAGTGAATTTGTTATGGAAGCATTTAACAAAGGACAATTATAAATAGTTGTTGCTTCTACTGCAGATTATTGGGGGCACAAATTCTGGCAGGCTAGGTCTGCTGCCTGACAGATTCCCTCTTGTTGTTTTACCTTATTTTTGGGACAAAAATATGAGTGTTACAAAATAAATGATTGAGACCTGAGAACGGGGAAAAACATTCCGGCAGTGGGAACACACCATGGCACATTACTGGCACACTACTGGCGCAAAGCTTCTTTTCTCTGCTGATCAGCTGTTTCACATTGATCATTTCAGGTTCTGACAGAGGCATCTCTAGTGTTAAGGGTTTAAAGCTTAAAAGAAAAAAAACCTAGATTGCCAGTTATTTTAGTCTTTTTTTTTTTTTATCAAAAACGAGTATTTTACGACAGAAATGCAGGGCATCCAATCAATTTAATGAAAATAAAACGAAGAAACTTCTGCTTTGAGCTTGTTTTTCCTTTCTTTTTCCCCTTAAAGCTGTCGCAGAGAGTTTGTTTTGCTGCGTTTTCATTCCTAAAGTTTTAAAGAAGCATTATAAGCAGCAACACCACCCCCACCCCACTGAGCTTAGACAGCAGCAACATCAGATAAGGAGGGGTGCTGCACAAAGTAAATGATTACGTCAACATTTTAAGTTATTTTATTTGTTTTTTAATTATTACTATTTATTTTTTTACATGAAATAAGTGGTCTGTCAAACTGTTTAAAAATAATTATAATAAAAAAAAATAAAAAATCATTAATAATGATTGAGCTTCAGTGACCCCTCAAGCAGATGGTGCCCTAGGCAGCCGCCTAGGTCACCAAGGTCGCATAGGGCACCATCTGCTGCAGTGTGAATTTCACTTTTTGAGCTATTTGACAAAAAAATACTGGAGCCTTTTCTCATTTCATATTTGTAAATATATGTTAAAAACCAATGTATTGTTTTGAATTTAACAGTTAAATCTTAATCTCTTGAGTGGCTTGTATCGATTTAAAAGTATGATTTTTTTATATTGATGTATATTATTTGATTTTTAGGCAATTTTTGCTAAACAATAATTCAGAGGCAATGTTCACTTTTTATTGATTGCTTATTGGTTATTTTTATTAGTAGATTTTTGCACTATTATTATTTTGTTTAGAATTGCTCAGTTAACCATTTTGGTCTTGGCTTTTGCTAGACAATGTGTATGTTGTCTTGAGTCTGTGTTTTAACATGACACTAGAAATGTTTTTATATATCTTTATTTAACACTTTTTGTGTAATTAGTGAATTTAATATTGTTTTGAATAAAAAGTAGTGATTGCAGTTTGTATCTTTTTGAGTCATGTAGGCTAGTAATATTTTGTGAGGAACTAATTTTGTAAAAATGTAGTCAGGAAGAGGTGGATAAATAAACAGACTGGTGTTTCTGTCTTGTGTTCATGTGATTAATGTTTTCTAGGAGAGATTAGAACTGTTTAACTGTTCTTTTTAGTTTTTAGTGTTCTGTCCTAATCTTTAATAATAATAATAATCAGTTGTATTTGATGCGCCTTTCAAAGCTCCCAAGGACACTTTACAATGAAATGGCATCGAATAACAAAAATGTTAACATTTCACAATTCACAGAATAGCAAGGTACATTCAAATCAACAAACAAAAATATGGGTCCAAATCACAATAACATCGGGAAAAAGAGATGACAGGTGGAAAGTTTCTGTTAGGCAAAGAAAGTTGAGCTTGCAGTTCAAAATTATGGCCTGGATCAACTTACCCTTGTTTGAGAGAGAGCGGATATTGAAGAGGCTGAAGCTGACGGATGCTGAGTTAAGGCACGCAGACGGTGCCGCAGTAGATGTACCTCTGGTGGGGCAGGAGCGGCAGAGGAGCCATGGGGCAGTAGCGGGCACAGAGGAGCTCTGAGACAGAGTACTGGATTAGCCCAGCTGCTGGCCGGTAAAAGAGCCACAGGAGGGTCCAGGTTAGAGCTGACCAGATGTACAGTTTGCACAAGAACATGGCTCGGAGTCAACTGGGGGCTAGTCCTTCAGGCTGAGGCGGCAGGCTCCAAGCAGGTAAGACCACGTCGGAGGTTGGAAGCCCAATGGTGGAAGGTTTGGTTATTTGTTCGGTTTGTCAGGGACAAACCGGCTGACAGTAACGTCAGCGTGGATAAGTCCTCGACAGCAAAAAGCATAGCAAGAGTGGGTGGAGTAAGGGTTATTGGTGAGTAGAGGCAACAGTCATGCCAGCATCCACCTCAACCCAGGACAATACAAACGCTTACAATAGAATCACGCGTATGTTATACGTTTTTTACTGTCAAGAATAAAGTGGACGTGAACATCAGTCAGAAGTGTGGAGTCTTCTGCTGTTCCAAAGCTGTGCTCCTCAAGTCCAGTTCTGACTACTGAACACAGTACTGGTGAATGACATGGTTTTGTTAAGACAATTGCCATTCTATATTTATTTTGGATGTATATTGTTCTTTTTGTATCTGTATAGCCCATTATGTTTAACCAGGAGCCCAATACAGAGAGCTGCTATCCATCCATTTTCTAAACCCGTTTTTGTCCCTTTCAGGGTCACAGGGTTGCCAGAGCATAACCCAGCCACTTGTGGGGGAAGGCAAGGTACACCCTGGACAGGTCGCCAGTCTATCGCAGTTAGCTGCTAGACACCTGGAAAAAATGGTTGGGTGATCATAGAAGGTTGACAGGCAGAAGAAAAGGGACAGTTATCTAATCCATGAAGAGTTTAATTGCTCCTGTCTTTATTTGAAGAAATATATCTTCTGTTGCCATGGAGACGATCTGTGAAAGAACTCCTTCGTACAGGGAGGGGCTATCAGTCTAACTGAAGGAGTTCCTCAGTGCACCCAAATGATCTCATGTTGAGAAGGATGATCAATCATTGATGGATATCAGTTTCTGTTGCATCCATTGACTGCTTAAGAGAACTGGACTCGGCGACCCTGCAACTGTGACTGTAAAGCACTTTGGGCCAAAGTGCAACACAAGTGTACGCTATTTACCATTCCATTTGTGAGATTAACTATTCTTCTTCTACTATATATATTTTAACATGTTCTTGCTAATCCAGCTTTTTCATGATTTATCACAAGATATTCAAATTATGAACTGACCAATTAGATGCCTCAATAAAAACCTAATAGTGCCCGCTGGCCCCCACCCCAAACATTCAAAACGTTTTATTAAAAGATTCTCCTGAGCCCGCTTTCAGTGGAAGGGGTGTGTCTTTCCAAAAAGCTCACTCCTGATTACTGACAGTGGTTGCCATAGAAATGTTGACTCAGAGCAACTCGAATCAATCATTGCTTTTTGACAAAGTCTGGTTCCAACATACTGAAGTCTGCATCTTGGAAAAATGGCAACTGAAATGACTTAATTTTATTGTAACTGAAAGTAAGGCATTTTCTATGGGTGACATCACACTCAGTCCAGTTTTATTATACAGTCAATAGTTGCATCCTTGTCGCACTGTCACAGATTATAGAGGACATCTAAAAATGGAGCTGGATCTCTGCGTTACTTTTTCAGTCCTCTTCCTGTTCCGCTCAGTGGACCCCCAAAGCAAAGTATAGATAAGTGTATTGATCATTAGTCAGCTCTTGGATCAAACATGTTTGTTTTAGTGTGGATTATAAATGGGTCGAAATGCAAAAAAACGTTTGGATTTCTTAAAGCGTATAACTCATGTTTTATCACAGACATCTCTTTATAAATACAAAGCTGCGGTCAGCTCCGCCTATTCTATTGATCATCCGAAACAGTGAAGGTTTAGAAAAATAGAAATGTTACATTTGTGGGAAAGTCAAGTGTGAAAACAAACACACACAGAGATGAGATGGAACCAAACCACAGATAATAATGCAGCTAACAGCTGCATAGCTAACAGTCCAACAGGAAAATGACATGAACTGATGGGGGAAAAAAACAAAGAGTCAAGCGTAACAAGTGATGAATCTGTCAGCAGGAGAGACTCTTTAATCAGAAATTCAGTTCCACAGAAAATCCCATTAGGATGAATGATGGATAGATGCATTGAGAGGCTGTGGGAAGCTTTATAAATCTATGATACGGACCTAACCAGACAAAGTTTGTTTTAAGAAAATTATCTTAATTCTTGTGCTAATAGGAGAACAGCAGGAGTATGTAGAGAAATCTCAGATTAAGATTAAGGAGAATCAACCGTCAAGCAGCCTTTAGTGATGCAGGCTGAACAGGTGACACCATCAACAGGTACAGGACTGCAGAAAAAAACTTCTAAAAACGAAAGTTATGACTTTAGCCTTTGTTATTCAGGAGTACAGATTACAGGGTTATTGGATCACTCAAAGTGTTGCTCTAGTTTGTCCATCAAAAACCAACAGGAAGAAGCCTATAGTGGCAGGACACTGATGCACTTGCAGGCATTTGACAAAAACCCACATTTGTTCTTCTGTTAGTGAGAACAAACCAGGAAGAAACCTGCAAATTCATCCTTCATTCTTTTTCAACTTCACACTTTTCTTCACAAAAGAAGAACTTCCTCCTTCTGAACGCTGAAGAAAACATCATAACAGAGAAACAGCTACACCTGGTGGACTGTTGAGGAAAAAAAAAAGGAAAGGAGAACAAACCTGCAGAAGACAAACTAACCTCTGGATCGGTGTCTTCCGTACATGTGGATCCTACATGAAGAAAAAAAACAAAGCTGCAGCAGAAGTGTTCCACCACCAAACAGTAGGAGGCGCACTGAGCTGAAAGAAACATCAAGGGGTCAATGAAGGAGGGGGGATGTGGCGCGACCTTTGACCTTAGAGAGAAATGAAAGAAGAAGCTTTGAAAGTGAAGGATCTTCTGCTCAGAAGAAGCTCTTTGATGATGATCTGTGGCTGCAATGACAGACCTTCATGCACACGCTCAGACCCGTGCACGTTCAATCCAGCGTGTGCGTGAAGGTTGACGGTGCTCTTATCTTCTCTCATCTTCATTCTGTCTTCATGGATCAAGGATGATTCACAGATATCCTGCAGCATCTGAGAGGCAGATCACCTCCAAGAAGACTTCTGCATCAACCTGTCATTCACTCTGAAGCCCCGCCTCCTTCCATCACATCTGCTGTGTTCAGAAATCTTTCAGAGCATTCTGGGAGTTAATCTACACCTTGAATTCAGATTAAATTATTTAATTTGAGTTTTTGTGAATTTTTATTTTCTTAAGTCCAGAAAAATAAGAGAAAAACTTGAAACCAAAAACTTGTTTGGATCCAGATCAACATAAAGCTTCATCTCCTCTGCGTGTTCCTCACAAACAGCAGGTCATGTGATCAAATCCTGCAGAAACATTCAGGAGAAAGACTGAAGCTGATTGGTCCGATGAAGACACCTGACCGAAAGGAAAGAGTCTGAAGAGACCAGAAGAAAAAGAGGTTTTCTGTGTCAGCTCCAGAAGTTTCATCTGCAGCTACTTCGTCCAACAGTTCCCCAAACACTACCATCAACCAGTTCACTAATTCCACTCTACTATTATGGGATGTTCCTTATGAATCATCTGACATGCCTGTTCTGTTCTCACCAACTTCTTTCATCTCAAGATCATCTACGTACCTAAAACCACGTCCAGAGAAAGAGGAGACGTGCAGACAAGGAACTGATACAGTGTTAGATTTCAAAATAAAAGTTCTTCCTTTTTTAGCGTGTTCTGTGTCAATGGTACTTTAGTGTGTACTGTAGATGAAGAAAAATCAGGTTTGATCAGGTTTTTTTGGCTCCAATCCAATTCCAAGTTATTGAATTTTGAGTATCTGTCGATTCAGCATCCCAATCCAAGATTTTGTAATTCTTTCACACATATTCATGAGCTTTAAGCACAAAAACTGATGGAAATTCCTGTTGGCCACACCTAATACATGCAGCAAAGATGCACATTGCTGCATTGACCGCACAAACCTTAAGTGCATCCAAGGCTAAATGTTGTTGGTTGCACATAAGTCCCATTAGTTGTCACGCACCTAGGCGTGTGACCTTTGTTCTTTGCAGTTGACCCATGCCCTGGGGCAATGGTGAGCAGCAGACACACTCACACTCAGAAAGGTGGTGTGTTAACTTAAAACTAACCGTAATCCTAACCCTTCCTCCAGGTCTGTGAGGCCAAGAAAAAAGTTCTGTACTGGCCACACGTATTTAGAGAATTACGTGCGAATAGTCACTTTCTTTAAAGATGGACAAATGCAAAAACAAATCCAGGTTGGCTTCTATTTATATTTTATTCTCCTCATTTTATCATTCAACACTTAACAACCAAGTAACCAACCAAGTAAAAATAGAGCAACTATCAACTAGAAAAAACAGTTAACTGTTAACTAGCAAAAACAGGTGAAAATTAGTAGTGCTGTCATGCGTTTCGTTTTTTAATTCATTAATTTAATGAATCACAAATATTTTTAACCTCATAATTGCTGTGGAAAGCTTCATTTTGAGAGATTTTCATTTCTATTTGAGATTGTGTCGCAGTAAAAGATCAAAATACAACAAAAAATGTGGCTTCATGAAGTTTCTTTTATTATAACAGATTTCCATCTTTACTTTTACACCACCAAAGGGGATTTTCAATCTCAAACAATTCCATTAAAATACAGTCCAGAGTCCAGAGTGCTCTAACATCATAAAATCATCCAAAAACAATAGGAACACTTTTCTAAGCGGTCCAAAAACTATTGACCACAAACTTCTTATTAAAGTCATAAATCATTCAAACTTTTTTTTCGTCATCTGGACAAAAACAAGTGTTAAAAGGTGAACTTTGTCTCAAGTGATGCTGAAATGACGATTTATTTCACTTCTCATGAGAATCACTTTCCTTAAGAGGAAAGAGGGAGAGCAGAGCACGCTGGAATTGTTACCATGACAACGCGACATTTTATAAACACTGCTTTTTGTGGAAAACGATTTAAACTTAAAAAAATATAATGGGATTAAATGTTCTAATAATTGACTAAATATGTATTTCTTTGTAAATCACCATGATAATGCCCTTCCAGGTGTGCATAATCAGGCATGAATGGACTTCACGGAAGCAAGACATTAACACGATTAAGAAAAAAATAACATGCTAAGATGTCTGTAATTAATTAATTGCGATTAACACGGCAATTTAAAGGGCCTAATAAATGCCGTGTGTGAGTTTGGTGACTGTAGTTTTAGTATCTTCAAACCTAATTATCTTTTTTGACGATGATCCATATTTACATGAAAACTACCTGGAACAGCAGAACGGTAAGGTGATAATTAGTCGATCAAACACAGTAACTTCATGGTTATTGTAGCAGATTTAGGTACATTTGGAAACGTGGGAATGTCTCAGGTCTTGCTGGAAAACAAAATCGGATCCTCCACGCAGCTCGTCAGCAGAGTACTTTTTGAAGTTCTTCAGAAATTCATTGACTGACGCAGACCGAGAGACCATTTAAAGGCTCAGGAAATGTCCTTTGTACGTGTTTGAAGTTAAATCACAGAGAAGGGTGGTACCCCAGTAGCCCTGCGACAAACCCGCCCTGCGACAAACTGGCGACCTATCCAGGGTGTATCCTGCCTACGCCCACAGTTGGCTGGGTTAGGCTCCAGCACCCCCATGACCCCAAAAGGGACAAATTGGTTTAGAAAACGAATGAATAATATAAACACTTATAGTCTTTTACAGCACACATTTTCAGTCGTGACTCCTTACTTTTATTACATTTTTGACAGGAAAAAGGCTTCCAACTTTTGTGACTTGTGTCTTTGAGATAAGATATTTGACAAAAACTTGTATTGCAATCTTTTACGGGTGTAACAATTGATTTTCATAATGATTAGATTCCTATAATTAGTGGTTGCTGATATGATTTATAGTTATTTGTTCATTTATAACAATCTGATTCACTGACGTAAAATGGCTCCAGGACATTTGTATCCAAAACTTCGGCCAGTGTGACTCTGAACGGTGAAGTTTTCCAGATTCCTTGTATTTCTTGCAAGATAATCAAGTGTAAATGAAATATGTGTAAAAACAAACAAGTAAACAAGAGTTAATTTCAAATCCATTCACATTGTAGTTTGATAAAGTTCAGCCCACTGCTGTTTTTCCACATCAAAATAACAAACATTTAGAGCATTATTAGAACATGATCCTTCTGAGAACCTCCTGATCAGTTCTGGAGACTCAGTTTTGTCTCCCTCAAAAAAAAAAAAAAAAACTTCCCATAATCCCACACACGTCATTGGACAGGCTAGTGTCCTTATTTAAGCGCATCAGGTCATATGCTAGGAACTTCAAATGAGGATGTAGATAAGGAACAAATGTCCTCTACAGAGGACAAATGAAAAGGTTAGTTCTCAGAAGGATGTGTCACACTGTATGGTCTCACATGTCTGCAAAATGTTTCCACATTAGACTGTGATGATTGCTTTTTGCTGCCATCACGTGTGTGTTGTGCGCTGTGATGAAACACTTGGTTGTTTTTATGTTATAGTCATATAAAATCCACTGTGCCTCAATCCAAATGGTACTTTCCAACTAGATTATCGATTTATTTCATTTTGAAACTATTTTATAACGGTATAGGTTGATTTGATTAACAACTTGGCTCAGACAAAGTGATCGGGTTGGATAAACCGATTTATCAATCAATTGTTACACGCCTACATTCATTACAAGAAAAAAAGCTTGTCTTTTGCGTGAGTTCTCATGTGTGTTTTTAGATTACACTTATGACTGAACCGTGTATCACATAGTTTACAAGTAAAAGGCTTCTCTCCTGTATGAATTCTCATGTGTGATTTGAGATGAGATATTTGACTAAAACTTGTACCACATAATTTACAAGAGAAAGGCCTTTGTCCTGTGTGAGTTCGCATGTGTGTTTTGAGATTAGATTTATGACTAAAACTTTTATCACATTCTTTGCAGGAGAAGGGCTTCTCTCCTGTGTGAATTCTCATGTGAAGTCTGAGCTGAGACCAGTAACCAAAGCTTTTACTACATTCTTCACAGACGTAGCATCTTTTATCAGACTGAGTTCTTATCTGGAAAAACACACTGGGTGCAGTTCTTGTTCTTTTAACAGACGTGATAATGGAAAGACTCTTTTCTTTTGCGGATTGTTTGTGCTTCTTTACCAAACTTAGCATCTCAGATTTGTTTCTATCATCAGAGTCGCACCGACTTTCTGACACGCGAGGGCTGTCCACATTTTGGACATGATTTCTGTCTCTTTTCTTCCTCTGATCTCTGTTCTGTGGGTCTGTCTCTTCATCTGTAGATGATGTTGGTTCTTCATGTTGGTTTTCTTCTTCATTGTGACTATCAGTAAAATAAAAGCTCTTCTGACTGCTTAGATCTGCTACATTGTGCACATTTTCATCATAAGTAGCCATTTCCATCAAGCTGTCAGCCTCCTGCTTTAAGTTAAGCTCATCTTTATCCTGACAGATGGACAGCTCTTCTTGCTCCTCTTTGATCTGTGGAGGTTTTGGTTCCCCTTGTTCCTTTTCAATGTGTGGAGGTTCCAGTTCTTCCTGTTCCACCCTTAAGCTTCTCTGCTGGGTGCAGAGATCCTCCTCTTCAGTCACATAATTCTGGGGGAGGACTGCAGGGACACAAACAAGAAGGAGACTTTTTAAGCTGCGTTCACACCAGACGCAGTACACACAGTAGAGGCATCCAGTTTCAATATACAATGTGCAGACGCAACCGGGGTCCTGCGGCACATCGGTCCGGGAGCAGAATGATTTAAGCGTCACAGTGCGTCTAGAGTTTAAAAATCTGAACTTTGGGGAAGAAGACGCATCGCATCTGCCAATCAGGGACTCAGTTTTAGGCTTAGGATGCATTCAATGATACAATCAGCGAGTGGAGTCCAAATCCAACATAAGAAAAAGGTGATTGTTCCACTTCTAAACTTTGATATCTTTTAGTTCAAGACAATACTGGACTCCTTGGACTAATGCGGACAGAAAGTGATCACACCGAGTCACAGAAAGACGGAAGCAGGGCCGATAGCGTCCGTCATTCAGACGCAGATCCTGCTGGAAGGGGAAGGTCAACGTACTGAGAGACTCGGAATCTCATAAACCCAGACACTTGTTTAGCAAGTGAGGTTGGGTCAAAGGTGAGGAGCGACGGCCATGCAGCGACGCTTATGGCTTTAATTTCAACGTTGATTCAGCAAAATAGATAAATATATATTTATTATTATTATTATTATACAAGCCAGAAATAACATCAATGCTGATTTACTGACCTTTAGCTTTCTAGAATGGGATTAGGCTGGAATTAAACCCACTCAGACGGACTGAAAAGGAAACCAGAGACGCAACGATGTCTTTGATAACAAGATGAAAGATTAATGTCAAAAACTGTAAGCGATCAGCAACAGAGGAACCGAAGCATGAAAGAAGCCAACTACTGCAGAGTTCCTGTTTACCGCTTCAAGGTGGCGGACAGGAATCCTCCAGAAGCAGTCAACGGTCCGCTAGAACCCGAATCAGAATGTTCCGGAAGATGGAGAGCTTTATGTCCTTTGATGAACATCCATACCTATGTGGTGCAGCTGAAGCTGCGGTTTCCTGATATCCAGCAGTCTGCGCTGACGACAGAGCTCCTGCTCGTACTGG
>BSAI01000123.1:9819828-9856465 GCA_036245035.1 Adrianichthys oophorus
TCTTCAGGCAGTTCCTTTGACCTCATGATTCTCATTTGCTCTGACATGCTCTGTGAGCTGGAAGGTCTTATATAGACAGGTGTGTGGCTTTCCTAATCAAGTCCAATCAGTGGAATCAAACACAGCTGGACTCAAATGAAGGTGTAGAACCGTCTCAAGGATGGTCAGAGGAAACAAACAGCACCTGAGTTAAATATATGAGTGTCACAGCAAAGGGTCTGAATACTTGGGACCATGTGATATTTCAGTTTTTCTTTTTTAATAAATCTGCAAAAATGTCAAAAATTCTGTGTTTTTTTGTCAATATGGGGTGTTGTGTGTACATTAATGAGGAAAAAAATAAACGTGAATGATTTTAGCAAGTGGCTGCAATATGGTAAATGGTAAATGGCGTATACTTTACAGGGCTTTTCTACCTTCATTGAAGGCCCAAAACGCTTTACAGTCATGCTCCCATTCACACACAATCACACACTGATGGTGGCTCCGCTGCTGAGCACTGGCGCCATCAGAGGCAATGTGGGGATCAGTGTCTTGCCCAAGGACATTTCGACACATGGGCGAACAAGGCGGGAATTGAACCTGCAATCCTTCGATCACAGGCCGACTGCCCTTTCCACTGCACCACGGCAGCAAAGAGTGACAAATTTCAGGGGGTGTGAATACTTTCTGTACCCACTGTAAATACATTAGAGTCTGCAGTTTGAGAAATAGACTGTATAGTCCTAAACTGGCTACTTCATTAAATAGTACTCGCAAAACGCCAGTGTCTACATCTACAGATAAAAGGCCACTTCGGGATGCCGACCTTCAGGGCAGAGTGGAAAAGAAAAAGCCATATCTGACATGGCTAACAAAAGAAAAAGATTAATATAGGCAAAAGAACAGACATTGGACAGAGGAAGATTGGAAAAAAAAAAGTGTTATGGACAGAAAAATTGAAGTTTGAGGTGTTTGGATTGCATAGAAGAACATGTGTGAGACGCCAGAACAACTAAAAAGATGCTGGAAAAGTACCTGACAACATATGTCAAGCATGGTGGGGGTAACATGATGGTCTAGGGTTGCTTTTGCACTGGTAAGGTGGTAGATTTGTTCAGGTTAAAAGGGACTTTGAATAACAAAGGCTATTGCTCCATTTTGGAACGCCATGCCATACATAACCTGTGGACAGCGCTTGACTGGAGCCAATTCTATCCTACAACAGGACAATGACCCAAGGAACATCTCCACCTTGTAAGATCTATGTCTTAGTGTTCTTTTAATTATGACTAACCAGCAATTTTTTGACAAAATGCAAAAAAAAACAAACTGTAGTTTTCTGGTAGTTTTCGCAGAGTGACAGGAGTTACTTCGAAATTAACCTCCAAGTTGTGGAGATGGGACTGTTGCTGAGAGTTCTGTTTTCTCTCCCACTAGCTTACAGCACGTCCCACTCCCAACCTAGCATGACTTGTGCCACAGAAATGGCAAGCGATATTGGAGCAATCCAGCCGTAGTTTTGATGCAGATTCCAGCTCAGACGAGGAAAACAAAGACGTTCGTGGATCTTTTGGTCTGCAAGTGGATGCATCAGAATGGGTCTTTAGAAAAGAGGAGCACAATGGAAACAGACATGCATAATAATATGAATATAAATAACATAATAGTCATAATATTGATTACAAGACAGTCATTGCTCCAAACTAAAGTCAGAAAACTCAAATCAGAAGTGAGCGTCCAGTGAGAGAACAGTCTGCACACGAACGGAAGGACGAATGAGGCGCTCCAACAGCTCCAGTTCACTGAAAAGAAGTGCAAAAGATGGACAAAGATATACCGGTCTCACCAAGAGTTGCAAACAAGAAAACAAAACAGCAAGCCCCTTGTCATTGTTGTGAAAGTTCGCTACTTTTAAGGGGAAGATGTTGGGCATGCTGATTGAAAACCTCTCAGTTGTAGATGAACTGACGTCTTCACATCCCCCAAATAGCTCCCACGAGCGTGGCACATACCTGGTTATGTCAGGAAGGGGAAACGGCTCGGCAGGTCCACAGATACTCATCACTCTCCGCACTCATCCCAGGTCCAGATCAAGGAAAATGCAAATGAGGTCACGTTTGTTAAATACGTCCTTCTTTTGAAAACATCGATCACCCATCTCAACAGATCACTCTCAGCGGTTAAAAATATTCCCCTCTGTTGTGGAGTTTCTATTGTGGAAAATCGTGAGTCAAAAAAAATGATCAAATCTGCTTAAAGTCACATTTCGCGTTTTAATTTTATAAAATTTTAGGAAATTAAAACATTGTTTTACTTAAAATAAAACAGTTTAGTGTGACTTTTTTTTCATTTTGGGGCAGAAAATAAACAATCTTTACTTACAAATTTTGTAAAATCTAATAATAAAAAAAAAAGGGATAACTTTTTCCAGCTGAAAACGTGATGATTCGTATGTCATCATATCAGTCGAAAGAGGAAGAAGTTTTTTTAAAGTCCAGTTAAATTCAACAAATCATAAAGTCATTTGAATCTCATTCAACTTCTTTCATTTGGAACCAGAAGTGTTGACTGAGCTAAGCTCAAGTACAAGTTATTCCTCTAGAGAACGTCTGACGGTCTTTTTCTCGAAGGTCCATCCTGCTAGTGCAGGTACCGTTCTCCACTCTTCAACCATTCAAACAAACAAGAGAGACTCACAAGACAAGAACGTGACTTCCCAACTTCCTCATGAGAACCTGCAGGAACAACAGGTCTCTAGAACGCCGAAGGCCCAAGAGTCAGAAGAAGAGAAGCCTTACAAAAACATCTAGCCATTTTAATGCACAGTTGTAACTGATACACAACATGCAAAAACAAAGCAACAAGAGTTAAAGTTTGTGAAGCTGACAAATAAAACTTTGATCTAAAAACACAAGATTTCACCAAAAAAAAGTTAAGTGGATGCTCCTACATCTTAATTCAGAATCTCCGTGGGGCGGTAACGACTGAAAGTCTTTGGAGCAGCGTTTAAAGGTCACCCGAAACACGTAAAGCAAATTCAGACAGTTTGCAGTTGGTCTGTTTTCACACAAAAAAAACAAAAACAAACAAAGACTGGGTTTCTGGAGTCTGACTCTCAGGACGCACAGACCTCGGGCTGTGCTGAGCTTAGCTTACTATCCGCAGCGTCTGCTGCTTCTGGAGCTGCTGCGCTCTCCGGAGCTGAGCTCTGGCCCGCCATGGTCCTTCTGAAGAGGCGGATGCTCATCTGCAGCAGGTCGTTGTCCACCACAGGCGTGCCTGGGTACTGCTTGGTTAAGCCCTGATGAGAGAGTTCAGCCTGAGTCAGAAAATCGCATTCCTGAAGATGCTAGAATGCAAAAACAGACCAAAATGATGCTTATGGAGGCAGACTACAGGTGAAAGAGCGCCATGTTAAAATATGGATGGCATTTACAGGTAAAGTCATTTGTTGTCAAAGATATTAATGAGCCCTTTGAAACTTTTCCCATTCATTTTCTATTCATTCCAATAACTTATGGTTCATAAAATGAGTGGTGAGGAGAGGTGATGAATGTTAAAAAAGCAGAAACATTTGGATCAAATCTCAGGAGTGAGAATCCTTTTTAGTGTTTGTACAGTCAGGAAGTTTACCTTCTCGTTTTTTAACAGCTGGCGGCGGATGGCGAAGTCCCGGCGAGCACACAGAGCCTTACAGCAGGGCCCCAGGTTGCTCAGCAAGCCGGCCCTCTCCACCCGCCTGTTCAGGGCCGCCATGTTCAGAGCTCCGAGGTCGTGTTCGAAGAGCTTTTCCACGTCTGGCAGGACAGTTTGCACACAGTGAGGAAGAACTGCAGAGGAGTGGAACAAACGGCGTGGGGGTCGATTGAAAAGCTCACCTTTGGGATCGTCCAGCTCCGACTTGCACACCTCTTTGACTTGTTCCAGCAGCTCTGGTCCAGCAAGGCGCTTGGAGATTCCCGCCCTGAGGAGCACAGCGCCCGGTGTGAAGCGAAGCAAGGCGGCTCCTGCAGCCCGCGGCTCCTGCTTTTGTTTGGGCATCAGGCTTGACCAGTCCACGTCGATCACATCAAGAGGACCTACAACGGCGCAGAAGGCGTGGCTTTAAGGTTGGAGGTTAAGATTTGATGGAGAACAGAGTACATAAACTTCAAAATATCAAAGAAATAAATCCTTTAAAGGAATTCCGTCACTACTGATACCTGTGACTTTCTCCTCCTCTGGTTGATCTTCTTTCTTCTGACTGTCGGCCAGTATCACGTCCAGCTCGTCATCACTGATTGGTTCATAATCTTCTCTAACGGACGCCACGGACTGCTCCTCTTCTTTAGCGTCATCGTCTCCTGAAGACACAGCACACACAACATCCCTTAAAGGAGGAGGTGAAGAAAACTTTCAAGATTACCTTCTGAATTGGATTAGCTTTGAACATTCTCCAGGTTATATTCAGATCCCACACACCGTCCATGCTGTCGTTCTTCTCCAGCTCCCTCTGATCTCCCACAGCTTGGTGACTGTTGCTGGGTTTCTCCTCTGCAAGGCTGAAGGCTTCTCTCGGCAGCAGCGGCTCGTAGTCGCCCCTCTCCTGCCTGGCGTCTCCTCTAGCCGGAGCCCTGGGGTCTCCGTGCGGCGGCAGGTCCATCATCATCATCCTGTCCCTCTCTCGATCCCCTCCCCTCTCGGCTCTCCCGTCCCTGTCCCGCTCCCTCTCTCGTTCGTGCTGCTGCATGATCCCTTCAGGGAGGAGGCGCTCCCGGTCTCTGGCGTCCCGCTCCCTCATCAAAGGTTCCCGACCCGGACGCATTCCGAGGGGCTCCCGCCCGCGGCTCGGCCAGTCTCTGGGTTCTGGCTCCCAGTCTCTCTGTTGCTGGAGGGGCTGTTGGAGGAGCAGCGGCGGCTGCTGTTGGGGACGGAGGTCCTTGCGGTCGCGTTCCCGGTCCCTGTCGAACGGCTCCCGGTCCCTGTCGAACGGCTCCCGGTCCCTCTCCCGCTCTCGGCTGTCGTAGGACCCGGCACGGGACCTGGACCTCGCCTGCCTGTCAGAATCGGGAGAGCTGCGTCTGGAACTGTGGCTGCGGGAGTCTTGACGGTCTGTGATACAAACGTTTACAAACATCAATCACATTTGAAGGTGACCTGGTTCTGGAGATCCTGGAGTCACCTGATCCAGCAAACCAGAAGCCAGCCAGTGGGCGGTGGATCTCCAGGACCTGAGTTATCCTGAGTAAAACCTGCGGCTTGTCTCCGTCGCATTATGTTGACAAAAGAATGTTCTGGAGACCGGAGACGCAACAGAGACAATCTAAACTGCTTGAGGGTCAAAAACAGACGTAGAAGGATGTACCTGACGACGTGCTGCGACTGGGCTCTCCTCTTCTCAGCTGGTCGATTCTGGACTTCCTCTCAGCGCCTGGAGTGTCCCCGAGTCCCGGCCGCTCCCTCTCACGCTCCCGCTCCCTCTCGCGATCTCTGGAGTTGGCGCCCTGCAGGCGTCCCCGCCGCGGCCGCAGACCCTGGAGTTCGTCTCGGTGTCCTGACTCGTTGGAGGGCGACCGGGGGAGCCTGGAGGACGTCCGGCTCTGATTGCTCCCCATGCTGCTGCTGCGTGGTTGCTCCGTGGGCAGTTTGCGGAGTACAGGCTGCGACATCAGAGGCTGCGGCGTCATAGTCTGCATCAGCATGGGGGGGTCCTGGGAAAGCAGCGGGGCGATGGGAGGCGGGTTACACCTGTCTCTGTCTCTGCCCATCCTGGGGGCTCCGCCTCTCCTCAGAGTCTCCATTGGAGCTCTGTCTCCAGAACGGGGAGGGGCTTGCTTCTCCAGAGGAGCGCTCCGGTCCGCCACCTCCTCATCTGACCAGTCACTGAAGTTGTCCACCTTGGAGAGAGAGGATGGCTCCGCGTTGGCTCCAGTTCCTCGGTGGTCCGGCCTCATGGAGGGCGGCGGAGTCCGAGGACCTCTCTTCCTCTTGCTGTGAGGCTGCGGCGCTGATGCCTCCTCCTCAGAAGCTTCAGAGTCTCCTCCCCGTGAGCGCTTCCTCTTCCGGTCAAGCGCCTTCTTCTTGGCTCCTTTCCTTGGCGAGGGCATGAGTGGAGGCACGTCTGTGGGGACGGTGGGTGGAGGCTCGGGGTTGAACCGCCCTTCCAGAACAGCAAGACTACTTCCACCAGCAGCTCCTTCGTCTTTGCGAGCTTTCTTCAGGCCCTTCCTCTGCGACTTGACCTTCTTCTTGCCATCCTCGTTGGGCTGAGACCCAGCAGTGTCTCTGTCTTCACCGCGAGCGGCGATGGCTGCAGGAGGCGGCGGCGGCGGACTCAATTCACGCTGCTCTCTCCCCCTGCTGCGCGACTCGGCTTCAGGGAGGTACTCCCCACGCCTCTCTCCTCCGCGGCATCGCTCCACGCTTCGAGGCTCCGGCTCCTCGTTTCGGCCGCGTGTTTCCCTTTTCTCCGCAGCTCCTCGGCGCTCCTCGTCTTTCCAGTGGCCGCCTTTGTCACCCGAAGAGGCACCTCTTGGTGGCGACCGTGACAAGCGATCCTGGGGTCTCACCACTTGGCTGTGCAGACGGTGTTTATCTCCATCTGGACAAAAAGCAGTACATATTTCAAGTCTGTGCTTTTTTTAATTCAGCAAAGATTTTCAAAATAAAACTACTTTTACTTTTGTAAAAATGTTAGATTTTCTTTTGAAAGTAAAATTGCATCAACAGCCAATAAGGAGAAACATTTGCGCCAAACCAAAAGTCAAAGCATGCCGGTTCACAAAGTACTGTTGAGGCTGAGGTGCGTTTCCCACAAAAACAGGAGTGTGTCCGTTTTAAAGAGAATTTCCCTACTGTCAGATGGAGGCAGACACACTGGGCTGGGGAGGAGGGGCTGTGGGTGGAGCTTGGCGTGCCCTCGGCCAATAGGGCGCTCACTTTTATCTTCAGCGCTATTGTAGCCGTCGCTGTCGGCCGGGCTAAAGTCTCGCGCTGCCCGCTTTGGGGAGGGCCGGGGGCTCGGGCTGCTCTCCACCCGTGCTCTCTTGCGACTAAAAAGGAAAAGAAAACATTTATTCTAAAATAAAAACAAAAGTTTCTTTTTCTTTTAGTAAAATACATTTGTGGAATAAAATGTCTAAATCTGGAATTTGCTGCACCTCTATGAGGAAGTTTTAGGGCCACCATAAAAGAAAGTAAAGAAATATACTAGAATAAAATCATTATAAAAAAGTCGTACAATTAGAAGAAAAAAAGTCTAAATCGTATGAGAAGGAAATCGTTAATTCATAACTTTAAAAAAGTCAAAGTTTTACAAGGAAAAAGTCATGCTTTTTGGAAAATGGTGTAATTTTATGAAAACAAAGTTGAACTTTTAGGAAAACGTAAAGCAGATTGAGTGAGCAGTGTGATGTCCATCAGATTTCTCAGAATTGTCTGCATCATCAATTTAACAGGTAATGTCCAAATGTTGTGTTGAAACATTTTTGTAAAGATAAATGCAACATTTTATTTTTAAAGTTATAATATAACTTTTTAAAGAATGAATTACATCTGAATCTTTTTTCCTAATTATACCACTTTTATTTTAGTGAAATGTACAACTTCATTCTTGTCAAATGTCTTTTTCCTCATAATTTCGCAACATTAATCTGGTCAAATATTTACTTTTTTTCATAATTGTATTTTAGGCTGAATCCGAATTCATTCCCTACCCCGACGGCGTCTCTCCACCCCTCCAGTTGGAGGGGCATTTGGTGGTGTCCAAATTTGTTTTTTAAGGGGTAGGAGTAGGGATTTAGAGCTATGTATCCCTCAGCTGAAAGGGTGAGCTACGCGCTAATGTGGATGACAGGCGACTATTGATGATGTCATCGAGTGGTAGTCTGAATTTGAAGACTATTTTCATTTGGAGAGCTAAATGTAGGGGTAGGGAGACGCTTTCGGGGTAGGGAAAGATTTCGAGTTTTGCCTAATTCTAACAAATGTTAACTTTTTTTGCATACCGTACATTTACAACTTCATTCAAGTCAAATTTGACCTTTTTCCTCATCATTTTATGTCTTTATTCCTGGAAATTTGTGACCTTATTGTCATACATCTGTTTATTTTCCCTCCCTCTTTACCAGAGGTTCTGAGACTCCGTCGTACATCTCAGAGATCTTGACGATAAAGAACCAAACTAGAATCATTGCGTACCTCAGCTTGCGATCATCCCGGGCGTCTCGAACGGACCGCTCCTCCCGGACGTCGTCTCTCCTCTCCCGCCTCTCCTCTCTCCCCCTCTCCCTCTCCTCCCATTCCCGCTGCCTCTGCTCTCTCTCTCTTTCCCTCTCCTTCCTTTCCCGCTCTCTCTCCCTCTCCTCCCGCTCTCTTTCCCTCTCCCTCTCCCGTTCTCGTTCCCGAGCTCGCTCCCTCTCCGCCTCCCTCTCCCTCTCTTTCTCCCGCTCCTTTTCCCTCTCTCTCTCCCTCTCCCGCTCCTTCTCCTTCTCCCTCTCCCTCTCCCTCTCCCGCTCCCGTTCTCTTTCTCGCTCGCGGGGCCGGTCGTCCCGTCTGTCCTCTGAACGTTCTGTCCGTCGATCATCCCGTCGGTCGTCCCGGTCGGACTCCTCCGACCTGCCTGGGTATCTGGAAGGAGAGACAGCCCTTTGATCTGGAAGAGAAAGAGAAAAAAAGAAAGTTTAAACCATAAATAAAAATTTACAAAGTGTATAAACAAAAAAAACAAAAAAAAGTTGAAACTCAAGGTCATAAAGTAAAGCCAAAGTGAAGATGCATTCTAACACTTGGCCAGCAGGGGGAACTACAACTAAATAATTATTGTTCTGATAACATTCTCCCACTTTTTGTGGAGAATATTTGGTCATTTTAACAAAGATAAGATAAAAATAAGAAAAAAAGTTGCCAAATTAGCCTATCAAACCGCAGTAAATGCCAAATGATTTGAAAATTACTTTAAAAGATGAAAACATAGGCCATAAAGATAACATGATGCTAATATAAAGGCGTGTTGCTAATCTACTTAAAATATTGATACAAACTGAATTTATTCCAAACACAATGAAGTGGATCTGTTATGGATTTACAGCCAACAGTGAATAATAAAATGCATGTGTCACTGAAAGCATCAAAAGTATCCAGAAGTTCATAGGTTTCAAAGTGCACCAAGTTTTTGAAGGATTTGAAGAGTCACTCGTTCATTTCTTGAGACACATTTAGCTCAATATTTCAAAAACTATAAAGTTTATGAATACCAAAAATACAAGTAGCAATCCCGAATGATCTGAACAACCATTCATTCGGCAATCCCGAACAATCATTCGGGATTGCTACTTGTATACCACGATTGCTGAAATTGCTGAAAGTAGGAAAGGCTTTTTACATGTCGGAAAACGTATGGAATAGAGCAGGAGAAAGTGATTCATAGGACTGGATTTGTCAGGTGAGAGCAAAAGAGTTATTTATGGGGTCCCTGGTTACACATTTTTACATTTTTTTAGCAATAATGTTGATATAAGTTCATGATATTTTGTCTTTAACTATAAAATACATTTTTATTTGTTAGGATCAAGTTGCAGAGTTCCTCATAAACTAAAAATCAGGTTTCTTTATGTTTTTTCTTTTAATTAAACATGAATTTGGAACTGAAAAATAGGCTTTTGTGGCACCAAAAGATAAAAAAAATCTTCCAGCGTCCCACCTCTGTCGCGGTTGTCTCTGCGGTCCCGTTCCCCGTGCCCTCCCCTCCTGTCGTAGGAGGAGTCTCGGGGCTGCTCCCGCCTTTCCCCTTCGTAGCGATCCCGGTCTGAAACTCTCTCTGAGGTTCTTTCGGCTGCGCTGCGGTCTGCCCCTCTCTCCAGGCTTCGCTCCCGTGCGGTGCTGCTCCGGGAATCCCAGTTATCGTAGCTGCTGTCCATTTGGGAGCTGCGGGAGTTTCTGAGTGAGCCTGAAAAGGCGACAAAGGAAGACATTAAGACTAGAAGCCATAACCGAACCATGAAAACACTCAAACATATCTCACCTTTATCAACCGTTTCATTTGGACGGCCTCTTCCTCGTCCATTCCTGTCTGCTCTTTCCGCTCGACCTTCGCTTCTGCCGCTGTCGTCGCGTCCGTGACCTCTCCCGTAGAGCCTGTCGTCCTGAGCCAGATCCTCCTTCCTGTAGGAGTCGTTCCTCTCTCGCTCCCTCTCCTTTTCCCGCTCCTTCTCTCGATCCCCCCGCTCGAGCGACTCCCGACTGGAGCGCCCATCCCCCCTGCTGTCTCTGGAGTCCTTGGCATCCCTGTTGTCTCGGCTTTCCCGGGACTCTCGCACTGGTTCCCTCCCTCGATCGCGGGCGTCACGCCGCTCGCGAGTTTCTCTGGACTCCCTGTCCTCTCGGGCTGGGATGAGCTCAGAATCGTAGTCTCGGTCGTCACGGACGCCATCTTTGTCTCGTTTGCTGCGGTCTGAGAAATAAAAAAAAATTTTTTGATTAATTTCTTATTAAATTATACCAATAAGTAAGTTTTAAAAAATAATGAAAAAATAAAAGATACCCTCTCTATGTTCATGTCTGCGCTCTGGGGGAGGCGGAGTTCTCTCTCTTTCCCCCCGGCTCCTCTCCCTGCCTCTGGAGTGGTGCCGGCTCGGACTGGATCTCTCCGAGCGCCGGTGAGGAGGCGAGGTGTCGTGGGAGGCCGGAGGGGACCGGGAGCGACGGGAGCTCGTGGGCGAAGAGACGGAGGCGTGCGCCGCAGAGCTCCGATGGTAAACCGGAGACGACGAGCGGCGGTGTCGAGGCGAGGGAGAGTGGCGCTGCGCAGAAGACCCCGAGTGGGAGGATGGGGAGTGATGGCGGGAGGGAGAGGGGGTGCACTGATGTCGGGAGGAGGAAGGAGACCTGAGACGAGGGGAAAAAAACAATGCATCAGTTATAGAGTTTAAAACAAATAAAGAATATCGTTGTGGTTTTAAAACAAACCTGCGGCGAGGAGACAAAAGTGGCAAAGTCTTATGGGAGGAAACTTTGGGGGAGACAGATTTCTTCCTGGAGGAGGGCGACACGCCTCTGGACGGGGATGACACGCTGCTGGACCGCTCATCTGACGTCAGCACTCGCTTGGCCTTATGGGAACTATCAGATCGGTCCCTAAAAATCAGCATCAAAAGAGGCAGCGAAGAATAATAAATACAAAAACGCACGCGTACATGAGAACGGAATATCCTAAACAAGCTAAAATGACGTTTAGAAGGCTCAAACTTTGTCAGATAAATGAGAACGTGAACTCTACCGTCGTTTTTCCTTTTTCTCTTTGTGCTTCTCCGTGTCTCTTCCGCGGTCTTTCCCTTCCTTCTGCTTCTCCTCAGTCTTCTCCTTGTTCTTGTGCTTCCCTTTGTGTTTCTTCCCAACCACGGGGAGGTCCAGCGGGACTGGAGGGGGAGGGCTGGGCGTGCGGGGGCCCTTCTTCTTACTGTGGCTGCCTTTTGAGGGTCTGATGGGTCAGAAAAACGACCAAATATAACTAAAGAGGGTTCTTTAACAGGAACACTTTTAGTTTTATCCTAAAAGTCTTGGGTTTTAAATTATATTGAGAAATGGGAAGCATTTTGTAGACTTCCATTTTAATTATGTTGGATAAAATCAAAGCCTCTAACTACCTTGCGGTTTCTGAAACGGCCAAAGTCAGAGATGCTTTCTTCTCCTTCTTGCTGGACCCAGCACCTTTGGTTCCACTTTTGTGCTTCGGAGAGCTGGATCTTCTGGATGAAGGTGAATCCTTGGAGCACAGCAGCTCAGGTGAAGTCTGAAGGAAGTAGAAGTGGCACTTTAAGAAAGCGTCTGCGGCGAGGGCAGCAAGCGGCCGGCCGACGCTTTACCTTCGGCAGGGCTGTGCTCCTGCTTTTGCTGGGAGTCTCATCTTTCTTGATGATGATGTCTTCTCTCTTTTCCAGGTTCTCCTGCTCCAGTTTCATGAGCTCCCTCTGGATTTTCTGCCGCTTCATCTCTAGAGATAACTCGTAGTCGTAGTCACCAACATCCGAATCTAAAAACGACAGGAAAAAAAAATCTAACTGAATGCTGCACAGATAAAAACTAAAACTGCAGTAAAGCTTGAGAAAAAAAAACAGACAACAGTATAACAAAATCCTGTTTGTGCTCAGCAAGTTAAAAAAAGTGCTAACTAATATCTGGATCCTGAGTGACAGAACATCTACAGCTCTGTTACCAACCGAATTATGATAAAAACATGAATTTAAGATCTTAAATAATGTCTCAACGAACTGCCCTCATTTTAATCAGATATTGTCATTTCAACTGATACCATCGCAGCTCGGATCAAGGAAAGGTAAGCTGAGAGCAGGATCCGTCTTTATTCCAAGACAGGAGATGGTTGGTTTTCAAACTGAGCTTGGAAATGAGGCAAACCTGTAACAACCAGAAGTTTTGGATTTTTCTTCAATAAAATGTGGAGTAAAGAAAATGTAAAGGTCGCTGATACACAGGCCTATATATATATATAATTTGAACACCTGAGTAGTGAAGTGAAGGAAAAACTCATTATCCTCTTTAAAAAAGTGCATAAATCTGGATATCATCTGCCAGGAAAGACAGGATGAAACTTTCTAAATATAAAACACAAAAAAACAAGAGGGTCAAAAACAAATCCCTGTGGAATCGCAAATGTTTAAAAAAATAATTCACTAAAATGATGCAAAGTAGAAGTCTGGCTCAGTCACTGATGTGGAGGATCCCTCTGAGGAAAACACTGGAATTCAAACTAAAATGTAAAATGAGTCAAAATAAAAAGGAGTTACAACAGCTATAAATAACCATAGAAGTAAATAAATAAACCTTACTAGACAGACATAAATTAGTAAAAGTAAATAAAAATATCAAATGAGTAGAAAGAGAACATGAAACAACTAAAATATCAAATAAGTTCCTAAAAAGGAAGGTCTTGAGCCTTCTTTTAAAAACATGGACAGTTTCTGCAGCCTGAGGCTCTCTGGGAGGCTGTTTCACAGGCAAGGTCCGTCAAATTACCGTAATCTAATCTGCTGGAAATAAAAGCATGCATTAGCACCTTTGTGCTGGCAAGAGAAAGACATGGGCAGAATCTGGCAATACTTTTAAGATGATAAAATCTCTTCTTTGTTATATATTTTTTTATCTGTGGAATAAAATTCATCTCAGAGTCAAAAATAACACTCAGGTTTCTCACACATTGAGGAGTTTTACCGTTTTTTTTTTTTTTTATTTAGATAAAACTGTCTTTCTTTTGCATTCAGAACCGATCACTAAAACCTCGTTTTTGTCGTGGTTGAGCTGTAAGAAATTCTCTGCCACCCATGACTTACTGTCTAAATTAAAGTTTAAAAGAACGTTTGCTGACTCTTTGTCATCAAGAGACATAGAAATGTAGAGTTGTGTGTCATCGGCGTAGGTATGAAAACAAACGCAATGCCTCCTGATGACATCACCAAGTGGAAGCATGTATAGATTAAAACGAAGTGGGCCTCAAATTGAACCCTGGGGGACCCCACAATTGATTTCAAAGACCTTTGAGGAGTATGTATCCATACCTAAATAAAATCTACAATCTGTGAGATAGGAGTCAAACCATTTCAGAACAGTACCAGAACTGTCTGAAGGGAGTAATTTACAGATTAGCGCATTAAATCTGGTTTACAAACAATGACAAATATTGACATTTCTGGTCACTAAGCTTGAGAAAAAGGTAAAACTAAACCTTCACGGTTGCCTTCCCACTCCGTAGGCTCTTCTTCACTGGCTGGAGTCCGCTCCTTTGTGATTTTTATATCCTCCTCTCGGTGTCGGCCTCTAGAGGAGTCTTTCTGCTACAGACAACGGCAAATCATGATACAAAAATCAATCCCGTAAAAAGTATTTTCGCAGTCCATAGACGGTGATAAACTCACTCTCACTGTGGGGGATGTGGCTTCGTCCAAGTCGCGCTTTAAGTTTTCTTGGTCGACATCCTGTCTCTTGTTCTTCATCCTCTCTCGCAGATCACCTGTTGGTCTTTCATTTGACCTCCAAGAAGCAACAAATAGGAATTATTCTCAGCAGCCAGCTTTGAAAATCTTGGCGCAGCAGCCGTGTCAGGTGTCTCTTACCTGCTGAAACTGAATCCTTTGCCTCGTGTCTGACTGCCATGTGTGTAGCGACAAGTGTTGCCGTAGCTGCAGTTACCGGTCTTCAGCCAATTTCTACACTGACTCTGAAAGACACAAATGAACCCAATGACAACATCTGCCAAAGCGTCAATTCAGAAGACCCAAAAAAAGAAAAAGCAATCACAGAAAACCTTCAATTTTTAGCTTTGTAAAATTAAAAAAGTAGAAATAAAGTTTGCGAATTCGAGGGTGGTTCGCACTTCAGCAGCATTACTCCCGGTGCTGGGCCCGAGCCGTTCGAACACACTGGGCCTGCGAGAGGGGGTGGTGGGGTTGGTGGTGGCGCTGGTAGTGGTACTGCTGCTGTCAGATATGGTTTTTGAATTCTCCACTGTTACCTTCCGCCTGATCTTGGACATTCTGCAGGACTGGAAACACAAAATAAACACTTTATAAAAGTGTAATAAACATAACCCAAACTCAGAAAAAAAACAGAAAAGAAAATTAATTACAGGAATATAATAATATCTAAACGATTACATTAACCTCCTGACTACCAGCATGGCAAAGCTGTCCTCTGGCATTTACAGACGACATTTGGGGCTTTCAATTATACCTAACGTGAAAGGGTGGGTCTTGGGAATTGTAGTGTTTTGTGGATTTAAAAAATATTTTGGACTTTTCTGATAATCAGGAGGATATAAAAATAACATTTTCAGGAATAAAAACACACACAAAAAACTTTCTAAAAATTAGAGTTTTTCTTCTTTATGCCTGTTTTGTAACTTTGTGGTGGTCAATAAAGTTTTTTTTAAAGTAATATATAAAGATTCAAAGAGTATAATAACTAAAGTTGATTAAAGCAGGCGCTCGTAATGACATGTGGACCTTAATTCACCAGATGCAGCCGACATGCTTGTTTTACATCTTTCTTTATTATTTATAACTATAATTTAATTGCTCCCAGAGTCCGGTGTCTGTTTTTCCAAGATATAGAAAAGTATTTTCACAGCAATTTTAAGGCGACTTAAAAAAAAAAACGATCTTTTCACAGACAAAAATGAAAAACGTAAGTTTGATTCAAGCTACATTTTAGTTTGCTAAGAACCTCTGTATTTATCAGTAACTCGTCTTAAACATCAACACTGTTCGTTATTCATTGTAACGCTATCTTCACAGCTATGTGGCAGATTAGCTACAGGCTAAAAACCGTACTTTGTTCATCGCAAAGGGCTTAATATGCACAATATAAATAAGTACAAATAGATTTTATACATACTTGTCATATGCAGACGAGGGTAAGTGTGAGAAAAGCGCGGCTAAAGTTATATGTCGTGTTTTATCTTAGCACGGGGCCTTTTAAGCTACACAAAAAAGCAAATCTGCTTAAACAATGCCCAGAAATGGTAACAAATATATATACATGTATTTATATTTCTCACCCAATATTTAGTTTTGGTGTCGCTTTTACTTTAATCCAGTTGGTGAACTGAAAACTCGAGAAAAATCGAGAGATTTACTCTTTTAAATCAAAAATAGAAAATGCCCAAACTGTCTTCATGTTGGCGGCTAGTGCGCATGTCCGTGGAGCGCGGCCGGGTCTTCTTCTGTGGTACTTTAAGGAGGCTTGATGTCCTCTGATGTAACTCTGTTCCCTTTGGTATAACCCAGGAACTACAGACCCAAATTCATGAAAGTTCTGTTTTATTTTATAAATATGCTTAAATTCAACAATAACATTAATATTCGTGAGAATTTTTACTTAAAAATCACTGGAAAAATTTTTACAATTTTGGCTAAATGATAATTATGCAGTTTTCTATTTTAAAGAGATTTTTTTTTATTTTTTTTCAGTTTGTGAACACTTTGGGTAAAAAAAAAAGAATTTTAAGGGCAAAACAAATTGCTTTCGTTTCAGTTTTGATAATAACTGGAGAGAGATTAAATCGCCAAACTGATGTACATTTATTTGTTTAGTTTTTACTTATATAACATTTTTAATGAAATTAATTATCTTTACAGACCACAATTACAATTACATTTAGACAGTTGGATAGACAGACAGATGTTAAAATATTTAAATTCTAAATGCATTTGCTGAAAACATGTTGCTCAGACTGCAGCTCCATCCATTCAGGTGTTCTAAGGCAGACTCGCTGGAGCTTGTGTTTTCTCCATAACTTTCAGAGCGATGGTCTTCACTGCAGTTAAAGCTTCATTGCAGGCGTGGCCAATGCGGGACGGTGGCAGCAAGAAGCCGTACTCCCCACGGTCCTGGAGCTCAAATGTAAACGAGTATTTGATCCCGAGGTTGTAGGCCCAATCATCAGAACCTCCAGGTGCCAAGTCTGTAAGGAGGTATTATAGCTTTATAAGGATGAATCAGAACAAAGTGATGGTTAATTAAAAAAAATAAAGGTTTTCCTTACATATTGTCTTAGCTCCAGCCCCATATTTGTAAGTACTTCTGTAAAATCTTCTGATTTTTTGGGAAGCTTCCTGGACCATCTCAAGCTTTCAAAGAATAAATAAAAACAGATTTTAGATTCCAACATTTTTGACTATTAGTGTCTTGAGCAAAGCACATGAATGATGGGTAACCAAAGCTCTCACCAAGTCGTTATGGTTGCCGGCTTCTTCTAAAGTGCATGAGTATGGGAAGAGCAGCATTTGAGAGTAGGAGTGAATGCTGATGTACAGCTGAATTGAGTCTTTGTGTTGGCGCAGGAAGTCGGCCACGGCCCGAGACTCTGGCTCCGACTCAGGGAAGGACCCGCAGTAGATCTCAGAGCAGGGGAAGGGAGAGGCCCCCTCCGCTAGGTGGGACAAAAGCGTTTGACTTCATGAAGTGTTTTGACATTTTAAAGCCAAAAACATCCAAAAAGGAAACTTCTTCAAAAACAGAATTTCAATGCAGTTTAAGAATTCTGGAGCTTGAGGAAAACAACACTTTATTTACTATCTCAGGATGAAACTTACTGCACCAATTGGCGTCAAAATTTCTGTTCAAATCGACTCCAACGCATTTTGGGTTCTGGCTGGGGGCTCGGTTCTTTCTCCACATCCTGTTCTGATGCAAAAGTTCAGTCAATTCAACACAACTCAGTCACGAACACACAAGTTACTGCTGATGGAGACAAAACAACGAAGAAAATGACACAAGTTTTTTTTATTTTTGCTAAGCAGAATTAAAAGACCACTGAGAATGATTTCAAAATAAACGAAAAAAATGATCGGAGTTGGACTTTAATATGAAATTCACGTGAAACATATGACTAATCACCCAAAATAACAGAAAAGATGTCAAATTACTGACAAAAACTGTAACAAATGTTCACGAGATGAAAACAAAAACAAGCAAATTTGGCCACAAAGCACAAAAAACAGTACTGATGACCTGAAAACTGCAAATAAAGAGATGCAAGTCACTAAAAACATGTCAAAAAAAGATAAAAATACTTGATTCCTCTTACTGTTGTCCAAGTGTATTTGTATCCATCAGGGTTCATGACAGGCAGGACGTAGACGTCCATGTTGTTTAAGATATCCGTTATTTCTTTGTTGTAGTTGTAAAACGACAGCGACTGCGACAGAAAGGTCAGTCACTCGGTCATCTGGCGACAAGATGCGCATTTTGATCAATTGAAGCAAACGGACTCACATGGTGTACAAACCATAAACAGAAAGCTGGAGAGATCCACTCCCTGGCGTGGATTCCACAGTCGATCCATATTGCTTTCCTGTTTGGTCTGTCATTAAAGGAAAGCTGAGGGCACAGGGGTCAAATACCAGGGTTAATTCAGTCTACTTTTAAGGTCATGTTTGGTACAGGAAAGCGGAACTTCACCTTTAGAGCATACAGAGGTTGCTTCTCGTACGAAGAACCAACAAGAATGGCTTTGACTTTGCTGGGATTGTCATGCGAGGTCCTGTTTAACCAGTCGTAGATCTACAGCAGAGACACAGTGTGTGTGTGTGTGTGTGTGTGTGCGTTTTCTGGTGTGTGACTATTTGAAACGGGGTACAAAACATCTTACATCTTCCAGACTGTGGTATCGTTCATAAAAGGTGGAGATGCTTCGAGGGTCTGTGCCGTTCATCGTCTGCATTTCAATCAGCTCATTTACGTTGGCCAGTGACACCCTAAAACCAGAATACAGCTGCATACTACGGCATCCTTTGATTTTCAGAGAAGCAGCATACCTGTAGGTTATGTCGTGCGTCTGGAGCAGAGACTTAACCGTCTCGGAGCTTTTCCCAGGGACAAACAGGTGGACTTCAACTTGCTCCTTCATGTAAAAAGGTGACACCGGCTGCCACAAGGCCGTCTGGGAACAAATACGTGGCTTTCAATTTAAATTCAGGCGTGCGGATACTTGAGGATAAAAAGCCACTGACCTCATACCGAGTGGACACATTCTTCAAGATGTCCACCTGCTCTTGTGTTTCAGGAGTTATGATCAAAACTTGGTCACTGAATTAAAAGACATAAAAACACATCTGCATTGTTCAGCTTTTTTTTTTTTTGCAATGGAAACCAACACGTAACACAAATATTGGTCGATTCATATTTTTTGGGACCTCTAATGGAACACTAAACTATTGCAAAAATGTAAGGACTAATAAAGGAATTTACCAAGTTTCTTTGCAGACTGTCATTGTCAGAAACCCATTCAAATTCATAGAAATAAACAAAATCCAAAGAGTCGTCATGGTGCCTGAGTCCAGAAAGCAAATGTCAGCCTGTGGTCAAAGTGTGGAGGCAAAGAGATTTTATTGATTGAAATTCTTATTTATTTTAGGGTTAAATTTTTACCTTTGAGAAAGTACCATTATGTTCATAGATAATCAGATATATATATATATCACTTATTTTGTTTATTGTTACAGCTTTAGTTGACAACGTGAAGTTTGGAAAACTCCAGTAAATTTTAAAATCACTTTTATTCGATTTTTCATGCGGGTTTTGGATGACAGAGTTAAATGCAGTAACACCTCCTGGCCTTTAGGGGGCGTAGTAAGATGCGGTCGCGCGAGAAATCTGGAAGGTTTTGTTGATGGATTTGGGAACCATGTCGGCTCACGACCAGCTGGTAATATGTTTGTGTGAAATAACAAGGTAGGTTTTTCCTCAAATCAAAAGCGTTTCATTATTTTCTGACTGCTTCAAAGAACTGTTCGTCATGCAAAGGTTTTTGCGACTTCCTGTAGTTTTGACGTAGTCAGAACGTTAACGTGCTGATGGAACATGTCTTTTCAAAACAAAATTACTATTTTTTTCAGCTTAAAATGAATACAAATTGTATATTCTTTATGCTACATGACTGATATTTAAAAAACGTTCATCGTTTTGTTTAGGTTGGATATTATTTGATTTATTAACTGTTAAATTTGGTTAGTGTAGCGATAAAAAACATTTTTTCAACAATGGCTACAATATTTCAAAATAAATGTATAAATGTTATATTTTTTTACTTCTACATTTTCATTTTGAAAATATCCAAATAGAAATTAATATATATATATATATATATTATTTTGAAATACATAAATAATATAAATGTAAATAAATTGACTTAAAATGGATATTCTTCTTGTTTACGACACAAATATGTGTGTGATATATTGGCATCATTTACGCATTCACTTTACAGACCAATATGGTAAGTAAGGCTTAGTAAATAAAAACACTAATTTACTCATAAACATCACTTTAGTGTTGAGCATGTTTCAGGGTTGACTCTCATCTGAAAGCGCGGCAGCACCAAATGTCTTTTGTTCTTCAGGTTGCTGTGGATGCTGCTGTTGCCGCTGGCCTTCCTTTGCATGCTGCTCATTGCCGCTCTGGTTCTGCTAGTTCTGGGCGTTCGCTTCTGGCTGCAGGGCGTCCGGAACACACAGCGAGCAAGGGACGGACGCCCCACGGTCGCCTTTTTCCACCCGTACTGCAACGCCGGCGGCGGGGAAGAGAGGGTGCTCTGGTGCGCCATCAGAGCGCTGCAGAGCAGGTCCAGTGCAGTTTATCTTGTCAACAGACCGTGAGTGGTTCCTGCTCTGACAGAACTTGGTGTGAATCTGGGTTACGTTTCTCTGGCCGGTCTTTCCTGCAGGTACGAGGACATAATCGTCGTGGTTTACACCGGCGACCTTGGTGTGAGCGGTCGTTTGATCGTGGAGGGAGCTCGACGCCGTTTTAACATCGTTCTGCCCCGCCCTGTCCACTTCGTGTTCCTGAGGCACCGCCTGTTGGTGGAGCCGGGGCTGTTTCCTCATTTCACTCTGCTGGGGCAGAGCGTGGGCTCCATCTTCCTGGGGTGGGAAGCTCTGATGGAGTTTGTGCCGGACCTCTACATCGACTCCTCGGGGTATGCCTTCACTCTGCCTCTGTTTCGTTACCTGGGGGGCTGCCGCGTGGGGACCTACCTTCACTACCCCACCATCAGCACCGACATGTTCTCTGTGGTGAGAGAGAGGAACCCCAGGTAACCTCTATGGGGCTCTTCCAAACTGGCTTCATCCAGAACCCCGAGGTTCTTTCTAACCCCTTTTTACCCCTCAGGTTCAACAACCCGGACTACATTTCAAACAGTCTGTTTCTGAGCGTCTTCAAGGTCTTTTACTACTTCCTGTTTGCGCTGCTGTATGGCATGGCCGGCTCCTGCAGCCACCTTATTATGGTCAACTCCTCCTGGACCTTAAACCACATCCTGTCATTGTGGCATTCCCCCAACCGGACCTTCCTGGTCTACCCACCCTGTGATGTCAGCGTATTCCTGGACGTTCCGCTGGAGGAGGACGGCGGCAGGAAGAGCCACTCCATCGTCTCTGTCGGGCAGTTCCGGCCAGAGAAGGACCAGCAGCTGCAGATCAGAGCCTTTAAGAGAGTTCTAGACAGGAGTAGAGCGGCGCCGGGAGGCAGGGAGGTGCTGAAGCTGGTTCTGATTGGGGGATGCAGGAACCGGGAGGATGAGGAACGGGTGCTCATGCTGAGGGGGCTGTGCCAGGAGTTGGGTGTGGCAGACAGGGTGGAGTTTAAGCTGAACATTTCCTTTGAGGAGCTAAAAAAAGAGATTGGAGAAGCTACAATTGGACTCCACACCATGTGGAACGAACACTTTGGAATAAGTAACTGATTTCGCCCATGTTTTCATCCGACTTTTCCTGAAAGTTGGATCAATTTCATCTTTATTCCTTTCCCCAGGTGTGGTGGAATGTATGGCAGCGGGAAAAGTGGTCCTGGCCCACAATTCCGGAGGTCCAAAGCTGGACATTGTGGTCCCTTTCGAAGGAGGCCAGACCGGCTTCCTCGCTGACGACGAGAACAGTTACGCCGAAACCATCGAGCACATTCTGGCTCTGCCCCCCGCTGACCGTTTACGGATACGACGCAACGCCCGTCAGTCGGTGGCACGCTTCTCTGACGAGGAGTTCCAAGTTTGCTTTCTGGCTGCCATGGAGCCTGTGATGGTCATGCTGGAACGATGAGCCGGCCTGCATTTATGCCTCAACTGCCGACAAACTTGCAGGAAAACTCATTTGGGGGGAAAATATGTATTTAAAGATCCAATTATTTTTTAAATAATTATAAAGCATTGAAGATGTTTACAGGTAAAACCATCTGCAGCATTTTATTTTTTAGAAACAGTCCTTCTGTGTCATTTTCCCAATATTCCTGAAGTTTCATAGGGATCAAATAAGATGTAGTTTAATTGAGTGCAGATTAATTTTGCATCCTTTTCAGCTCCAAAGCTGTGAAGTATTTTTTTGCAAATATAGAGTAAAAATTCATAAAAAAAAAAAAGATTTGTCACATTCTGATGCTACAGTGAGCGCCTGTTTGAACTTCATCAGCATCGTGTATTTTTCTTGGATTGAAACCTTTGGGTTTTCAAACTTAAGATCTGTTGTAATATTTTTTATCAGTCGAATTAAACACTTTTAAATTCTTATTTTCTCGGTTTTTTCTTCTGGGACCTGAAAAGCCTGATCCGCGTCAGAAGTGCAAGTTCCAACTTGGAACTGAAGTCAAGGCAATGATTAAAAAAAAAATGCAGGAAACTATTCTAAAAGTGGTTCTTTTTGATGCTAAGAATCCAAATCGGATTGAAATCAGTCCAAAATATTCAAACCTTCAAATTAAAAGACCAAAAACTTTAAGTGGGTATGCATATCTTTGAGTCTGAGTCAGTGTAGAATCTTTAGTTTGGAGTTTCATTATCAAAATGATGGGGGGAAAAAACACCACATTATAACTATATGTTAAAAAAAAAAAGACTTTGGTTTGTCCCAAGAACATTTCACAAGTCTGGTCCTCTAATGTGCATTTTATTCCTTATTTTAAGGACTACATAGTAAAAAAATGAAATAAAATCAGTGATTTTTTAAATGTGAAAACAAGCAATACCTTTTGATGCCACAGACTTCAATATTAAAGTTTAAAGATGAAGTGGTTGCATTTAATTTCTTTTTTTCCCCTGAGAAGTGTAAATGCATTGTTAAAAAATGCCTAATTTATGGGAACAATAACATTTTCCCAAACTTCAAATCATTTTATTTATTATTTTTTTTAAATAGTGCTCTATAAATAAAGTAGGATTTGAATTTTACACTAATAAATTTCCAAAGCGCATTACAACAAAATGCCCACTAGATGGAGCAAAGTCCCAGAGCTCTCAAGGTCAACAGGAGTGAAAGAGCTGAAAGAAACTTGAAGATCAGGTCAACAAAATAAAAGACTGACAAGTGAAAGTCTTGTTTGAACACTTATTATTGAGATTTTTTCAGTTTATATGCAAGATGATGCAATAATTCAACCCGAAGCCTTTTTTTTTTAAAATCTGCAGATCATCTGACCCCAACGTTTACATCAGCACATAAATAACTTCCATTCTGTGGGAAACATCCGGTAAAAAGACATTAGATACACAGTCCAAGTGTGGTAGGAAAACCATAATGAGACAATCTTCGTGACAGATTTACCAGGAACAGGAGGAGAAAGTGTTCTCTGTTGAGTTCTACACGTTTAAAATTATGTAATTATTAATGATATGTCATCCTCATAAAGACGAGTCTAGAATGAGTTTAGGAAAGCACTCTAAATAAGAAAGCGTTGCTGATTTCAAAATAAAAGAATCGTGCTTATGCACTTGAAGCAGCAATGGCACCAAGAAGAAACAACAGAGTTGAATGCACGTTTGGGCTAATCTGAGTCCTACAAGTTTGCTCTCTCCTTCCACTGAGTCTACTTCCTGGAAAACCATGAGACTTAAGGAGGCGTTGGGCACCCACTGTAACAGAGCAGCAGCTGAAAACTGTACAGATCCAAATGGAAAGGTCCAGAACACACAAGGGACTCACACACGTTAAGATACAGAAGAGCACCCCCCACCCACGTCTCCTTAGACACTACAAGATTGACCCTTTAATAAAAAGTTGCACAGTTCAGACTCTTTGGACACCAGATCTCCTTCAGTTTTGACCTTTTGTGCAAGACTTTAGAAGTAAGGCTGCCCTGGGGTTCACCAAGTAGTGCAACGGTCTGGTTTGGATTAAGAAACCACTGCATTTTTTCTTTTCGGTAATGCACCTTGCACATACATTCCTTTGTAACCCTATTTTGTTCTCCAGAAATGCTGACTGGCTCCTAAAAGTCTTAAAAACTTCACAAGTCTTTAAATTATTTCATACAAAACCAAACAGTCTTCATTGTGACGCCCTTTGACCTTATCCACACCATACCCCCATGCGCGCACGCTCACAATGCATGCATGCATACTCCGTATCACACATGCACCCAGACTGGAACAGGTGTGGTCCATGCAAAGTCGCAGCAGGACACATTTCCTGGTGCAGTTTTGTCTTTTCCGGTTATAGCAAAAAGGCAAAGATTCGGATCCAGAAATATTGGCGCGCTTCTCGGCTGAACCTTTCTGTTGGGCGTGAACAGTGAGGTTACCGTGAAGGGCGAACCCGGGAGTATAAAAACCTTTTTTTTTTGCTGTGGTTTCAAACGTCTGCCTCTTGAAACCTCCGCGTTCCAGCCGGTTTGAAAAAAAGAACACTGTTGGATGATGATTTGGCTCGTGTGTTTCCGTTAATAACCGCGGTCTCCGTTAAGTACAAAAAATTCTGCTTCTCTGCGTCAGTCTGTCAAAGTTCAACACTACCCGGTAAGTTTAGTGGCATCCCCCCGCTTGGGTGGGGCAGGTGGGGGTCCCCGTCTCAGCGTTGCATAGCCTGAGATGTTTCCAGACATGTAGCTACCGTTTCCTCCGTTACTTTGCTTTCCGTGGTCCAGGAGCAGCTCCGGAGGGGGCGGCGGCAGCGCCATGTCGTCCATGGTTCCTGCAGGGTCTGGTTTGCCTGAGAGACTCGCAGAACCCTGCCGACCCACCGACTTCCGCTTCAGTGTCCGGTTCAGATCTTCGAGGAAATTGGGCTGGCCTGAGTTTCCCTTCGGAGAGGTGGGGGGTGGAGGAGAGATTGCGGGAGGCTCTGGGGTGGTGTTGCTGCGCCGCCCCAGCGTAGGGGGAGGAGTCTTCTTCAGGGAGCTCTTCCCCCAAGTGGAGTTGCTGACAAGAGAGGCTGGAGGTGGAGGAGGAGGAGCCTGGGGCTGGGGGTTTACCACTGCCACTCGGGGGGGTCCACCAATATGGTTGTCGTTACCTGGAGGTGGCGGAGGAGGAAAGAGGTCTGACGCTGGAGGAGGCGGCGGGAAGTAGGCACACTCGGGGGGTGGAGATGGGAAATCGCCCCCGGACTGCTTGGCCTGACTGACCTTTGCTTGAAGCGCCAAAGGAAGGTTGGCCAGGTTGAGCTTTCCCGGTTTGGGGGGAGCAGGGGGTCCATTTGTTGGGTCCTTTGATGGAGACCCATTTGAGAGCGCCATGGGAGCACTGGTCTGTGGAGCAAACTTGCTGAGTAAGTTTCTCCTGGACTCCTCATAGGAGGCAGAGGAGTTGTCCTTCATGCTGGAGTTCCTCTGAGGGGCGGGTGGAGGTTTCTTGCCACCCATATTTAAGCCGGAGGGTGACCTTGTTATGCTGAGGTTTCCAGGGGGAAGAGGTGGAGGAGGTGGCGGTGGCGCAGGGAATCCGTTGTTGTCGGGGGGAGGAGGAAACTCCTGGGATGGTGGAATCCCACCTGGCTGCCATCTTGGCTTGGTCTTTACGGCAGGTGGGGAGATGGGGGCTTTGGAGGGCTCGGTGTGGTTGGTCATTTGGGATGGGGTGCCTGGAAACTGGCTTGCCAGCTGCTTCACCAAATACGTGGCAGATGGGGGCGCTGTGGGGATGTTTCCTGGTTTGGACAGACTGTGCTGCTTGGGCAGTGTTGGTGGAGGGTGGCTGGAGGTGTGTGTTCCCTGGAGGCTGAACTGCCTCTTGATTGGCGCGAGTGCAGGAGGAGGCGGTGGTGGCGGCGGTGGAGTAGGTCCCCCCATGGCAGCAGGAGGTGGCGCAGGGGGGAATGGGGAAACTGGGGACATCGGCTTTGGGGCGGTTTGAGAGAGAAAGCCAGCATTGAAGGATTTTGGTGGAGCTGGTGGAGGTCCAGGAGGAGGTGGAAACTGGGCTGGTATTGGAAACTGCTGAGGAGGAGGCAGAGGAGGAGGTGGGGGTGGTGGAGGAGGAGGAGGCGGTGGAGGAGCTGGAGCAGGCGGTGGGGAATCCTCCAGGGCTCCGTTTGGGGACAGCAGGTCTTGTGGCGGGCTTGGAAAACGTTCCTTCAGCGCCTGCTTTAGCCCACTGGTGTGCATGGGGTGACTCATGGGAGCTGGTGAAGGAGGTGGCGGAGGGGGTGGAGGAGGTGGGGGAAACGCAGCACCAGTCATGTTAAAATTAGGCGGAGCGTGGATGAAAGCAGGCGGAGCCGCCGGGCTCGGAGGGCCGAACTTTAAAACTGCCATCGCTGATCCGGGGGGGGGAATGGGGGGGGGGGGGGGGGGGGGGGGGGGGCGGTGGGACATTAGTCCTTGAGGCGATGTGATTGACATTCACAGGTTTGATAACCAGTGCTGGGGGTGGAGTGGGAGACGGTGATGCTCCGTGTTTAAAGAGGCCTGCCGGTTTGTGGTTGTGGCCTGACTTCTGGTTCTGCAGCCTGGTGATGGTGCTGTACTTGTACAGGGTGGGGGCCAGCGAGTGATTTGGCACTATCTGGACAAGAGGCGGAGGGGGTGGGGGCGGGGGCGGAGGGGGCGGGGGAGGCGGGGCGGAGACCGGCTGCTGCGGGATGCTGTTGTAGCCACCAACGGTCTCCTCCTGCTGCTGAGGTGGAGACGGGGGCGGCAGCGGAGGCCCTTGGGGTGACTGCTGAGGAGCCTGGGGGGGGTTGTATGGGTGGGGGAGGGGCCTGGAAAGGTGGCGGTTGTGGCATCATCGGGGGCGGAGTCTGCTGACCAGGCCAGACCTGGGGGGGTTGGTGCTGGTGTTGAGCTGATGGAGGCTGAGGCTGCTGCTGAGTTTGTGGAGGGGGGGTGTGGAGCGGCTGGTCAAGCGACTGCTGGCTGTGATAGCGGTGAGAGGACGAGTGCGTGGACCCACGAGACGATTCCGTCCTTATCTGCGGGGAAAACGAGATGTCAGCGTTCTGACCTGATCTAGCGAAGGCGGCTTCGTGCTAAAAGGAAACCCCACCTTTGAGTTCTCCTCCATCTGGGTTCCTCTCTTCCACGCCTCTGAAAAGATGGAGCTCACCACGCTCTGGGACCGGCCATGAGAGGAGCTCGTGTCCACGCCGCTGTCTGAATGTCCAGAGTGATTAGACTGTGACTCTGAAAGAACAAAGACAAAAAAATGTCCAATTTTATAAATAAAAAAATACTTGAACGTTTTCCATTGGAGGGCCCATTGACTGTACAAGAGAACTGGACCAGGTGTCAATTCAGTCACCATTCTTTTTTTTTTGAACACCATGTTCAACCATGTTGGAGCCAGACAACGTCAGTAAGCAGTGATTGGTCCGAGTTGGTTTGAGTCATCATTTCTATGGCAACCACTCTTGCTAATCAATCAACATGTGAGCTTGTTGGAAGTCCACACCCCTACCACATTGTTTTGAATGTTGGATGTGGGGTTCAAGCAGGCTCCCCCTACTTTTATTGAAGCATCTTATTTGTCAGTTTATAACCTGAATAACTTGCACGACGGAAAAAAATATCGTGAAAAAATGAAGATTAGCAAGAATATGTTAAAAAAGTAAGGACGTATTCGGATTGGACGCATTTGGTTCACATGAAGTGAACCAGAGTTTGTTTTCCCCAATAATCCACAGCAAATTCAGTGGACTCAGTCCGGAACAAAAGACCCTAAGTCTATGGGATTTTGGCTTTTTGGAACCAGCAGGCACTCCTTGTTTGGACCACCAGGACTGGAGGGGGTCACTCACTCCAGTTCTCATATACAGTCAATGTGATGGAAACTAACCAGGAATACTGGCGGAACTGGAGGTGGATCGAATGCTGGATGTAGAAAGAGAGGACCAGTCGTAGGCGGCCTCTGTCCTCTTCATAGCTTCCTGGTAGTTCACATACAGCTGCTTTCCATACTGCACAAAGAATCATAATTTGATTTTAAAAAAGAAGTCTTTTATTTTGTTGATTTCTTTTTTTGAGTGGCGTTTTCTTCTTCAGGCTCACCTTGGCGATGCGAATTCCATTAATCCATTGATGGAGGGTCCTTACGTCATCGCAGCACAAATACTTTATGTACTGTGACTTTTTCTGGATTTGTGGATGCTGAAAAGAAGAAAAGTAGTTTCACTGTCAATTAACGGCATATCATGATGCTGCCACTACCATGCTTGATTGAGTTCAGTTTCATTTCTTTTGGCCTAAAATATATAAGTTATAAACAAATGGAGGAACTAAAACCTTTGTTAGTTACGCTGTTCTGACGTTTTCACCCGTTTTTGCTTGATTATATCATAACAACAAATTCATAATGACAAAAGCAGCAATCATTTTAACATGTAAATATTTTAGTATCTATCAAAATATGATTTATTTTTGATGGAATTACTTTTACTACCTTCTCAAATCAATTTTTAATTTGATTTTAAAGTGGTGGTAGTAGTAGTTCTAGCTTAGAAGTCCTGCGTAGTAATTAGCCTCTTTTTTACTATTTTCAAGTTTACCTTTACAATTTTACTTTTAATAGCTCTTTACTTTGCCTTGTTTGGTGTCATTATTTGTAGCATAACTTATCCACGAGACTTTACAATGATTGTCGTCATTTTACCAAACAGTATTAACACTGGGCTTCAATTATCACAGAAGAAAATCCCCAAATCTGCAAAGAACGTGTTTTTTTTTTTAGTCTTTTCTACAGAGAAAAAAAAAAGTTCAATGAGCGTTCATTTTTTACCTAAAAAATGTATATTATAAAAAAATGCGGACACAGCAACGTAAATGCAACTTTTTTACATGCTATTCTTCAAAATAAAAGACCCAAATCACTTATAATTGCCCCAAGAATATTTTTTTTGTTGAACACACATGAACCACATCACAGAAATGTTAAAATTCTGATAAACAACAAAGATGTACACAACTTTTTCAACAAAAAAGCAGAAATAATTGAAAATTCATTAAAAAATGGTGGCTTTTCTGTTGGTTTTTATCTCCATTGCAAACATTTTGATCATTTAGAGTCACGAACAGGTCTATGTAATTCTTGGAACAATAAGCCAAAGTAAACTTTGGCATGGCCTTGGCAACGAAGGGTTTTGCTAACTTTGTTCCTAATATGTTCATATTGTGCGTTACATTGTTTCATTCAGCTCAAGCCAGGGATTTATGTGTTAAATTTTAGCAATATTATAGTACAAAATCTGTGAGCAACAAGGGAGCGCCATGTTTGTGAGCTTTCTATGCTAACGCCATTCAAAAACTTCTAATTTAACATTTTTCCACCAAGTAGGTTCCCAATGCTTGAGGTCAAAGGTCAAAGGTCAATGAAACTTGCTTGAACTAATAGTCATAATGTCATAAATCCTGAAAAATGTAAAAATAAAAGCCTTAATGTATGTAGTTAATCCAACCTGAGCTGTTGTTTTACAACCAATTTAATTGAATGGCCTCACCTTCAAGGCAAGGCAGTAGTCTGTGGGAGCTTTGTACTTGCTGCGGTAGTCCTGACCGTAATAAACGTTAACGTGGTCTAATTGCAGGAAGCAGACAAGGTCTCGTGAGGCCTGCAGAAAAAAAGACACAAGAGACATCAACATCTGGAAAGACGTACTCCAAATGAATGAAAGTCTGTTTTTTAATGTTTGTGATATCATCAAGACTTTTATTTTGTAAAAGAATAATGACACAGAGTGATTTTAACTGCAAAAGTGTTGTCATCTATTGGGATTTAAATAAAAACGTCAATGAGGATGATGAGCTTCAGAAATTTGAGGAGGGTAAATCACATGTGCAGAACATTTCTATCTGCGTAAATAAAAAAGGAACGTGTTGTTTGCTGCCCTAAACGGGAAATACCACAGAGGGATGATCTGGTTCTCATAAGTCCAGCTCACATTTTTTTTTCTCTGCAGCTTTAATTAGTCTTAGGAGCTGTGGCTCTGTTGCGTACTGACCTTTGCTTTGCCTTTTGGGACGTAATAGATTCCTGAAGCTCTGAGGAGGAAGTAGCGCTTCTTCCATGACTTTTTCCCGTCGTCTTTGAGCCACAGGACCCCCTCGATTTCGGGCACAGACACTGAGCCGCCGCAGAAACACTCCTGATGGATTTCCAAACAACATATGATTCACGGGAGGCCGTAGACCAGCAGGAATCATCGGGAAGATTGTTTTTCTGTAGTTTCACCTCTAATAAAGCTTCTTTATTCCGATCAGCCATCTCAGACGTCTCCTTCCGCCCCAACAAATAGTTCTGAAAGTGATTGAAGAAAGCAGGAGGGTGAATGGAGGACGCCCGTCTTTCATTAAATAAATAATTCACCTTAACTGGCTTTATGGCTTTGACCTACTTCCCCCCCCCGCGTTCTCTCAGCATGCATTAAAGCTGTAGGTTTGCAGGCGAGGCGCATCGGCAGGATAAGCTGGCCTGGTTCTGAGAATGCGCTCCTCACCTGAGGGTTCTTGAAAAGAGCGTACTTCTCGATGCGCTCGATGAACATCAGCTTGTTGTGGCTGTCTCGGGTCCAGTTCAGCAGGTTCTCCACCAAGTTTTCGTGATCCTCGAAGATCCGCTCTGAATGAAAAAAAGAGGAGGGAGGGGTGAGGACGAGACCCTCCGGGGAATTTTTTGATGGATCTGAAACTGCAGCACGGGCGGTTCTTACCCATCTGAAGCTCCGTGATGGTTTCCACAAGAGACCAGTCCGGGCTGTAGCCGCAGTGCGACTTGTCCAACAGGCTGTCCAGCACCTGGCGGACCGTCTGCCGCTCGTCCACCATCATAGTTTTGGAGCTTTCATCCGACATGTGGACCCTGATCACCAGCTGAGGAAGACCAGGAGAAGATCAACTGACTGGATTCACCAACGTTTGACAAGTATTTTCCTACTGTTGTAAAACTACCCACTCATTTCACCGCGGAACAACGTTTAGGACTGAAACCTTGTCTTTTATAACTGCTGTGCTTGGCAAGATCCACTTACACATCTTGTCACACAACTGAAAACATCTGTTCAGGAGAAACCCGTCGGGTAGACTGTAGATCTTAATTTTAATCTTCCCTTTTCAAAGCTCCTCTTGTGCTTTAAGGACCCACTCTGATGACAATGGTGCCGCTCTGCAGAAACCGTGACAGGTTTTTTAATTTTTTTTTTTAAACGCGGCGTCATCATAATTAAAAGACCACTGGGAACGCTTTGAAAAGAGCTCCAAAGATGATCAGAGTGGAACTTGTTTTGACATCTACAGATGGGAAAACATGGTTATGGATGTCCACCAACATCTTTTATTTAGGATTTCAACTGTCAGACAAAACTGAATCCTCTGAAATCCAATATTTTCCTGGTTTGAAGTTTCACATAATCAACCTAAAGATTTCCACGTTGGAGCAGAAACAAGTTAAGAGCCTGTTGTAGGAGCCTAAAGTTGGTGACAGTTTGGTGAAAAAGCATCATTTAGTCCTAACCTTTGAACACCAAGCTGGTTCCAGTACTAAGAACTGCGTCATGTTAGTCACATCATCAGTGGAATTACTGGATACAGATGAGGTTAAAATGCTGAACCATAACCTTAAAACCATCAAAGCACAGATTAGACAGACAGAAACGTTGGTCTACAATAAATCACCAGCATTTCTTCCTCTGTTTTTTTAATGGAAAATTGAAATGAACCTAAAAGTTGAAGCAGTAAAGTCCTAATTCTTTTTGAATCCCAAATCTTGAGCTTTGAGATCTGTCACATCCGTCTTTCAAAGTCCTGCATGTACAGCTTGTTGCAGCAAACTACGGTTATAGTATATCGCACACCCACTTCAAATGATACCTTTTTTTGTCTTAAATGTACCCAGAATCCTTTGTACATAATGGGCAGCCATAAACAGATGGTGAAAGTAGCACCAACTTTAAAAGAAAAGGAGCAGCAAACATTGATTTTTGTCCTCTTTAGGTAATCGCATGTTCAGAAATGATCAATTGCAGCTGCTCGTCTGAAGAAGACATTTGTTTTTTTTTTAAAACACATATAGGTGAAGCCAGCTAAGAACCAAACGATACCTTTTTATCAATGCAAAAGAGGTGTTTTTTTTTTTTTTTAACTTTACAGCTTAATGTTAGCAAAAATGACATGACAGCTAATAAAATGTTCTCATAACTTGATTCATTTTAGCGTTTTTAGTCATTAACATCTGATGACAATCACAAGTGCTTGGTGATGCTTTTAAAGACAGCAAAAACCATAAAAATAAAGCAGGTAATCCAGTTTAATTCTGATTTCATGAGTAACCAACAGATTCATCTGTTCAACCATTTGGGTGGCTTTAAAACTCACATGCATGCTCTCACCAGTCAAAAGGATGCATTTCAAATATTAGAAGAGTCAAAGATTATACATCCAGAAGGCATATTTCTTGGAATTTAAGCCAATGTTGAACCAAACTAGTTTGGATTTAGTGTAAATTTCCCAGGTTCTCCTTCTGTCACAACATAAATCCTTAAAATCTTTGCTTGAATATGAACTATTTCACAAATAAAACAATTTGCTTACAAATGTCTTCCCTAACAAGGCAAATTAAATAGCAGCAGTCGGACCACCGAAGATCTTCCCTGCTGCGAAATCCAATAAAAGCACGAAGCTCCAGACTTTCCCGCCCGTCCCTCCCATTGCCACCCAGACTCTCAATTGATGTTCAGGCGTGGATGATTGAACAGAGAATCGAACCCATGGAAATGCCAAGAAAAGAGTCTTAAGAGATGTGGGGAGCCTGACCTACATTTCTCAAGAGAAATCCATCACATGAATAGAAAGACAGAAGAGTTCCAATCAAAAGTCTGCTGGAATATTTCAGAATAAAAGACCTCGACGGTCGTGTTTGTGTCCATCGTGTGTTCATTCAGAATAAATGTCGGCGTTTTCCTGAAAACACTGTCCAGATTGAAGTGTGCATGCAGAAGACCACCATTATACCAAATCATTCGCATAGACAGCTCATTCATAGGCAAAAAAATGGGACGTCTGTTGAATCCTCGTCCTCAATGGAGACATGCACGAGTCGAGGCTTTTTGGAGCTGGATCGGATGTGCGGATGTGCAGAATCGGTCCGCATTGTCTTTTTGTGAAGCCCATCTCCTTGTTCCCTCCCCGGCATAAAATCAAACGCTGCATTGACCTATTTTCTCTGAGGTTCACCCGCCTCCCCGTGAAGGCAAGTTCACAAAGAAATGCAGCGAATATGACAAGACAGCGGCGATTATGCAAGCGTCCCCACCTTTTTGACCTGCGCCTCCTTGATTTTCTCCAGAGCGACTCGGATCTTCTCCGCCTTCAGCTTGGCAGCTTGTTCCTCCTAGGAGGACGCACAGAGGATCAAGTTAAATTCCCCAAAAGATGGATTTCAAAAGCGTCACGTCTTCCACACATCATCCGACACCAAAAGATTTACACTTCCCTGAATTTCTCTTTTGACACTTACCTGCCCCCTCCAGCAGGAAGCCATCACTTCCATTTTACTGCTGATATTTACGACTCTAAATATTAAAATGAGACGCGATCAAAGGCTGCGGCACTAAATTATACGGCGGAAACTTTGGCTCGGGTTCCACCGAATATGGCGCTCCATTTGCAGGTTTGTGTTTGATTCGCTGCTTTGATGCGGAGAGCCCAGCAGGAAGGAAACAATAGCAGAAGATCTCTGAAGAGCAGCTGAGCTGAAAGAGCATCAATGTGATCCAAGTGAAGAATATCCAGTTGTGTCAGGTTTGCGTGCTGAACAGAGGCTTGAGACGGCACAAGTCCACTGACATGTGAACCGTTTGACACTGGGGAAGCTGGACACACTTCCCCCCTCCCACTCTCCTCGCCTCCTCTGCTTAAAAACAAACTCCGGGTCTTTAGGGAGCGTGCCCAATCGATAGAGCATAATCCCTACCAAATATACGACTGGAGAACCACCCTCCCCCTTCACAAATCTGGTCAGCCAATGAGCAGGCGGTGACCGAGCCCAGCTCTGATGCTGAACCACAGCGGCTGAATGAGACACTGGGGTGCTAAATATTTGAAGTGGTAGTATATGGAAGAAGTTACGCTGGAGGGGAGTGACCCAGACTGCTCCTTCCACATGACCAACTTCAAGACACAAACACATTAGTGAAGCTAAACCAAAAAGGCTGGCCAAATGACGAGGGGGCGGGTTCAAAATCCTGGAATCTTCTGCCTCTTGATGTTTTTCTTTCCACTTGCTCGCTCCTGCATCTCATGGACATCCAATTCCGAGGAGTCTTTCGGCTCTATTCTTTGTCCAAAGATCAACACCTAAAACTTGCGTTTGTCATTATTTTAAAAACCTTTCGGCTCACAGGAAGTCAGAAGCTAAAGTTCTGTTTCCACACATTAAAAGCAGGAAGAAATGGATGGATAACCACATGAAAAAGAAGAAAGAAGGTCAGTAACTCTTCCGGCACTCCCTTTTATTGCCATCAACCAAAAAACATCATTTTTTTCCCCCACTCATCCAAGACCAGCCTCTGCAACGTGCATTCAAGCGGCCACTTCCAATAAAGATGCATTTTGGGCTTCTGTGTTCAAATTTGCCTCTACATACGAAACGTACAGCCATTGAACATGTTTAGCTAACACGTTTAACTTTGACCTATCACGGACTTGGATTTGGTAGTGACGAATGGGTGGTGTTCTAATTCACAACGGCCGCTGCTCCAATCCGCCTCTCGATCTCACGCTCTGATTTTCCCTCACTCGTGAACAAGACCCAAGACGCCTAAACTCCTCCACCTGGGGCAGGGGCACTCCCCCCAGCCAGAGAGGACAAACCAAAAAAAAAAACAGAAAAGGAATTAAAACTTTGCAGTAGGAACCCCACCTCCCATTTCAGAAATGAAGTGAAAAAGTTCACACTAAACTGATGAGTTGTTCACACTTTCACTCCAAAATGTCCAAACGTAAAGCAAATCAACCACCAGCGACGTGCAGGAGAACTAAACCAAAGTACACACAAAAAGCCCCACATGCAGTGAAATGATCCAAGTGAAAAACATGAAGACCAACATCTGTGGAAAAATCAATTTCCTTACATCCAACTTCAAAGCTTTATGTTTGGGAGATGCCATTTATTCTGTGATACTATGACTGCACACTTTTTACTTCTGGAGTAGATTTGTGATAAAGCTACTTTTATCACAATGTTTTACACAAATCTTTTGTTCTAAATATTTTTGTTTCACTTATTTTTGTATTTGTTATGTAGAAGCTCCCTGCTCCGAGCTCTCAACAAAAGGGAGGGGAAAGGGGGGCGGGTATGCGCCACACCAACAGTCCCGCCCACAACTCAGACAAATTTTTCTAATAAACTCCTGCCACTCCGCAGGAACTTTGTCCAAGAAAACAACACGGGTTTCCTGACTTTGGCATAATTAAGAGACAATAGATCCAAAGATGATCAGAGTTGGTCTTCAAAGTAAATGAGCCTAACAGTGTAGGAATTTTTCTTTTGGTCTACCAAAGGGTGGATTTGTCCAGAAAAAGACCTGCAGAGCAGAGCAGAGCAGAGCAGGGGAGAGGTGCACACAAACAAACAACAGCGAACGGATGAGGAAGTCACCTTGGTCAGGAGGTGAGAAGGCTTCCCTGCTATGCTTTTCAGAATGAGCGAGGTTTCTCGGTCCAGATAGGAATGCTTGGGTGAAAAAGAGAAGGGATAAAAGAAAAGAAGAGGAGGAGACAATATAAAGAGAAGTCAGTGCCAGATTATTATTAAATGGAAATGTGATTTTTAAATGCATTTTTAATAAAGAAGCAGTAAGTGAAGCAGTTGTGGGTGTCATTAGCTGCAGCTGTTGGTGAAGAAGCGATGCTTGTGAGAAAATGTGCACAGGAGTGTGAACCCTGAGTGTTCTCTCCGTTCTGACAATAAAAGGAGCAAAAATCCCACAATTCCTTTCACCCGCTCATGCCACGACTATGGCACTACAGCTGAATCCCAAACAGCCAGACTTCAATAAAAACACGCTCTTTGAGTACATCAGGACTGAGAGTGTGCCGTGCATGCACGCACACACATGCACGCTCACACATGCACTTACGGTCGCCCGATCCACTTCAACCCCCCCGGAGGTGAAGTCAAGCTGCCGTCTGGCTGCCTTACCGTTGGCCCGCCTCAGCGTGACATGCTGGGAAAGGTGCAGGCGGGGTTGTGCGTGTAGAAAAGGGATCACGGTGCAGGAAAGGATGTAAACACAGACAAAATGAAGTCATGCAGGAGGGAAAGCCACATGCAACACGTTTCACACTGGTTAACCGGTGAAAACAGCGATCAGCTTAAAGCGAATGAAAAACCAGGTTTTACACTGGAAATCAGTATTTAACACAAAAGCACACACTTTAAACTTCAAAGAAATATTCAACATTTTCAAACTAATTATTAATTACAAAAAAATATGTTTTAAATTGGAAAAAAACTATTAGACTAAAACTATAACTTAATGAAAGACAAGATTACCTGTTTAACAGATGCTGTTTTGTACAGCTGAGTATTAAAGCCACCAAATAAATAAATAAATACGTACATTTACAAAAATAAAAGTTTAAAATTATTTTTTTTAAAAAAGGAAATTATTGGTTTCAAGTCGACTACAACCTATACGGGGGGGACTTCCAGCGGGTGCACATTTACCGCCGTCAGCAGTATAGTTGAAGAGGTCCGAATGCATTATGACACATAAACTAAAGCCTTATGGCATCACCGATAAAGGGCTGCATTGATGGATTTAATTGACATGTAATGTGGGTCGAGGCTCACACAAACAACTTTATTTTTAAACAAAGCATGGCCTCTTCTTTAGAAAATTACAACTTTTTTCTCATAACTTTATGATTTTATTCTTGTAAAATTATTACTTTAATCTCATAACTTTACAGGTTT
>BSAI01000123.1:9856475-9901443 GCA_036245035.1 Adrianichthys oophorus
TTTATTCTTGTAAAATTATTACTTTAATCTCATAACTTTACAGGTTTATTCTTGTAAAATTATGACTTTTTTTCTCATAACTTTAAGAGTTTATTCTTGTAAAATTACAACTTTTTTCTCATAACTGTAGAGGCAATTTATTTTTGTTTTTATGAGCACTTAAGAGATGAGATTTCACTGAAAAGGAGGTCAAGCCGTGCCAATGAATAAATAAATAAAATGAATAAATAAAAAAACAAAAGGCAAAATGTGAAAGCGCCTGAAGATGTGATGAACTGAAGGAGGTTAAGTCTTAACGCTTTTGTTAGAAAGCCAGGCTGCTTCATGAGACAGCAAACTGTTTCAGGAGGAAGGCGTTCACATTGTAATCCAAGGTGGACTACAGCGCACTGAAGGAGTCAAACAGCAGACTGGCTACATGCAGGTTTGGTAAAACGGTCAATTCAGATGTGAAGTTAGTTTTGTCTGAATTTTCTGATTCAGAAACTGAATTGACCACAGAACTTTTCATGCAGGCGGGGCAGAACGTCACAGCTGGAAATGTGAGGACCGTTTCCAGCTTTGGTCCACACAAACTTTGAAAGCTGACGCTGCAGTTTGTTGGAATTTTGCGTTTTCATACCTCAGTGCTGGTCTGGTTCTGTCCCTGTGAGCCCAGGCTGCTTTGGCCCTCCCCTTCTCCTCCTGTCGGTGCTTTATCCGTGTCCAAGGAGTCCATGCTGGAGGCAGAGGCCGAGTTCACGCTGGACCGCTGGGATCCAGCCTCCTTCTCACTGACAGCGTCCACCGATCCCGTGCGCCGGTGCTTCCCACTGCCGGAGGATTCGGAGGAAGGCCGGCGGAGGGTGGCAGAGGAAACCGAAGACGAGGAGGAAGAGGAAGAGGAGGTCTGACGTGCTGCCTCGTCCATGCTGAGCGAGGCCTTCTCCAGCTGAGAAGTGATGTCATCCAGGGAGATGTTGGAGGCCGCTGGGCGAGCGTTGAGACTGCCACCTCGAACCGTGTTGGCTGGCGAGGCTCGGGTGCTGCTGCTGGTACTTCCTGTGGAGGAAGTTCAAACGCAGAGAAGAAAATTATTCAATAAAACCCACTGGATATCTGAATAAAGCACCAATAAAAAAAATTATTCTTATAACTTCAAATCTGTCATTTAAAGGGAAAATCAGCATCATTTACTAAGGAAAAAACACAATATGAATGATATTACAAAATAATGTTCTTCATTTTTTAATTTGTTGTGTTTTTTTTGCCACATTTACTGAAAATTAGCTGGAAAGCATCATTAAGGTGGAACAGGAGTGGGTCAACTCTCAATTTTTGAATAATCTGATTTGGCTTGAACACTTTTAAAGCCACAAAGAACAAAACAAAACAATCATCTCTATGCAAATGTGCAGAAAGATGAAATTGGAGGGTTCCCTCTGTGTCTATATGATGATGCTTCACCCAAAAGTACAAAAATCTTTCACCAAATGTTGGATGTGTAACACCAGAGAAGTAAAAACAAAAAGGATGGAGAAATCTGCGTTGTGCACCAGTGTAGGCAATGGATGCATGTGAGATGTGCAATAAAAAGCTTTGTGGTTTCATTTGTTGCAGATTTTAAACAATATAACTTCTGCAGAATCTTTTCTTTTCTGGATTTTCCAGGATTTCCTCCTTCTTGGTGAAATCTTGGCATCAGTGGCTGGATGTAAACTCATAAATCAGAGCATTTTTTAAATTTTTTTATCCAGGTTTACCAAATGTTGCAGTATGGTGTGCAAGTGAACTTTTTCTGATTCCACAGCTGACCAAAATGAAACCAAACCCTTTATTGTGGGTTTAGCAATGTTAGAGGCAGACATATGATTAACATCGCTCAGCAGGGCTACCTCCACTGCTGCCCCCTCCACCGGAGCCTGAGTGCTTGGTGCTGGCACTGCGCCCTCCCGGGGCCCTCTGCTGGCCTTTGTTCTGGCTGCGAGAGTTGGAGTTTGGTTTGGAGATGGTGCTGAGCTCCTGCTCGATGGAGCACAGGTCTGCCATCAGGGCGTCCAAGTCCACAGAGTCTCCCTGGTTTAAAGCCTCTGTGAGTGAGAGGAGAAACGTTTATCGATCAGTTTAGTTCTTCCTGTTAAGTGTAGGGGAAGAAAAAGGGGTCTCACCGTTTATGTTGTACATGGAAAAGCGGTAGGAGAAGTTGGCCATGTTGGTCTCCTGCCTGAGAGGCGGTTTCTGCAGGGCTTTCTGAGGCCGCCCATCGTCCAGGCTCTGGATTCCACACACAAGCAGTGGATGAGAAGAACAATCACAAATAAAACCCCCAAGAAACAGGCAGAGCGGCCTTCTATCCTCAGTCAAACACGCATCTACAGATAGACACCATATACAGGGTGGGAGGGGAGTTGCTAGGATACAGGCCATGGGACAGGATTAGCAGTGTTGCGGTTGCCATGGAGACACCCCCCCATTCCCCTCTTTGTCTACGCTCTTCAACCTGTGTGAGTGTTTTGGTGCCACCGCCCCTCTTGCTGCCCTCCCTCCCTCCGTCTGTGTATTGACCTGCGTGAGCTTGTCCAGCTCCCCGAGCCAGGCGCCGAACATCTTATCCAGGTCCTGGTCCTCCTTGTCGCTGTCCTCCTCCGCCCCATGATCCAACTCATCATCCGACACCTGCTCCATCTGAAAACACACAACCAGAGAGAGATGGGTGGATGGGGGGGTGCGCATATGATGACCGGGTTATACCCACAAACACTGATAACCTAAATAAAGAAAACCATATTTAAAAAATAACCCCAGCTCAGCTGATCCCAACTCCACTGTCTGTTACCATGACAACCGATTCAGGCCTCGTGAATGGACTTTATTTGTTGCAAAAATCAATGGATTTCCCATATTTTGGTTGTACAAACACGTGGTGCAGTTAAAGGAGGACCACCAGAGCGTCTCCCTCTCCACCTACTCCCATCCCAGCACCAGCGTGATGTAGCCCCCACCACAGACAAAGAGGTGATGTGAACGCCCGACTGACCAGCTGATGGAGAAAGTGCAGCCTTTTTTAGATTAAAAGGTGATGAGAGCATGCCCCCTGGTGGACAAAAATGGAACTATATAACTCCATCAGCTCGCTTTAAATCATACAAAGATACAGGTGGAGGAGTGATGTCATAGAAGACTGGAAATACATTTTCAAGGATTTGACAAGATGAATTTTTATCTTTCCTTTAAGGATTTGTCCCAGGTGAGGTTGTGGAATGACATGGTGGAAAATAAAAGAGTAAAAAACAAGTAAAAATGTCACATAACTAAAAAAAACAAACTCAAAATCTTGAACCTGTACAAGTTGGAAAATGAGAAGACTAATGGGGCCTTAATGTTTTTTTCTTAATTATTTTGTGTTAATGTGAATAATTATTATATTTTTTTTAATTGATGCATAAACTATAGTAAGATTGGGAGTAGAAATTAAGAAGATTTTTTTTCCACCCACCACTTTTTTTAAACACTTTTTAATTTTCTGTTCCTTGTTCAACAATTTTATTTTGTGTTTTAAAATAAAGGGATATAAAATAATCAAAGTCTGGTCAAAGAACAGTCTTATCCAACAAGGACGATGAACTCGAAAGCAAAGCAAAACATTCTACCACGAATCAGTCCCAGCAGTTATGTAAAACCTCTGTAAAATTAGTGATGAAGGAGGTGAATAAACAGCTTTAAGAAACCCAACTGTTATAAAATGATATGTAATAAACTCACTGGAATGCTAAAGAGCTGACAGGGGACGACAACTTATGAAAGGATTACAAAAATGAAACAAAATCATGGCTGCAATGCTACTGAGATAACCAAAGCACAAACTTTTGCCTTTATACTTGTTTAAAGAGTCAAACCCTCCCGTTTTTTCCATCATTGGTGGTGTTTGTCACCTCAGTTCTTATGAATGTTTGAAAATCCAGACAGAGAAAAGTGAAAGGTGTGAGACAGACATACACAAAGCAGCTGAGGGACTCTTGTTGGTTTAATAACACGCTGCTGGTGGATGCCTTCCTGCTCTGGTGAACTCATCTGACACACAGGGGACTTGGTTTTTCATCTTTCTGGGGGAGGCGGAGTCTGAGAACGTAAACTAAAATCCGGACAAGCTTTCTCCCAAATGTGTTTGGGAGCCAGAACAGGAAACGGCCTGAATGTGCAGAATGTTTCTGCCTTCTGACCCAGCAGCTGTCCTTTGATTTATCTATCCCATCTTAAAAAGAAGAGTGTGAGAGGAGGAGAAGGAGTTGGTGCTAAAAAATGAGATCCAAACTTCTTTCGTCTTCACTGCATCCTCCACAAAAGTTTAGAAGTTAGAGGATTTCCCACAGCTGTTATCATTTCTGCAGATGCATGCTCTTACATGTGGCTGGATGCGGGTCAGAAACATGCATTTGAGGTTTTCCGAGCATGAGAAGTATCCCTGGTGTAAGGGCTTGTCCAGAGAAGCAATTATGAGATCCCCATGAACTCATCCCCCTCTGTGAAGAGTGGAGGATCAGAGTTTTTAACCTACAAAAAACAGCTGAAGTGGAACGGTTGTAGTTCACCAAATAACCATTAGGGGGTGTTTACACTGGAAAAACATCCTTTTTTAAATGTATTCTTTAAAATATGAACATCTGACTATCAAACTCTACAAAATAAAAGCATTCGTAAATAAAAATCTGCCTTTAAGGGCAAGAAAAGGCCATTTGATGGAGAAAATCTGAGCTCCCCAGGAGATGAAAATAGCTTCACCCTCCTGGGTTTGCAAACCACAAGTAGATCTGATAAGTATTTGAGCTCCACGCCATTAGGTAAAGAAAAAATGAGCAGCGGTGATTTAAAATCAATTTGTGATGCTGTCCACTCACATGTTTTAGAGGAAAGAGGAAACTGTAGGAACCAAATGATTCTCCACTGCAATCAATATCTTCAATAAAACATTTCTATATCAGTCGCTTGTGTATGCAAGAGATATGTAGGGTAAACATCAAATAAATAAAATGTAGCCAAAGTGAAAACAACAACAAAAAAGATGCACTTCCATAAACCAGATGCTTCTCCAAAATAGCTCTGCTGCTGTCACGCTAATAGAATTATAGCCTCAGCAGGACATTTTCTGCAGGTTTAAGTGAATCAACACCTGGGGCCCTGCTTTTAAGCTTCCAGAGGATGACCTGAGCGAGTGACACGGATGACAAGAAGCTCACTGTGTGCGTGCATCCAAAAGCATTATCCCAAAACGAATGGCAGCCTTTGCTCTTTCCCTTCATCACACTAAATGGTCCTCATCTCTCATCTGACCAACATTCGAATGTCTCCTGAGACTGCTGGGTGGCTCTTGGGTAAAAGCTGCAAGAAAAGAGCGCTGGGAAAGAGGACATGAGGATGCAGGGGGTGATCTGGGAAGTTCATCCTCTTTGAGACACTGAAACGATCCCATGGAAACGCATTAGACGTGACTGAACCTTGACATTTCAGGAAATGTGAGTTGTGACTGTCTACAGTGAAGAGGTTCAAGATGTCTTTAGCCACCAATAGGAATTAACTGGGAAAAAAAAAAAGTATACAAATTCATGCCAAGCTCATCAAAGAAAACTATATTGTTTTTGTTTGTTTATTTGGGACAAACATGTTTTAACATTTTAGAGCTGTAAACCATAAGACTCCTGTCAATCATAAAGCCACACCTTCATACGAAACAATAACAAAATATAAATAAAGTCAATTAGTATAGATATTAAATGTATCCATGAAGAAAAAGGAAGATCCTGGAACTAATTTGTTTTAGTTGTGAAGTAGGATGGCAACTGAGTAGCTAATGCAAGAAGTCCTGATGGTTATGTGATGAACTGCAACTAGCTTTTTTCTAACGAGCTTTATTTAGGAATTCAAAGGGTGCTTAAAGAGCAAAATACCATCTAAAAAATACTGTATTTTCTCGCCTCTTTAGAGAGTGTCATAAAGCAGAGCTTTACCTTGAAATAAACTAAGTCGGGCTGTTTTACTGCAGCACCAGAAACATCCTGTTTAAAGACCAACTCCAATGAAAATTGTTTTTTTAACATGTTCTTGTGGCGTTTTTCTCATGATGGAGATGCATATAAAAATTTAGGATTAAAGCTGCATTTCTGAGTATTTCTTGATTCAAATCATGACGGATCAGGAGCAGATGAAAACCAGCGGTTTGAAAAAGCTCAGGTTTGTGATACAGCAACTGACGTGGGAGGGCCAAAGTCTCCCTTCTCTGCTACAAAAACCACCTGGAATTGTCACGCAGTTACGGCAGACGGTCATTCGGAGGCAGTGTTGCATAAAACGAGAATCGACCTTAATGAAAAAGAATCAGTTTGTCTGATTGGTGTCACAACGTGATTAGCACCAGAACATCGCTCAACCATCAGTGCACGAAGGAGACTTATCTAAAATAGCACTTTTTTGGGGTATTTATTTATTTATATTTTTTAGAATTCACACAACCTCAACGAAGAAATAAAAAAAACCCCAACTGCAGACAGAAATGACATGGATTCAAGAGGTTGGAATGAGAAATGTAAATCATCCTAGAAATTCAAATTTTCCTCTCATGAAAAGCCACAAAACTAATTTTACAGCCATAATAAGCTAGGTTTAAATGACCCTTTTCCAGCACCAGGAAAATGAGTACTCATGCTTGCATTAAGATGCTGCTTGAGAGTTTTCATCACATTATGTTGCCCAACTGTAAGCACACAAAGCTGCTGATGGCAAAGCAATCCTCTCCAAACATGAAAAGCATCGAAGCACTGAAAGAGTCCACTTGGAGGCATCGCCCTCACTGCTCCGTTTGAGATGAACGTACGAATAAAAAGATAAGCAGACAAAGCCTCGTGAGCAATTTGCATTTAATACAAAGGGAAGGGGGGCATGAAATTATCTCAAAGGACAGATTAAGTCTACTTGGCTGGCTTCACCTTCATTTATTTTCATGATGGGGACAGAGCACTGTTGTTCGGTTGATTCACATTCAACTCTGGGTGAAGCAGACATGCCAGTTTAATAGTTCTGCAAGCAGGTCACATACTTGGTACCATTGTTTTAAGTAATTAAAAGAGCTGTTGCCTGATTATCTATAGAGACACTGAGAGAATACCAACCAGTCGTCTTAAAAAAAATGGTCCTCATGATCTACCACCCTGCTTGTTTTCTAGTCATCCCACATGCATCTGGGAGTCCAACCGGTCAGATAATGATGTCACCTTATCAACAACAACCAGGAAAACAAACTAGGTGGTAGATTAACAGCTTGGACATAAAATTTGAATAAAAATGAAGAGAATCAGAAAAATGTTCATGCTCTAAGCATATCAGCATTTCAACTTCAACTCGTGAAAAGCTAAAACATCTGGGTGACAAATACAGTCTTTCACACGTCATAGGAAAAAAGGAGTGCTCTATTGCTCGTAAACATCACTGTGGACGCCCCCACTCCCCTTTAAGACTACCACATGATAAAATACACCACCAAAGCCTGTTTTGTCTATAAAAATCCCCATGTCCTCCACTCAAACAGTGAATCACATGAACGGATCGTTAAAGTGACCCACAAAAGTGTATTTAAGGAAATGTCTGAGACTTTTCATCTAAAAATATGCACCCTGCGCTTTTATTTCTGCCAAAATGATCCAAAACAGAGCAGAAAAGACATAAGAGTAAAGACAGGAACATCTGTTTCTTAAAGTTGTAGTTAAAGAGGTGTAAATGTTGTTGTCGCTGGTCAGAAAAGAGAATTTTTCAGACTTTTGTGGGACACAAATGGTCCCAAGAGTCTTTAGCGGCAGATGCAGTAAACATTTAGAGTACCACACAAACTTTCACGCTTTTTGATTAGTTGTGTTCAAACTGCGATTTCAGAGAAAGTTTTTCTGACTTCTAAGAGTCTCTATAAAAGGCAGGTTCGGCCCTGAGGCATGCAAATATAAAAAACAAATGTACCCTGACATCCATTCCCTTGCTGCACATTAGTCAGAATCCAATACTGCAAGGTCTGGATAATCCTTAAAACTCTAGTTTAAAATGGTTCAGACGAGGTCAACATATTTGTTTTTGTTTTGACTAAAGTGTAGCTTCCTTATCCATCTTATAGAATCCCCTGTTAAGACTAATAGGCAAAGAAAAATGTGCCAACAAGTTTTGAAAAGTATGAAGGAAAAAATTCACTTTTTGAGCAATAAAGTGCACTGGATTATAGGGTGCATTAAGTGAATCAAAACAGTCTGATATTATGGTAAGATTACACTACCCAGAATGCCTGAAAATGCCATGGGTGATAGGTCAGAGCGGTTGATGGGAAGTTTTTCAAGTGAAATGTGTTCGTCATGTTTTCCTCTTCTATCTGCAATAATCAGCAATCTACAAGACTGTGATCTGGTTCCTTTGGAAGGATTTTAGAGAACAGTAAACTCAGCCAGTCCATGCTGGATTGGCTACAACGGGAGCCAAAAGCTTTGTTTCCACTGAGCGGTACGGTCCTGTATTTTGAGCGTTTCCATTGTAAGATGGACTGATTAAACATTACCGAACTGTACTTCTTGGGGGGGCCCCCCATCGGTTGTTGGTCCACAGAAAAGTGGAACGGAACGGTTGCGGTGGAGCCGCTGTAGCCTCCTGTTGATTGGCAGAAAATGATGACAACTATAAAGTAATGACAACTTACAGAAAGCCCCAATTTAGCACTCACAAGCTAGCGCTCATAAGCCTAGTGTCTTTCTTCTTGGTTTGAATGCTTCTTTGGAAAAAGTCTCCTTCACCTGGCGTACCTGCTCTTCCAACCTCACAATAACTAACTCCCACTGATATCTAGTTGCCATCCCTGCCAGCACCATCAACCCATAAAACCGCAGCGAAATGGCAGGCTTCAAGATACCATGATGACATTCTACATCACCAGAGCCTATTGGAGAGCATCCTGTAATCTGTCACATGAGGCCTTTGTAAAAGAACAAAGCCCATTTGATTTAACTGCCATCAGATATGAAGCAGATCATAAATGTACCAACATGTAATGACTTCCAGGCTTCTTTTTGCAGTACAGATGAGGATCTTCTGTTAATTTCCCCTAACATGCATGCTTGCTTTCTTCTCTTTATTACAAGCCACATTCATCAACCATCAATCTTGTGTGAAACGTGCCAAAAACTAGAGGCAAAAAGGACAAAACAACAAAAAATAACCCATTTTCTAACTTATCAGTGTTAGAGTGTTTAGTAAACGTCACTGACCTGTAGCAACCAATAAGGTTTGGATGATAATGCACTTTAATGAAAGACAAAAACAGGAAGCACATCAAAAGCTGAGGATACACAAAACCAGACAAGTTTTTTCTACAGCTATTTTTTTAATTAGTCACAAAGCATTTAATTTGTGTTTTTGATCAATTCCAGAATTAAATTAGAAACTAGTTTCATTCCAAAGCCTTCCTTGCCAATGAACTCCATCGTATAATGTTAGTTACAGTTCATGGGAATACTTATATCATGTGAGGCTATTCACAAAAAGATTAACCAACATGGCAGAAAATCAAAGCAGACCTGCCAACTCCTGCTGGGATGGGATTACTGTGCTCTCAGACATGTATGGTAGAAAACACACAACCCTTACGCTACATCCTCTGCATAGCAGTCATAGAAACATGCATACTTCAGGATCTGCAAATATTTCCTATGACTCGACCTAAATTATGCAGAGAACATCCTTAAGCTGCAAAAGCCTGCTTTTATTATACATTACTGTTAGACAGGGTGAAAAAGCTAAACGGAAATAGATTATTTGTAGGTACACAAGTGTAAAATCAAACACGAAGACATAAAGGTTTCATAAACATTACAGTAGTGTTTGGGCTGTTGGTTAGCACAGGAAAATATCAAACCACAGAAACTGTAAAGTACAAACAGGTTAGTTCAAACGATAACCAGTAAAATAATTTGCTGGTAATAGAAATAAGTTACTCTTTACTGAATCCAACAGACTGGTGACCTGTCCAGTGTGAACCCCGCCTCAGCCCAACAGCAGATGGATAGGCAAAACCTTAAAAAGTATTCAGCAGGTTTGGAAAATGAATACATGGAGGATTAAATCTGATGTAAAATATTCCAGATTTGACATAAAATATCTAATAAAAGTCAAAGGATGTGATAAATATTAATCATTTGTTACAAGGTCAAAATTACTCTAAAAAAAAGACTTAATGGACAGACAATTATTCCAAAATGGCCTTAGGTCAGGGTGTTGTTCCATATTTGCCTCATTTTGGAAAACTTGTCAAATGGCAATTACGGAGCATAAAAAATGTCTTTAAATCGACCAATAGCAAACGTTGTTTTATTTTAAAAAATTAAGAGGGAAGTTAAAAGGAAAATAACAGTTTTTCTAATGGTTTCATGTCTTTGTGGGTAGATTTCTTATTAACAACAGCTTGATGTGTTATATAAATTTGACATGTATACCATATGGATCATATCAACCCATTAAACCAATAACCAGAGAGTGTAAGACAGGTTTACATCGGTCAACAGAAACTATGGGATTTCACGACCATTCCCGTTTACTGTATGCAGTCAATCCAATCAAACACCACTATTTGTACGGTTTTGAGATCAAATTAAATTAATTCTTAGTAGAATTTTTTTTATTACAAAATCCAAAGCAAATGAAACAAAATCCCTAATAAAACATACTTAGGGAAATGAAGTGAATTGCAACAAAGTTCTAGGAGTTTGTTGATGAACTGGGATTGGTTTGACTTGTCTTCAAACAAATAAAATAAGAACATGTCAATGTCATATTTTTATGTTTCACCTAAAACATCGGAGCAGTGTTAGGTACTTTGCAAACATTTTCATCCACAAACCTAAAAAAATATCTTTTTGCCATTTTGTTTTTGGAAATTTGTCATATCAAATATAAATTGAGCTTCCATCTTTACAGAAATGCTGTTTGGTCTAGAGTTATTGTTGTTTTTTTAGGGTACTATAATAAGATACAACATATGTCACATAAAAAGGAGGATTGTTGGTAGTGGGAGGGGGCATAACTGAGCTAGGTAACAGAGCAGCGGCATCAAAGGGATGATGGATGGACACAATAACCGAAGAGCCGTTCTGGCTGCTGGATGGTGAATAAAGAAGAAGGGGCTGATCGGCAAAATAACAGCTCCGGCGACATTAGACAAGCATGGGCAGCGGCATGTAAACAGAGGACCTGGACACCCATATGGACCCACCAACACATTTGGGTTCACTCAAGCATAACATCACACAGCGAGCTCCTCTGTCCCGGACAGCCAATTAGGAAAGAGGGTCAGAGAAAAAAGGTGGGAGGAAATAAACGAGGAGGACGTCAGAGGAGGACAGATGGAGATGGATTTGGGAGATGAAACGAGCAGGAGGAAGTGAGGCTGGAGAGTGTGGAAATGGTTGCCTGGTGGGTGGGTAGGTGTGGGGACTCAACAGCTCACAAGTATCGGCTAGCTGTTGCCAGGGAAACGCATACGCACCGCCATGTGTGCAGTCATGCTACAAAACATGCATTTATCACAAGGCTTTACTGTGTGGCTGGCCCAGTCTCTAAATAATGACTCAGGCCACTGAGGTGACATAACTGCATCAGCAGACAATGAGCATCCAGCTTCTTCAAGTGTCCATCTTTTCTCAAAATGGAAACATGAAGAAAAAAATGTGACATTTAAAAAAAAAAAAAAAAAAACTCCACGAGTCCACCGTTCCTCCGATAGGCCGACATCCTTTTTTCACTTGAGCGCTCTGAGGATGCGTCAGCTTGCCTGCTTCCCTTCAGGGCGCACGTCCATTTGTGAAATCAATAGTGGTGTCTGTGCTCTGGCAGGATCAGGTTCCTTCCACACACATAAAGGGGCTCAGGTGGTCTGCTGCAGTGGGGCCCGTCACACCCACACAAACTTTTGAACATGATGCAGCATTGCAGCAGCGCAGGCCAACTGCTGACGAGTCAGACTATAAATACAGATCCTGCTTACAATAAGTAAGAAGAGAGCCATTGATCAGGCACATTTGTGGAAAAACTAAATTTGGTGCATTGCTTTTAAGCATCTCTAATACCCAAGAACACAATGTTATCGGAGTGGATCTTTGAGGACTTTTTGAAGATCAAACCACCATCCAAACGAGTGAAAAAATATATTGATTTTTGTAACTTTTAAATGCAGGGTTGCCATTGGTACTGGTTGGGTTACTTTAAGTTTGTCAGAAAATGCAGCTCAACAGAGATTTTCACGAACTTTAAGGTGTTACAGACCGATTTAAGGTTCTATTTATTGAAAAGGTTAAGACAAAAGAATACAGAATATCACCTCCTCAGAATATGCCCAACTTAACAGCAAATGACATACAAACGCACAAACTACACTGGGGACATCCATCCATTAAGTTCATACAAGTTTAATAAAGCTAAACAAAGAAAAAAAGAGTTTGAGTTTGTGATAGGTGTTTATTTTAGCAGCAACAATTAGGTGCTAAAAAGGAAAAAAAAATAGAAAAACACAAAAAGTAAAAACCGTTTTTTGCATTATATTAATAGTCCAGGTTGGTGGTGATGGTATCATGATGTGGAGGATTATGTCTTAGTACAGTTTGGGTCCATTTGTACCAATTAGCCATTTGTTTATAAAATTATATTTACTAAAGTACTTTTTTGGATTCAATCAACACAAACCCGCAAAAGTTTTGTTACGGGAGTGATACAGCATAACATGTTAAAGTAAATGTGTGGATTCCTCACTCTCATGTTAATATTTTCTGATAAGAAAACAGACTTATTTACACTCATTCTGTGGTTTACATCTGCCACCTACAAGAAAACATTAGCGTAGGAGAAACAGACTGTGGAAGCTAAACAAATGATGAACACTGAGCTGGAAGAAGTCAGGCACAACACAATGTGTTTTATGCAAAAGGCAACCAAAAGTACACAACCACCACCACCTGGGAATCTCTTCATCTGCTCGCCTCCTACTTCTCCCCGTCTCCCTCCTGCTCTCCCCTTCTGTCCTGTTGGCTACAGCTGGTGTGCGTTTTCATGACCAGTCAGTGTGTTTCCTGCCACACCACCTCCACCCTTCCCAATACACCCGTAACACACATCCATCCAGTGGTGGCAGCTCTTCCGGAAAAGAAGAGGAGATCATTTCAAGGGCAGCATAAAAAAAAAAAAGAAAGAAACTGCTTGGTACAAGAATAAGACAGTTGCCATGGCAACAGCCTCAAAGATCGATGGCATCTCCTGTGTTGATGGATACGTTTGGACTGGCTTGGACAGATGAGCACAGGCATTAGAGACTGTGTCGGCGTGGCAACATGTGACACTGACACACTAGGTCACCGACCAGCTCACCGTCTCTGACACGCCAGCTTTACTACTTCCTGGAACAGTTTAGGTGCAGGACTTCCTCCTGCACTGCCGGCCCAATCTCAGCAAGGGGGCCAATGTGGAATCCAGCATCTTTAGTCATTCCCACTGGTTGATCACAAGTTTGTTTTTCAGGATAAGTATACAAAATGTGACCAGACTAAAGCCTATTCCCGCTCGGAAACATGGAAAATCCCTTTTTGATTATGGATTAAGAAATCCAAGTCAAGCGGGAACTGTTCCAGCCTTTTACTTATTCTGTAAAATAAAATGACAGTTTCTACATGCTTTCACCCATCTGAACAAAAGCACACTGGCAGGGCGCCTAAAATCTGATCTTGCTCCAAGTTGATTTCCATAAACAAAACCATGGAAAGCAGGCCTGAGCAAATGTTTGCATTTTCAAGCAAATATATTACAGCCAGAAATTCAGAGTTTTTACCCATCTAAATGTAACAGAGTTCACTCAGCCGATGTACTGAAAAACATCAGCGTTTTCCTAAAGAATCAGCAAAAGGTGATATTCAGCATAAGACCAGCTTTGAAATCTGACTCCTGGTATGATAATGAAAGAATATGTGCCCCTCTTTTGACAAACCACACTTACACTCACATGTTTCCACTTAGTTCTGGAATTATCTACTTTGGCGGAGAAGACAATCTTCTGACAAAATCCATCTGAGGCTTTTCTTCAACTCTGAACATTTCTTTCCTCATCAAGGATCTATTTTCTTCTACACTTATGCATCTGTTTTTTAACAACATATATCTGGATGAAGGGTAAAACAGGCACATGGTGATTCAGAAGGAACTCAATCCAAGTCCCGATCAGCCTGTGCTTATATTGCCTCAAATAGTGCGAATCTTATGGCTGGACATGCACTGATGCAGCAGGTGGCGCTATTTATTCTTGCAGATGGTTTTCCATCAGGTCATAAATCAAGAGAACAAGAAAAAAAAGAAGAAAGTAGTCTGATTCTGGTACATGTATTGACTTATTTCCTCTATGAGCCTGTGGAGTTCAGGGTGGATTGCAGTTTAGTGTATAGTTTAGTATAGCTAAGAAAAAAAATCATGCCCCACACTATAATACTCCCACCAACATGTTTCAATGCAGGACCTCAGTATCTTTATTTAATAATTTTGTTTTACTTTACAAAATGTGCCAACATAAAGTATTATATATTGATGCCATTACTGATTAATAGGGGTTTTTGTAACTTTAGCAATAAGCTTTAACCATTTAACACCGGTGCATTAAGTCAAGTGTTGACATTGTCTGAATTACCATGACTCTTCAACCGTTATTAAGATGTTAAGGAAATTAATATGGCAAAGTGTTGTGCAAAGCTGCTTTTTTCCCCACTTCAAAATCTGTTGGAGTTATTTGATTAATCGGTTGAAGAGTTGCGGTAGGTCAAAGAGCATGACCGGAGTGGGACTTTTAGCGTTACCTCTACTGGAAAATAAAGAAAAACAGACTTTGAGGATCAACTATAACCTGGTGGATTGCTAAATGTGAGAACGCTCAGAAATCCGTCAGATGAAACCACCTGAAATAATAATTCCTTATAATCTCTGAATTTTTGAACGCAAAGATTACTGGAGGCAGTTTCTTTCCCTCTGCTGAGAAATGCTTACAAACAGCAATGCCACCGGTTAGCCACTGCTGTTTACTACTTACCTCAAAAGTGGCTTTCTCCTCTCCGTGGGGTTAAAGGGTCAGACGAAAGCACCAATCCACTAATTTATCCCTGTAAAAGAGCAGAAATCACGTTTAAGCAGATTTGGAGTGGCAAAACAAGCAAGGTGCTTCGTTCCTCTCGCAGACCACCACTAGTCAAACATTATGGATCGCCCGTGTTTGTTCACCCTGAACTGCTGGAGAACCGAGAACCGAGCAGCTGCAGGAGAGCAGAGATTTCTCTGCTGCAAGAATGCAGAGGATTAACACTGAAGAGTGCTCGAGAGTGAGACTTAACGAAGCAGAGACGACATGACAAACGCTCTAAAGTTCTGAAGGCAATCGACCACGGCTCCATCTTCAGAACAAACTCTTTGTCATTAACGCAGGATGATGACAAGCTGCAAACGCTGCCTTTATTTGACCACTTTTAGCAAACACAGACAGCCTAATAAGCATGCTAACCAACACAGGCTGATCATTTCAAACATGACTCAGGTGGAGAGGCTCATCAAAACTCTTACGTGTGCATGGACTGTGACTCAGAAGTCTGCAGGACCCAACAAACGCTGACCAGCTTTTAAACATTTGAGCAAATCATTAACTCACTGTTTAATGGGGCTGACTCATCCACCACAGACCTTGTTTGAACTGAAACAATCCGCTGAATCACAGTTTGGCTGGATGAAAAAACAAAATCCGGAGAGTAGGGTGACGGTGTGCTGGAAATATCTGTGTTGGGGTCGGGTGTGTGACAGGCAGGCATCCACTGTTGTGGCTAATAATGTGAATCTGGTCTCAGCTGTTCTCCAAGCTTTTCTATGCATCAGCTGTTGTTCAGAAACAGCATGTGGCTCCCCTCTAGGCCTATAGAGCCTGCGCACGGGTGTGTGTTTTCACTGCAAACACACTAAAAATGTGTCAAAGTGCACGAGGTGTGCACATGCCCCTGATCTAGACACGCGAGTAAAAAAAAAAACAAACAAAAAAAAAACAGGACAGCTCAGATTACAAATAAACCCACCAACACCCGCTAACTCGCCGTAGCCTTAAGTTAATGGATGATATTGCTCAGTCAACACAAGGCAATTGAACAGGTGTGGCAGTGACACATGGGCTCATGCAGCTGCAGGGAACAGTTGCTTTAGTCACAACAGTGCAGGGGCCGGCAAGCAGCTGCTCCTGAAAACAAAGGCGAGGCCTGCAGCACAGACGCCAACTTATGATGAAGGGCCACAGGCTGTGCAAAGATCAGGACAACAAAACTCCCCTACAGATTCTGACACTCCAACTGCAGCGTGCCTGAGGCCACACAACCATTTTGTTGACCTTAAACTGGAGTGCCTCTGACGGTCGTCCAAAAAATACAAAAACGCCAAAAGGGTGCCCTATTCCTCTCGGCAGATCGTCTCAAACTTTTCATGTGACCTAAAGAAAGAGTCGGACCTCAAAAACAAGGAGGAACACAGAGTCCAGTGTGGTGGACACAGGTGTGTCCTTGTGCACCACTGCCTCCGCTTTTGGGTGGTTCATTTCCTGTCAGAGCAGAAGTGGGAAGGAGCAGGGATGATGTCACAGAGGGAAATAAAGACGGGATTGTTGAAGGAAAAAAAAAACACCACAACGCAGAAACTTTTATTTGAACACCAGGGTCAGAAAGTTTGTCCAGCGATGACTGATATCAATGAAAAGTCACTTGGATTAGACTTAAAAAGAAACAGCAAGTAAAAATCTGGGACATTCCCAAACTTGTGCCACATTCAGATGGGAAAACGGTCGCCAACATAACAGGAAAACTCACATTAGGACAACTCAGCACAATGAGTCCTCACTGACTGCTGGAATCAAGCAAAAAGTCTGTTTTTATTTGCATTAGCCAAAACACCCAAACACTTCATGATATTGACGCCACACAGGTAACGGTTTAAAGATAGATTGTGGAGTACAAGTTTGTGTTTTACTATTTATAGAGGATAAAAGCTCCCAAAAGCCAAATTCCATGACTCAGGGTTGGACCGCCGAGGCACCCGCCTTCGACTGCCACCCAAACCATATTGTACTGGACCCTTTTGAGCTCTCCTCCAGATAGCAGAGTGATTCTTCGTAACTTCGATGACCAGGCGCTCACCAACATCAGATTGTGGCCTCAGTGACGCCAATCCGGGCAAAGAATCTTGGCAATTCACATAAAGAAATTGTGAGCTACTCATTGTCCAGCTTGTCACCTTGGACCTGTCTGCCATGGGAGACCCTAATAGGGAGATTTGCCTCAGACAGCATAGCTCCTTCTCTCCTACACCACGTTAAGGTGGTGGTTTACGGAGACGCCTCTCTGGGGGGTGTTCAGGGCCTGTCCCCTTGGGCAAAGACCCAGAGGAGAATTGGTATAGCCTCGTAAACCCATCAGAGGAGCTGAAGGAAAAGAGAGGGAAGTCTAGCCCTTTTTGCTTAGACTGCTGCCCCACAACCTGGTTCCGGATTAGAGGAAGAAAATGGATGGATGACTATAGAGGGGAAAAAAGCTCACAAATATGACTGGAAACGGGATTGTCAAAGACTTTAACAGGAGCTGCTGAAATGAGAGGAAATTGCTGATAAAATTTGCCAAAATCTGGTTTTTGACATCATCTTGGCATCGACATTGAAATATGAAAGTCAATAAAATATAAAAGTACAACATATCTCGACCTTTATCAGAGTTTTAGTAGCTAAAAATGCTAATCAACCAAACTTTTACCATCATGCTTCTCACTAATACACAGTGATGTCTAGCTGGGAATAACAGGAAATCTATCTCCTTTTAATAGTGGGATTCTCCACGCAGCAAAAGCCTCTGGAAGAACCACACATGGTGGAAATTACTGAATAATGCTGCCTCAGGAATGTTCCCACGATGGCGAGCGGGGTCTCATGGAGCTCCCACTGGCTACCAGCAGGGTTTACTGGGTATTAAGGGCTAACAGACACATATAGGGTTACATGATAAAATGCTAGAACACATTTGGAACGGTTCTCCTTGTGTTGGACCAAAGTTCTCTTTTGTGTCGAGGGGCATCGAAGCTTTCATGACTCCTGAGAATATCTGTCCATTCCCAAACCTCGTCATTACAACAGCTTGAGCAAAGCTGATCTGCTTAAAAGACAGAAATCTCTGTGATTTAACACGGTTTTAGTCCAGCAATCTCTGGGCTGGAACCACCACCAGCAGCGAGGGGTGGTAAACGATGGTGCTAACTCCGCTACAGAGACGTTTAATGGAGCCAAATGTGGCGGCCGGTCCAAAAAGAACTGGCTGTGTGAGGCACGTAGGCCAAAACAATCAAGAACCAGCAGAGAAAGGAGATCAGTCAAGCAAAAAGAGATTAGTAAGCTACTCAGCCACCAACTTAACCCAGAAACACAGTCAATAGAGCCTTGCAGTCACTTTCAGCACTGCCTGGGTATTATAGTCCACAAGATTTGGAGGGAGGCAGTCAAACATGCACACACACACACACATTATTCTGTCAGATTAAGCTTGTTCGCTTGAGTTACTGTCAAGGGATTCTGCTGTAAAAAAATTGTGCCAGCCCACTTCTACGGAGGCGAGCTTAGCTGCTTTCTCTGGCTGGATTCTCTGCATTGTAGGTCACTGCAGAGAAACTGGAGATTCCTTCTGCGTCCTACGTGAACCCGATCGCAAAGTGAGAAGTGGAGCAGCCTGCCAACATCTGGCTGTTACAGTAAAAGTAGAGCAGCAGATATAGGCGTGTGACTTTTAAACATTGGCAAAGGACACTAGAAAAATCAGGAATGACCTCAGTGCTTGCTTTTCATCATTTTTTATATGACATCAGCCGGGCTCAACTCAGATCCATGGATTCTCAGAAAAGTCTCTCCGGTCCGTTTCCTAGTCTTTCCCGTGACCATTTACCCCCAAAAGCTGCTGGTCACAGATGTTACGATGACGTATGGTAACTTTTATGGTAGCTTAAGCACTGAGGAATGAGCTGAGGAAGCTCTGCTGCTTGATGAGAGGGAAGTCAGAAGATCTAAGTAAGGAAAGTAGGCTGGGGTGCATTTTTAATAACAAAATGAGGCGTTTCAGCCCTAGTTTTTGGTGTAAAGCGCCAGTAAGTGCAACGAACCAAACACAGATCACTTGATACTATGAAAACATTTAAATAATTTACAAATACAAACTTACTTTATATTTAAATGAAGAGTTTACAGTTCAAAAAAGATTTTTTTTCTTTTAAAAAAACTTTTTTCAAGTGACCTCTTATCTTTAATACTTTTAGTTTCTGTCTTTCTTTAATCATCAAAAACCTAAAGTGTCCCCTGTGACAGACTGGCGAACAGTCCAGGGGTGTCCCCTGCCTTCGCCCATGAGTAGCCGGGTTAGGCTCCGGCAACCCCGTGACCCCGAAAGGGATAAAGCGGATTGGAAAATGAATGAATGAATGAAAAACCTAAAGTGCCTGCATTTTCTTTCCACATCATGTAACTACTGAAATTAAGAGATTTTAACTGTATACGGGCAAAAAATGTTTTTCATCATACTTCTCATTAAAACTATATAAAAGTCGACAAGATAAAAAAAACTAATAAATACCAGCTCATTTGAAGTAATTTAACCTCAAAAGGCCTGCTTTGCTTTTAATCCTTAACACTTTTGAAGAAAATATCAAAAATAGTGAGTCATCTTGAGAAAATATGATTGTTCTACTGAACGATAAGAAACAGTTTTCCCTTTTGAGCTGTAATTACACTGATGTTATAATTTAAAGTTTGAACTGGAGTGTGGTCTAACTAAAGCAAATTTCATAAAAAGACTGTCAAGAGTCCACTTCCAGCCTGATGTATACAGATGCAGCATTTGCTTCACTCTTTTAGCAAAGCGGCTGCGCCTGAACTGTAATTAGTTCCTGAAGCAAAGAGATCTATAAATATGAACCTGCAACCATCCTGACCAGGAAAAAAGCAGAGCAGTTAGCATCACAGCACTCACTGCTATCTGCTCTTTTAATGTCTCCCAGGGAGAGGGAGTCTATTAGGAGCCATTACATTTATACAGTTAACATGTTACGTTTCCTTTAAAAGCTTGTTTAAGGGATTTAAATGTTTGGTTGGGAAATTGTGAAGAAATCTATCAAATCTTTTTAGGGTAACTATTAATAGAAAATTTCCTTGTAGGAACAGCATGTTTTTATTCACGTTGTTCTTCATTCTTCGTGGGGCAACAAAAAATGATCTAAATAAAGAAGTATCAGCTAATATAAAAAAAGATCATTTAAGGATTTACAGGGCTAATGCAAATTTAAGACCAATATACTAAACAACCCAAAGAAAATTCAGTGAGAGGAAAGAACAGAAACAGCATTTTTAAGAGTAAAAAACTCAGACAAACGCCAAACAGATGTCAGATTTTAGAATTCAGGCTATTCATAAGTCATGTCATGAGGAAAATTCCAGAGAAAAACATCAAGAAGAGCATTTCTATAATCAAGCAGGCTTCCTATTATCTAAAGTGTTGTACCAGTTTTCCACAGGAACAACTTTACAGGATAAATATCAAATTCTGTCAGGATCCTTTAAGGCAGATATTTTTACCAGTTTCAAAAATGATCAAAAAACCAACAAGCTTTAAACCCTTCCTATGCAAACAAAAAGGTCATGACCACACTCATCATCCATCTCTTTTACAATACCTAACATAATCCAGAGGACAATCAAAACTCAATTTAATGTCAGTTTGAGGTTTTTTGTTTTTCTTTTGCTTCATTGTGATATATTCCACCATGTTCCACCCCTGGGAGTCTCAGCCACAATATGATGATAACCTTCAACAATCTTCATCTCTCAAAGGAGACACGATAAATAAAATTATCTGCTGAAACCTCATCTTAAAGCTCTAGAACGCCACCATTGTTTTTATGTTTCTTCCAGCTGTAAATAAAGCTAAACCCCCGCGAGGATTTCCCTGGAATGTGACCCTGAGGTCAACAGCTACAAACCAATAACACAAGCAGCACTGCACAGGGGCCGGCTAAACATTTTAGGCCAAAATGCCGGCATCTGACAGTGCCGTGAGAGGGAGCTTGTTGGCATTTGTGGATGGTGTTTCTGTCTTTTCAGCCGTCCGCACCAAACATGTGAGTCCAGGGAAAAGGCGTTAAGCGTGCACGCCAATCCCCTGCAGCGGTTTTACAAGAACGCAGTGAACTTTAGGAGGAGGAAACACCGACTGAGCCAACGTTTAGCCTGTAAAATACTGGATGGTAAAGCAATCCGAAGAGTGAGGCATAAATTCACCCTCTCCATCTGAATACAGTAACTCACTCAGGATTGCTCATTCATCACTTGGAGTCTAATGTCTTTATATACAGCAGTCAGACAGCACATACATTTCCAGCGCCCCTTATGGAAGTTCTTGACGCAGCTTTCTCTGAAGAACTCCAGCGCGCTTTAAGTGAGTTGTCTCCAAGTCAAAGAGCCATTATCCACAATAAGACTCTAAAACAGGCAAACCTAGTCATTTATCACCCCACTCTGTGATCGATGTGGTGGGGAATGAAACCTAAAACCATAAATCACCTCCATCTATGCTCTCCTGAACGTAGCAGGTGGATTATTTCTAATCTTTGATGTTAGGATCAAATTCAGAGGAATGACTCAACTCTAAAACAATATACTTCACCCCTTCCCAAGGCTATGACCATCTCAAAGGAAGCTATACCATACTTGGTACATTTAAACCTAAAGTACAATTCATTAGTGCGCTGTGATCGGTCCAAACCATACTTTAGCACAGTATGAACATAGCGTGATTACTTGACGTGGTGGGACAGACCTCTCCACACCTATGCCACAAATTACAGAGCACTAGATATTAAATCATTGTCAGTTCTATGAATAAGATTTTTCTCTACACAACTAATTTGTTGGTGGATGGTAATCCAAAAACAAGCACACAAACAAAAAAAACACCATCTAATTTATGATTTTTTGGATCAATTATATTGTTCAAAGCCTACGAGGGACTGGCAACCTGTGCAGGGTGTATCCCACCTTCGCTATTTAGTAGTTGGTATAGGCTCCAGCAACCCCTCATTAATGTCAGAAAATGGACGGATGGGCAATCTTGTACCCATGCACACAAAACATTCAAGTCGTAAATCTGTTTCAGTTTTTAGAGTTGTCAAGTTAGCACAATAATCCGAAAAAAGTAAATAAAATCTGGTAATAAGACATCAGATAAATGTAGTTTTCTCCCCAGAGCCAAAAGAGCTGATACCTGTATCGGGAAATATTTGTTCTGTGCACTTGTACCTGAAACGATGAATCAGTAAGTCCTAAGATGGACCAAGGTGTGTATGGCGTATCCAAGACCAACACCCTTTCCATTTATGTTGTTCTAACGTTAGCAAAAACAACAGCCTGTGCTTCCACATTTAGCCCAAACAGACAAGCGGAAGTTTCAAAAATATGAGAAAATCTGAATGTTTTGTCAGAAAATAAAATCAGACAATAGACTAAAACACCAGACGAAGATTCTCGGGCTTAGGGACATCTGCTCTGGAGCCCGTACTGCAGGTCAGGAAGCGGTCAGAGTTGGCGAACAATTGCACATTAGCATTTTTCAAGAGAGTTGCCTGATGTGAACACCATTAGTGAATGTTTCCGGTCACATGCTCTCGTTATCCTACGAATGAAGTCCGTCGACTGCAGTACAGTAGCAGAGGGAAAGGGGTGTGAGGAGAACACAACTGTGAGAACCTGCCACCTGGCTTTGTCAAAGTCACACAGATTAATAGCTGCTTAAGAGGGTTTATGGTGAAGGACTGAACAGCAAAGGGAGCGCCGATGGATAAACAACACGCTGCAGCGTCCATGTTTCGTTGGAGATGAAAAATACTAACAAATATAGGTCACGTCCCGTGTTCATCTTTTTAATCTTCATACACAATGACATACATTTGTAGAACATAAAGATACATTTATCTTTTTTGCTTGTGTGTTAAAAAAATAATACAAAATTAAAGCTGATAGAGGGGCTGTTAAAACCAAGAGTATAATACAATAGCCCTATACTTCATGTGAAGATGTTAAAAGATGTTAAAATTAAAAATTCTTAGATGAAAACAATAAGGGTTTGAGTAGCAAACCCAAAAATCTATCTAAAAGTGAATATTTCAAAAATTTAGAAAAAAAAAACCATACATTAAGGCACAAGTAAACAGAATTAATTGAAAAAGCTAAATGGTGATTTACCAGTGTTTGATAATTTCTTGAGATTATTAAATCAGACTAAACAAAAAAAAAACTTTATTTAAAAATGCCGTATTTTCCATACTTTAAGGCGCACTTAAAATCCTTAATTTTTTCAAAAAAAATTCTAAGCCGGAATGAACTCTGGTTGTGCTTGCTGATGTTGAAGCGATTCTGAGGTACACAGTGCTCAGTCAAAATGATGGTATGTTTATAAGTTGAAAACAAATACGCTAACGTGTAGGGGTGTCAGACTGTTTTTTTTTAAGTTACTAGCAATGTAGGGAGTTAGAGTAGTCAAATTAATGTTTGTTTTTGCTGTATCAGTGTGATTTTTTTTTTTTTACAAACAACAGTGGGAGTTGCAAGTATCGTGAATATGCTAACACGGCTAACGTGACTAACGTGTTGCAAGCAAGATCTGTGAGAGCAGTTAAAGTCTGAATGACAGACAGACCGAACTCTGACTCTTTTGTCTCGCCTAATGTCCCTTATAGTTTGTTAGGCCTTATATGTGACACAAGTTGAAATATGGAAGGTGGTGGCCTGGCAGTGACGAGCTAACTTGACAGCAGTTAAAACACATTGAGACCATTTTAGAGCACATAACAGTCACCTGTCAATCACAAGGCCGTGCTCTCGTTTGTGGTTTATAAAGTTCGTGATACAGTTTTCACCCTAAAGATATTTACAAGTACATACGTATTTATAAGTACAAAATGTTATAGTTTTTGGTAATATGCTATAAATCTGGGTATTTTTGCTGTAAAGTTGTGTGTGATTGTATATTTATCCCCTGCAGAGGCCTGCTCCACCATGCTGCCTGACTCCACCTCCTGCTGGAGATGATTACAGCCTCCTTCCCTCCTCCAATCACCAGGCTTGGAGGGAAGCATAAAAAGCCTCAGCAGCCACTGCTCCAGTGGGCAGCTGAATTCCCTGAGAGGGATACGTTTCTCAGCTTGCCCCTGCTGTTGGTCTTTAGAAGCCTTTGTGAAAGCCCGGTTTTCAGTCTTCATTTTGTTCTTCCTTGCATTATTAGTTTTGCCTCAGTTAATGTATATCTCTAGTTCATTTGTTTTCTGGTTTTGTCTTAGTACTGTCCCTCTGATTTTCAAATCTGAAACCAGTTCAACTTCAGGTTTGGTGGATGATTGTGTTACTTCTTTTTGTTGTATTTTTGGGGTACGTCTTCAGTTTGTTAGAATATGTTGAGTCATGCCTGTGAATTTAAGATTGTTCCCTTTACTAAATATCTATTTTGTTCAATTGTGTTCACTCCTGCAGCTGACCATCTAATAAACGGCTGTACTGCCAGTCTAAATCCTCCCAGCTTTAATGTTTTTTTTGTATGTTCCCTATTTTCTCCCTCATTCCCTGGAGTGGGGTATAACAGACTTTTTAACATTTGAGTAAATGTGATGTTGCTCTGTTCTGAAACCAGCCTTCAGTGATCATTTAAGGAACTGCAGCAATTGCCGTTTCAGGCTTACGGGCATCTGTTTCTGGTTATCTTCACATTTGGGAAGGGAAGGTGGCGGCTTGATAGTGACAAGCAAACCTGACAGCTGATGGTACTCAATGAGACCTTTTGAGAGCTGATAAATCTACAGTATCCAGTCAAACATAAGGCCACACCCTCATTCGTAGGTAAAATCCATAATGTTTATTTACAATTTTCCCAAAAAAGTAATCTTAACTGCAAAATTGGAAAGTTGTTGGTATAAAACTTTAAGCATGGGTATTTTTGTTGTAAAGTTGGACTTTTAAACATTTGAGTCGATGTCATATTTCCCCTTTCTGATACCAGCCTCCAGTGGTCACTTGAAGAACTTTCCTTTAAATTTGGGAAGGTAAAGAGGTACCTCAGGAGTGATGATCAAAACCTGAAATCTATTAGAACACAATGAGACCATTTTAGAACTGATAAAATTACAGTTACCCGTGTTACTAAAAATATACCCCTGTTCTTGTTTTCACCAATAATAAGTGCAAAATCAAATAAGTTTTGGTAAGCCACCTAGTGGTTACCTTGCAAACTGAACTAACTCCAGTTTTTTATAGACCATGCATTGACAGAGCGCCTTATAATCTGGTGTGCCTATAGTGCAGAAAATATGGAAATACAACTTTATTTAGTTACCATCTTTTGGATAAGAATAAAACTCTCCGACGTTTAGAATAAATGATAAAAAAAATTGAAAAAAAGGAATGAATACAATCCAGCGTAATTGAGTAAAAGAAGCAGTTCATTAACTCAAGTAAAGTAAAAAGTACTATAAGACTTCGATAGGAGTACTTTAAAGAAAACACAAGTAAATGTAGTTGGCATTGTTTTCTCTGACTAAAAGTAACATCAGCAAAGACACTGACAGGCTGTAATGTCAATGAGTTCATGCTTTTCTAGTGATACATGAAGGTCATAAAAAGCAAGCCTAACTGTAAAGTACAGCACACAGTAAACACAAATAATTGTTTCTGGATAACAAATTCCCAGCAATAGTAGGTCATGTCTTAAGTTCAAGTATTTATATATGAAAAGGCCAAAAGGAAGCACATGTTATCTGGAACAGCAGAGGCTCTGCAGGCCACAGGGAGTCTATCCAACCATTTGTCTTTGTTTGCAAATGGCAGGGGCAGCTGTCGTCAAAGGTCAGCAAAATGTTACCAGAACAAGGCTCTACAGAGGCCGGGATCAAGCAAAACAAGGCAGCAACACACCCAGCAAGACGCCCCCTGGTGCTACCCTTCCACTCGCTTGATGGTTCCATCCAGTTTATTTCCACCAGATCAGCAGAAAGTCTAAAAAATATCAAATTCCACTTTTCCCCCCACCGGCATTTGAAGTGCCATCCTCCCCCTGCCCTCCTTCACCCGGCTGTAACACAACCTGGGTAAGTCTACACCGACCACCATCGGCACCCCAAGCCTTGTCTTTGGAGCTTTTATGTGAGGACACAAGTTGCATGACTGAGTGCTGACAGACACGCAGACCAGGAGGCAGGTGAAAGAAAGAACAAAAAGATGTCTCACATCTATCATTTTAACATGCTTTGGGTTCACTGCTAAAGCTCGGTCTGGTTTTCTCATCAAGAGCAAAGTAGGATTTTAAGAAAATGGGGTTAGAAGAGCATAAATGGAAAGACGAATACATCAGTTTGTCCCAAGAGCAAGTGCTCCCCAATGTGACTTCCCCCTCATCCTGCTTTCTTTAATACGCTGAAGAAAAGAGCAGTAAATCCCTTAAAGAGCTTTTAATCAGGCCACTGCACTGATTTCTGACGTGCCTTTCACCTGCAGAGCCGCAGACTTAATCCTCCTCTTTCATTAAAGCTTCAACTCTACAAAGAACCCTATGCATGAATGTGCTTTTATGATTCCACTTCTGTAAAACTTCTTTCAGTTGAAGGGAAGTTTCATTCCAAGGCTATTTGGTCTGTGGAACTTTGTTTCCTCACATAGTCTATTTAGTTTGGCACTTGTGACAGCTCACCCAAATTACCGTGCCGACCGAAAACGCTACAGTCTAAGTCACACGAACTGGTATGGGTGGTTGACCCATAGGGATGCTGCGGGGTTTTGGGATGTCCAGGACCATAAAGGGTTGTAGAGAGGAGCGTCCGCATTTTAAGGTGAGCAAAGGTGTGCATTGAGGTTAATACGGTCACCTCAAAGGACATCATGAAAATGCAATTGTACCCCTGTTGTGCGTGTGGTAATGCATTGTGAAGTATTCGTAAGGATAATGGAAGTTGCACGCAGATATGACATACGGGTGATGCTGTCTTACAGTGTCCTCACACGGAGGTGTGTGGGTGATACACAAGTGTCTGTAGGATGCCCACACAAACTACACACTGATTGTCTAATTTCTAACTATCAGGCTGCACACAAAAAGCGCACACTTATCATGCGAGCAGCGCAGGATGTAACATTTGGGAAAGTTAAAAAAAAAGAACAATCCATACGACACGCCTTCATCTCATCTACTTCACCTGTACTTTCCCTTACGTGTTGTACAACTGTTCACTATAACCTGTCGCTCGCAGGATGCCTGTCAAAAAATGTGCATTAACGTTTTCACTCAAAGGGACCATCTAGCGGTCTATGGCCTTCATATTTCTTCCAGGCCACCTGCGTGCCCCATAAAAAAAGTGTGTCAATTTTTTTCCTACAGACAGCCCGTGTCCACCTGTAAGGACAGTTGTGACTAGGGCTTAACTCTGAAAATGAACCCTGGTGTGGTTCACTTTGGTGTGAACACAGATGCACTTTTCACCTTGTTCAGAGCTTGTTTAAAGTGTCACTATCCTCCAAATATGACATTACTGAAATTATGTGATTTTTTCCGAGCTGCTCAGTCCACTTTTGTCTTCTTATAAAAAGTATAATCCCCAGTGCATTTGAAAAGAACTTGTGGGAGTATTCCAGTGTGAAAACAACGTAAAAAAACATTACCACCAGTGCAATTTCAGAAATTCCAGAGTAAAGCTTAACAACTTGGATAGTAGTAGTCTTGTTTGTAAATCTCAAGTAGTAAGAAGTTGTAGATTTTTCTAGCATTAGCTGTGATTTACCTTTATTTTATCCAGATAAAACTATTTAATAATAAATGTTTTTTTACAAATATGACCTTGCCAAGAAGCTGTACACATATAACATAAATAGAGCCCATACACAGGTATTAAAGTACAGCTTTACAGAAGTACATTATCACCACAATTAGATTGTGTAGCTGGAGCAAATTTTGACGATGACCTGATGAAGTCTCTGTCTTTAAAAAATATGTCAGCAGAATTGATTTGTACTTTTTGGTAATGTTTTCTACTCAGAGCTCCGTGCAGGGAATGCCACGGCATTCATAACTGATGTTTTCAGACAGGTGATTCCCATGAAATGTAAAATATATGCAAAATAAATGAGCACCTTATGGTGCCCCCAACTCAAGTCTGTCCAGGTCTGGATCTTGATATCAAACCGTACCATACTTACAGCTGATTATCTTAACCAAATGTGTTGATCAGAATCAGAATCTGGAATCACCTAAACCAGGAAAGCAGCAGTAACCAGGGGATGGACAGCTGGACAACAAGAATAGTGAAGGAACAGAATAAGGAGTAACAGGGCTGTGCCACTTTGCTCTAACTCAATTTTCTTCTCAAAATACACGACTAACTCTACTTAGAATCATGGAAATACTATGTTCTGAAGACATGCTGGACAAGTATCAGTTAAAAGCCCCTACAGGAACACATCAGAGAGTTTTCAGAAATGTTTTGGTCGTCTGTTATGTCAGTCCAGACAAAAGGGAAATCTTGATTTGATGTTTACTGTCAGAAAAACTAGCTTTCAGGTCTGAAGGGGATGCAAAGAAAAGGTCACTCTGTATTTTCAACCCATTAATTTCACTGTAAAGGAGTGGATTACATCCTAACTGTCCTCCTTTCTTACTAAACTCGGGTAAGGCTTTCAGTCCCGTGCTTTGTGGATGCAAATTAAGTGTTCCTTAAGGACACAGACGATCTATTATCATGCCACCGAGCGGAATAAAGGCTGGGCCAAGTGCCTGTTTAGTGGCTTCTTTCTGTTTGTTCGGTTGTTTTGGCCAATAAATTAAAGTTACAGCATGCCAGAATCAGACCCAGTCCTCTGAGGGGATCAGAAAACTTGCAATCTCACGACAGAAAAATAAGATGCATTTAAAAACCCAAATGAGAAGCAACAGATGGGAAAGAATATAATTCAAAAGGACCACAAAAAAGCAAAACAGACCCAAAGATAAATAAAACTACAAAATGAAAGGCGAGCAGATGGTAAACAATGACCACTGGAGCACAGAATGTAACAAATGCTGCCCAAAATGAGGAAAAACTTTCCAAGTGGGTGATAAAATGAGATGCTGGACGGCTAAAATGTGAAAGAAAGGTTTTTTTTTTATTTAAATTCAAAGAATTTACTCCATATGCTTTCACACTGAGCTGCAAGTTCCACACTGAAATAGGTTTCCTCAGATAATCAACTTAATTTGGTAGAAAAAAATTAGGAGGAATAAAATAAAACACAAAGTCAAATGAAAAAACAAACGAACAAGAATTTACGTTCACTTGCATATGAACCCTTGTGCAGTTTCCTACAGTGTGAATCAAAGAGACTATCCAGCAGATATAAATCTGAAAGGTACAAACAAAGGGCACTAGATAATTTTCTTGGTAAATGGCATACACTTATTTAGAGCTTTACTACCTTCCCTGAAGTCTCAAAGCACTTTATGCTACATTCACACTGCAATTATTAATTTATTTCCCTATGAACTCTCCCTTTTAATTATTCTTATTTAGATATTTTTCCCTATCACTTTTCAAACAGTTGGCTCTTCTGTGAATAAAAAAGGGCACCCATACATCACTGCCAAATTCGAGTCCATGATTGGTCAAAGTTGAACCTGATTTACCTTCACAGTTATATTCACTAACGCAAACACATTTTCACACTCATGGTAGCTCTGCTGGCTAACACTATAACCACTAGGAGTACTGTGGACTTCAGTCTAGACCAAGGACACCTCAACACCTGGGCAGACGAGGTGGAATCCGAACCTGTGATCTTCCCATCAGAGGTTGACCGTTTCGCATCAACACCACAGCAGAAAAAGAACAAAACAACTCTAAATCATTTTTTAAACCAACAAGGTTTACGTTGACTTGCAAGTGAACCCTGATGCAGTTCACTACAGCATGAATGCAAAGCCTTTATCCTTTATCCAGCAGAAATAAATCTACAATGTACTAAGAGGACAGATGGTTTTCTTTTTGGTAAGTGGTTTAGTCCAGTTTGAAAGCAAACTACTTCAAGGAGTATGTTTTTTTTTTTAATCAAAAGAGCTTTTAAGTGGTGCAAAAAACCTGATGCAGACTGCTTTCAAATGTCACCTTACAGTAAAGGGTCATCAACTACCCCAGCATTTAAAAAAACACCCAAAGGGTTCAATTTAAAGGCTAACATCTGCTTTAAGGAGGTGAAAGTCGGGACTAGCTTTGGTTTTATGGCGGTGGAAGAAGACCCGGACATTTAACTGGACACACTGGCAACCAACAGAGAAGGTGAGCGCGTGGACAGCTAGCCGCGGATGGATATTTGGTAAAGAATCCAGAATCTTCTTTCTTTAAATCACGACCTGTGGTGCGGTGTGACTGACCACACCAGGTGACTATTACCCCGAAAGACACAATAACATCGGCCATTACCGGGAGCGGAGATCCTCCCCTCGCAGAACAGGGTGGAGACCTGGACATCTTTTTGCTGTTCAGCGGGATGCGGAGGAGAAAAAACAGCCAGCCGCCAGTGCCACATGGCTTAAATCTGCCTATAAATGCGGATAAATGTAAGAAAACAAAGGGACTCGCGGTGGATTGTGGCTCCCGGGGGAGCCGCGGCTCTATTTTCCCATTCCACCCAAACGACGCACACCCTTTCTCCCTCCCAAAAGAAAAGGGGTTCTTCAATGGCCGCTAAAGGGGGCACAGACCGGCCAGTTAAAACCCCCAAATACGTCATTTAACGAACATCAGCGCCGGTGTCGTCTAAATACTGGATCCATTAAAAGTACTCCTGCAAATACTTCGCTTTCCTCCCGAGGTCACATTCTGGGATGGGCTGCCAACAAGATGAGCACAAGGAAACCACTAATGTGCTGCTTTCACGCATTTCATTCAAGAATATGGCGATTAAATCCTTAAATATATGAAGAATACACAGGAATCAAACTAAAAGTGAACTTACAATAAACGAGGTCCACAAAGACGGTCCTCTGTTATCCCGTTTTCCACAGGAGTGACTTAACCTTCCTGTTTTCGCTGGAGCTAATCTAGAAACTCTTTTTTTAATAGTTGTTATTTGTGCGGGTAATTTATCTGAAAATATCCGCTGAATGGCTTTCGCCCTCTGCCTGGCCCGCAATCCACAGTTCTGTTGCCATTCTGCTTCTTTTCTCCCGCAGCTGCTGAGGAGACGCGCGCGCCGCGCCGTCGTTTCCTGTCCAGCCCAGCGCCGGACGCTGCCTTCAGGGACCGCCGGATAAATCTTATCAGAGCCGACGAGACGTGTCTGTGAACCCGACAAAACACGAACACTAAACACTAGAAAATAGACTATCTGATGCTTTTCTTTATTTGTGTTAATATTTATTTTAGTGAAAAACTATCAGTTGGAATATTTAAAGAAATGCCTTTATTTAAAAATGTATATTTTCTGAGTGACTACATAAGTGGTGCTCATTTGTCTTTGTTCCCCTAACATGATCAAAAAACAGCAACAAAAACATAATACTGGTAATACAAATACAGACAGGCTCTGAGTTTAAGATACAAAAAAAGGAAAAATATTTTTCGAACACTGAAGCAAAACGCTGAATATTTTAAAAATACAGAAAAAACATGCAAACCCAACATGACTTGATGAAACAAAATGTTAGACATACAAACATAAAAGCTTAAAACTAAAAATAATAAAAAAGAAAGCAAAATGCAACTACTAATTTATTCTGTAAAGCAAATAAGGCAGAAATTTCAAAAAGCAGAAATCACAAAAAATATTAAATTTAAACAAACCATAATATCTCCCCATTACACAGGAAATTAATTAAGGCTGATGGAAAATGGGTGTTTTGCTGCCATCTAGTGGATATTATACTGCAATGCACACCTATTTCAAAGCAATGACTCAGCCTCCACGTTTCATGTATCGTATGAATCAGTTTTACTGGCATTTTTCAAATTATAGTAATTTGTAATAACTATAAAAATAACCCTGATGAATAAATAACATTTTTTTTTATTTATTTTTGTGTACTTTTGGACAATGTTCTGTATATTAAAAACAGCTACTCTTCCTCATATATCTTCCCATAAAAATATAATTTAAACAATTCATTAATGCAAAAATCAATCAGGAGATTGGAGAAGTCGATCAATACATACCTCCAGTTTGAATCACGGCTGCATTATTTCCTGTGGTTAGTACCAATGATTTATCAGTTATTTTAAATTACATTTTACCAAACTGTAAGAAAAGAGGGAAAACTGATTGAATGTCATTGTTGCTTAAATTCCAGACCTAAACTGGAGACAAAATCAGAAAAAATGATCTGAATTTGATCCCTGAAGCAGTAATAAATGAACTCAGGTAATAAATAAGTTCAATTTTGGTCTATCCATGACATTATGCCGACGGTGAGACCTGTTTTCTTGTTTCCCATCACATCTTGACAAGTTCAATTTTCAGAAAGTGCAGGTAAAAAGCTCGACATCCCTTCGATGAAGGCAGAATCTGTGCCGCTTTTCTACCTCATGCAAAAGTTTCAAGGCTCAGAAGTAAAATGTTAGAGTGGGTTGTTCGGGTAGAAGGTCAAACATGCAAGTCAAATGCTGTAATGAGTTTGTATCATGCCATTAACAACCCACGCACCATTGACACTCCAGCACTTATTGATTTTTTTGGCTCAGACAAACTGTTCTTCTGCCTACTTAATAACCTGCCACACTCCTCCCTCCTCTGTATGCTGCCTCCATCTTTTACATTTATTATCAAGGTGCTTTATCTTTTTCAGTTTTACCTCTTTTGCCATAGCAGGCTGGAGATTTCTTGAGATTGATGGTCTCTTAGAGGTATTGTGCAAACACGAGAGGTGCTGATTCAGGTTTTGGCGCTGTGGTGAGTCCAGGATCACCAGGAGGGCAGCCCGCCTCACTGATGAAGTAATCAAGCACTGTGCTGACCGTTCCACTTGAGCCTCGGCGCCACTTTGAACTCAGATCCTTCAACGTGGAGAACCGCCTGCTCCTCATTCCGACTCAATTTGCAAAAAGACTAACCCTTAACTCCCATTTTATGGATGTACGGAGTGAAGCCTTTCTCTCAGAATCAGACCAATGTGTGTAGCTATTCTATTAGGAAATTATGTTTTATTTTTTTATTATAATTGTTTTCATGTTTAATATATAATCAACACATTTTGATATATTTTAATCTTTGAAGACATATTCTTGTGTTGATTTGGAAATTTGGTGATGTGGGGCCACCTGAAGACACAAAACAGATTGGGAAGTTTGTCAAAATAAAATATGATATAAAATATAAATAAAACATTAAATATTTTAATTAAGCTATGATCCAAAAAGTCTTCACTATAAAAATAAAACGTGTACATTTGTCTTAATATTTCTGGATATAAAGTCAGAATTCTATTTCAAGGTCATAATGCTGGGATTTAATCAATGACACCAAGGTCAAACGACAAAATCAGAACCATAAAATTAAGAACGCAGAGCACTTTGATGGAAAGTGGGCAACTGGATGAGATAACAAGGCTCTGCTAGAATCCTACTACTCAAGTGAAAAAAAGTCATGTAAAATGTAAAAAAAAAGTGTTTTCTTTTGTTATTTGGGTTTTCTCCGAGCACTTCGGTTTCTCCCACAATTCCAAAAAGTGTGTCAGTGGTCAGTTAGGGATTTGAAAATTGATGTTTAGGAGTCTGTTGGGATTTTTTTTTTCAAAAAGTGAGTTAAATAAAAAATGTTAAAAAAATCCTTAAGTCATCAAGCTCTACAAACACACTTGACAAGCTTAGGGCCTTATTGTAGTGTAACAAGTTAAAATTGTGGCTCAAAAAAGTCCTTTCCTGTATATTTGATTTGAGATGTTTTTGTTGAGACTTTTGATGATATCCAATAAATACATATAGAAATAAAAAAAAAAAAAAAAACGGATCTTACCCTGTATGCATACTGATGATGTCATCATTACAAATTGATGATGTCATCTTTACACATTGATGATGTCAGAGCAAATCTTGCCTTCAAAGTTATTATATAGAGGACCAAGGTGCTGCATCTGATACTTCGTTCTGAAGCCCGACTCTCATCTGCAGAGGATTCTACCAAGCAGAAGACCCCCATGACCTCTCGGATAGCGTGTACAATGGCCCAAGACAAAGACTCATCAAACCATTCTGGTATCACCTCTTCAACAGACAGCACCAGGCTGTCAAAGGACAGCAAACTGCCCACCGTCTGGATCATTGGGTCCAGGCATTACATCACTGGAGCACAAAAAACAGCAAATGAATGCTATGGAGAGAACCTTGATCTCAATGCAACAGTGAGTTGGATTGGAAAAGCAAACATGCGCTGGAGGGATGTGCTGAAACAGTTCAATAGAGAGTTGTCCCAACAACGGAGCTCCCCAGAAGTTTTGGTTCTCCATGTTGGAAGCAATGACCTGGGAAACACAAACGCGTCAGATCTTGTGGACACCATGTTGAACGACTTGACACACCTCCATCAAGCTTTTCCCCGAATGAAAATCGTTTATTCCTTTATTACTCCAAGATTGGCATGGGGCAAATTTGATTACTGCCAAGTGAATGTGGACAGGATAACGGTCAACAAAATGATTCAATACAACACCGGATTATTCAACGGTGTTGTGATTGAGTATCCAAAACTGCTGGCATTTCAAAGGCATCTATTCCAACCAAATGGAATCCGATTCACCATCGAGGGATTTGAGATGTTTGTCAATGAGATCCATGACACCATTGAGCAGATTCTCAACCTGGCCTTGTCAGCAGATCAATCCCGACCCCAGTCAAGTGATGTCACCTCAAATGTCACACACGGCCCCCAAAACGTGCAGGTGACAATGCCGGAGAAGGAAAGCACTTCAAAAGAGCCCATCAGTGAAACGTCTGCAACTGTGAGCCAGCCGGCCCAGAAGAGGAAACTGGAGTCAGAAACAGACTCAGAGAGCTACTTGCCCGAACCAAAAAAGAGAAGGACTTGTGAAGAAGGCATTGCTGAAAATGAACATCCCTCAGAGGCATCACAGTCACTGCCTGGAGACGAGCAAAGGCCTTCCAACAACAAACCTCTTCTGAAGAGAAAAAGAGGTTCAGAAGACCTTTTGTCCCCAGTGAAAAAGAGGAAGCTACTTGATGACAACGTCAGCCAAAACCTTCCTCTAGCCTCTGAGGGTAAACTGGATTTAGTAAGTTGTCTTCCCAGTCCAACTGTGATCCAACCTGAAAAGAAAGAAGAGAAAACATCTGGCTCCCCTGAAGTGTGCAATGCAATATCAAGCTCCCCTACAACCAAACCACGTTACATAATAGGAGAACCCAATGTCTGGATTGCTGGCTCATTTTGCATTTCAAAAGCACAGCTAGCACGGATGGATCTGTGCATCACTTTGACTCTTCAAGATTTTAGTAAGACGGATTTCCTCAATTGGGTGAACCACACGATCACAGGAGATTAGATGATGACCATATGACTTCATGACACATTTTTTGGACTAAAAAAATGTAAAAGATAAAAAAAAATGTTTTCTTTTTTTATCTTTGATTCTTGGGTTTTCTCCGAGCACTTCGGTTTCTCCCACAAGTCCAAAAAATGTGTCATTGGTCGGTTAGGGATTTGAAAATTGATGTCGAGGAGTCTGTTGGGATTTTTTTTTGCAAAAAGTGAGTAAAATAAAAAATAAAAAACTTAACAAGCTTAGTTCTGTATTGTTGTGTAACAATTTAAAATTGTGGCTAAAAAAAGTCATTTCCTGTATATTTGTTCTGAAATGTTTTTGTTGAAACTTTTGATGTAAACCAATAAATAAACATGTAAATAAATAAATGATGAATGTAAAAAAAAAAAAAAAAAAAAAAAAAAACCTCTCCGTAAACCGCCACCTTGTCGTGGTGGAGAGGCTTGAGTGCTCGTGTGATCCTAGGACCTGAGCTGTCTGGGGCCGATACCCGTTAGGGTCTCCCATGGCAGACGGCTCCTAGGTGATGAGCCAGACTAAGAGCGGTTCACAACTCCAAAACAAAAAGCACAAAAAGAAAACAAGTTTGATTGATGTCTTACACATCATCATCTTAGCCATGCCCAGGCACGCCAGAGATGATCTCGACCATGCCTGGGTAAGCTCGGTCAGTCTGTCTGTAATGTAAAATGTAAAACAAAATGGTTTATTTAGTCTATTTTTATCCTTGTTACTTGGCTTTTGTCCGAGCACTTCGATTTCTCCCAAAATCCCCCAAAAATTGGTTAGAGATTTTGAAGTTGATGTTTAGGAGTCTGTTGTTGTCTTTCAAAAAGTGTGTCAAAGAAAATATAAAAACAAGCAATCCACAAGTCATAAATCTCTACAAAGATACTTGACATAGAAGTAAAAACCCAGTTAAAATAGAGATTCATAACAAAATTAATAGATAAGTGAATTATTAGAGAAGTATATCAATAAATAAATAGATAAATAATAACAAAGAGACATAACTTATTAAGAGTGACAAAAACAGAAAGAAATTCAAAAAAGTAAAAAGATAAGTAACGTAAAATTATTTAAGTATTAATAAGTTCCTAAATTTGAACTCAAAGCCAGATTAAAAGGAAGGTCTTCCTTTAAAAACATGGACAGTCTCTGCGGCCCTGAGGCTCTCTGGGAGGCTGTTCCACAGGTGAGGTCCACAGTTACTGATAGAGGCCTCGCCGTATGTTTTAGTTATAAATTTTGGAATAACCAAAAGGCCTGTACCAGAGGACATCAGGGTCTGCGAGGGCTAAAATCATATCAGATAGTTATGATGGCCCAAGACCATAAAAACATTTATAAACCAATAAAAGAATTTTAAAATCCATTTTGAATTGCACAGGAAGCCAATGTAGCGATTTTCAAATCTGCGTGATGTGCCCTCTTTCTGTCCGTTCTCCTTGTGAGTAAAAAAGAATTAAATTGATTAATGAGCATTGGTAGGACTTCTTGATATCAGCCACTTCAGTTATGGTTCGGTGGTACATCCCATGCAGGGGCCTGTCCTCCCATGAGGATCTGTCCTCCAGCATCACATCCTCTGTTGTCCATTACCTGAGACATTCACTGAGCACACGGTCAATTGGGGCTTTGTTCTTAATGTATTCATGCATCTTGGATGTTTCATCCTGGATAGCGGCTTCCACGCTCCCTAGTCCTCATCCTCCTTCCTCGCGGCTTTCCTTGTTTACCTGCTCCAGGTTGCCATTTGCCTGTGGAATTCCAAAGTACTCGCAACTGTCCTCAATGTCTGCTATTGTTCCTTCTGGGAGTGAGATCCCTTCAGTGTGGACTACCTTGCCTCTCTTTGTGTCACAGAAGTGGTGGCGATAATATTATGTCCAGCACTAGTCAGGGCTCAATATATTACATTTTCACAATATTCCGTCAAAAAATGTGCTACTAATAGGAGGTATGCCACTTTTGCAAGCTTGCCACACGCATGCCATTCATATCTACAACTTCTAATTCCAACATTTTTTTCAATTGCCTCCCAGTGATGCCCAAGAAGTTATAAGATGATCAATGAATATCCATATGTAACCAGGAGTTAAGCTAGCAGCATGTATGTGAAATTTTGTTAAAATTGACAAAACAAAAGGTTCGTTGTCATGTGCTTGAAAATCGCCAAATCTCAGATTTTTGGCCACCAAGCCGTGAGTTGTGTGGCCATCCCACAATTAATTTCAAAAGTTCTCCTGAATGTCCCCGACACGTTTTGATTTCATTTGTCTATTTCGAAATTTTTCTTTTGGCTCCATAAGCGATTTTCGGCCCATTCATTTTTTTATGGTTTTGCTCGCCGGGATGTCATTTTCTTGGAGGAGGGGGTGTGTGCCAAAAATTCATTTTCAATTTCTACTAGGGTGTGCAAATTGTGGTAACTTTTTGCGCATGTGGCTGGGGTCACATTTTGACTTAAAGGTGCAGGAATGTTTACAACTGTGAAAGCAATGTGGTCCTTGTAGTCCTTGACTGCTGCTTAATTAGAAGTTGGTAAATTTTGAACGGCGTGCACGTGGTGAGCTCGCACACTTAACATACTCCTATTACTTGCACATTTTTTGATGGAATATTGTGAAAACGTAACATCTTGATCCCTGACTAGAGTTGGACAAAATATTAAAAGACCGGATTTGAACATATTAGGAATGTTGGCGTTGCTAGCAAATAACCTTAGTTGCTAAGGAAATTCAAAAGGTTACTTTTGCCAAATCTTCTGAAACCTATGTCAGTCTTTTCAGTGTCACCAGGTGACCAAAACATAATGGTTGCCATGGAGATAAAACCAACATATAAACCGCCATTTTGAAAAAATTGCTTTTTACATCAACTTTTCATTCTCTAGCTATGTGGTTTGTGAGATTTGAGTAATTTATTTTGTGATTTTGGTCAACTTTTCACTTGGAATGTAGAAAACAAAGCGGTGCATTCTTTGAAGTGTCACCAGATATGATTGGATCATTTCTTTGTTTTTCAGTTCCTAAAAAGCATCATTCAAAATAAAAAAAATAAAAAAAGGAAAGATAAGACTGCTGGCGGAGATTCTCCTGGCTTGGGGCAGCGTTGTTTTTTTTAATTCTTTTACTACATTTTGTTTTCATTGCTCTTTTTTAACAGTTAATTGTTGATGTTTAATTTTACTTGTTTGTGATTGCTGTTGTAGCTTTGCCTTGTTTTATTTGATTTATGGAGTTGGCCTTCTTGCAAACAGTGGATACTTCCTATTTTGAACACGAGAGGGAGAGGTTGCTATGTTTATTGTTTTTACAGTCAGTTATGGGGCCATACCATTCAAGGCCTTATAAGTTAGCAGGAGGATTTTGAACTTGATTCTAGAGTGAACTGTGATCCAGTGAAGTGAAGCTAACACAGGAGTAATGTGTTCTCTTCTGCTGGTTCCTGCTAACAATCTAGCTGCTGCATTTTGAACAAGCTGAAGACTTTTTAAAGAACTTTTAGGACACGCTGCTAGCAAAGAGTTACAGTAATCCAGCCTAGATGTAACAAATGCATGGATGAGTTTTTCAGCATCGCTTCTAGATGATATATATTTCTGATCCTAGAAATATTGCGTAGGTGAAAAAATGCAGTTTTACAGCCTGTGATATGTGAGCCTTAAATGATAAATCCTGGCCAAAAAAACCCCCAGGTTTCTAACTGTGGGATTGGAGGCTATATTGACACCATCCAGGGAGACCATCTGAACAGGTAGGGTATCTCTGAGGTATTTTGGACCTAGTATAATGACCTCAGTTTTTTCAGGGTTTAGGAGGAGGTCATTAACTGCCATCCAAGTCTTGATGTCACTAATGCAGGCATTAAGATTCTCTAAGCGGTCATTCTGGTCGGGTTTAATGGATAGATACAACTGTGTATCATCCGCATAACAATGAAAATTAATCCCGTGTTTCCTGATTATATTCCCTAGAGGCAGCATGTAAAGCATAAACAGGATGGGTCCTAGAACTGAGCCCCGTGGGACTCCGTGGCTAACTCGACTATAATGGGAGGAATGTCCATTTACATGAACAAACTGGTACCTAACAAATAGATAGAATTTAAACCACTGAAGGGCAGATCCTCTGATCCCTATGTCATGCTCTAGTCTCTGGAGTAAGATGCTGTGGTCTATAGTGTCAAAGGCTGCACTAAGATCTGACAGGACCAGAATAGAGATTAGTCCCTTTTCTGTGGCCAGTAACAAGTCATTAGTGACTCTAACTAGTGCAGTTTCAGTGCTATGGTGAGGTCTGAACCCTGAGTGGAAATCTTCAAAGAGGCTATTGTCCTGTAGGTGGCAGTATAGCTGTTTAACTACAACTCTTTTTGATATCTTTGAGATAAAGGGGAGATTTGATTTTGGTCTATAGTTGGCCAGAATGCCAGGATCTAAACTGGACTTTTTCAGAAGAGGTTTAACAACTGCATATTTAAAAGACTGTGGCACATAACCTGTTTCTATGGAAGTATTTTAAATAGTTAAAATTGATTAATTAATTAAGGGGAAGGTTTCTTTAAAAAGCTTAGTGGGGATTGGGTCTAAAAGACAAGTTAAGGTTTGGAGGATGTAATAACTGATGTTAATTCTGCTAGATCCACAGCAGTGAAGCAGTCTAATGTTACAGAGGTTTCTATAGATGCCTTTGTTTCTACTGTTTCAGCCTGCTCTGGGCTGATAGTAGGGATAACTTTGTTCAGCTTTTGTCTAATATTTAGAATTTTACAATCAAAGAATGAAAGAAATTCCTCAGACCTGAGAGTAGCAGGAATATGTGGTTCCACTGAGCTGTGACTGCTGGTCAGTCTGGCTATAGTACTAAAAAGAAATCTCGGATTATTTCCATTCTGTGCTATTAAAGCTGAATAATATTGGGTTCTGGCTTTACGCAGAGATTTTTTATAATTTAAAAGGCTATATTTCCAGTTATTCAGGGACTGCTCTGAGCCGGATCGGTGCCATTCTCTTTCTAACTTACGGGTTACTTGTTTAAGGGAACATGTTTCAGCGTTAAACCACGGTGATACTCGGTTTTGTCTAAATAGTTTTGGTTTCAAAGGAGCAACAACATCAAGTGTTCTCCTGAGGGCCTTCATGGAGTCATCAACAAACTGATCTTTTTTTCTGGGACTAAAACTATGGGAGCTGCTCTCAGAGTGTATGCTCAGCATGTTACTAAGTTGGACTGTAAGTTTAAATTCTGATACAGAACCGTCAGTCAATGTTCTTCTGAGCTGTTCTTTATTTATTGGAGCGGTGGAATTTTCTAGAACAAACTGAAAGGTGATTAGAAAGTGATCTGAGAGTATGGGGTTATGAGGGAGCACACTCAGCTGGCTGATCTCTATACCATGAGTTAAAAACAAGGTCCAAGGTGTGCTTGTGACAGTGAGTGGGTTCCTTAACATTTTGTGTGAAACCAACATTATCTAATAAAGCTGAGAAAGCATTTCCTAGACAGTCACTAGAGTCATCGACATGAATATTAAAATCCCCTACTATTATTATTTTATCAGAATCTAAAACAATAGTTGATAGAAATTCTGCAAACTCAGTTAAAAATTCAGAGTACGGGTCAGGAGGACTATAAATAATTATGAATGAAACAGATTTTGGAGTTTTCCTGTTTGAGTGATTTATAGACAATATGATGTTTTCAAAGGAACTATAAATGTGTTTGGCTTTAGTGTTAGGAAGTAAGCTAGACTGTGATATTACTGCTAATCCACCACCTTTCCCAGAAATCCTGGATTTCTGATAGTTATTATAATTTAGGGGGGGTTGCTTCATTCAACCTAACATAGTCATCCTGTTGGAGCCAGGTTTCTGTTAGAGCTAGCAGGCTAAGTTTTGTTATCATTGATTAACTCATTAACTAAAAGGGACTTGGAAGAAATTGATCTAATGTTTAGTAAGCCACATTTAATGACATCATGATTTTGCTTGTTGTTATTGAGAGTACTAGTAGCTTTTACTTTTAGATTTTTCTGTTTTACTCGCCTTTCAGTACATAAGCTAAAGCTAGCAGCTGCTGGACTAACTCTGTGCTGTGCTGTGGTTTGCACTGACGCTAAAGGGAACTCAGAGGAGAGTTTTAAACTGCTGCTCTGTGTCCAGAACCTGTCCCTGGGTTATCAGGTTGAACGGTTAATGCTAGCAGAAATGTTCTTAGAGAGAAGAGCGGTGCCGTCAAAAGTGGGATGGATGCCGTCTCTCCGCATGAGACCGGGCTTTCCCCAAAACGCGCTCCAATTGTCAACAAAGCTAACGCCGTTTTGTGGGCACCATTTGGCTAAACAGCGGTTCAATAATGAAAAGCAGCTTTACATTTCATCACTGACTAGGTTTGGGAGTGGACCAGAGAAAATAACAGTGTCCGACATCGACTTAGCAAGTTTACAAACAGATTCAACGTTTAATTTAAGAACTTCTGATTGTCTTCGTCGGGCGTCATTACCGCCTGCGTGAATCACAACTCGACGGAACCTAGGCTTACTCTGAGCTAACATTTTAAGGTTTCCTTCTATGTCACCAACTCTGGCTCCCGGATAACACCTGACTGTGGCTGTCGGGAGCTTCACGTGTCTAATTTCAGAGGAGCCGATGACCAGAGTTGACGGTTCATCTGGCATGTTGCCGAGGGGAGAAAACTTATTATGTAGCGGGAGCTTTGGTAGCTCTAAGTGTTTACGTTTAGCACAATGCTTCTTTCCCACCGGTACAAATCCATCCTGGGGTTTCCCCGGCTGCTGCCAGGGAGGGGCTTGAGTGCTCGGCAGTTTCGTTCTGGTATTGCGAGCTGCACTGTGGGTAATAATTTGGCTAACAGGCTTGGCATCTGATTTGCGTAGCCGTGCTTCTAACTGCTCTAACCTGGCCTCCAAGTCTAAAATAAGGCTACACTTAACACATCTGCCACTATCATCACTAAAGGAGGCAGGATCTTCACTGAACATTTTGCACACGGAGCAGGACAGAGGAGTGAAAGCAGACGAGGAGGTGGCCATGCTAGCACTTAGCAAAGGCTAGCGGTGTTTGGCTAAGGGGAAGAAACTATGTCGCAAACTGCTTAGACAGCAGTGGTTACTCACTAGAATGCTAAAGAAGATACTTATAATGTTTGAATGCCAAACAAGATAACACTAAGATAGATATTAATAAAACTGACTCTCAATGACAGGAGCAACAAAGACAAAACACTGGTTACGCTCACCCGGAAGATGACAGGAACCGCTCCAGAAGCTGTTTGAGCTGTTTGAATTGTCCACTTAAAGTGTGTTGTGTGTCCACAAAACACTTCACACTCTTGCTCTGGTTTATCAGTTTTACCCCTGATCTCCATCCCATAAACTACATTTTGTAATTTTAACACATCTTCATAGTTGCAGTGGCCTAATATCTCATGCCATGTTTGCAAATCGTGACAGGCACTGCACTTATCATTTTCATCAGCTTCAGTTTGCAAATAGTATAATTTACCTTGCACGTGAATGTTAAATTTCATACCGTCTTTATGAGTTAAAACATCCTGTCCTTGCTTGAAGGTGACTGTTGCTCCTAGTGCGGTAGCTGACTTTACTGAGAAGATGTCTTGGGGGTAGGAAGGAATGAACAACGCGCTCCTCAGTGTTGCCCTTCACCGTTGGCCCATACTGTCGATCAGGAACACTTCTGCATCTCCTCTTCGCTGAGCGATGCCTTTGCATAGTGTTCCATCTGCAAGCTCAACACAATGTGTCTCTGAATTGAAGGTGTCATCAAATTTCCTAAACTTTGTTATATCATTAACAATGTGTGAGGTGGCTCCAGTGTCGACCATCAGGCCCTTCTCCATTATTTTGAGTGGTGGTTGTTGAAGTGGGACTTCAGCCTCTTTAACTCTGAAGGCGTAATCTGCTCCTGCTTCAGATTTGTTCCCGCTCCCATCTGCGGCTTTCCTCGCTCCATCCAGTTTGCCCTTGTGTCTGCAAGTGGCATCATTATGCGTGTTGCTTTTGCAGTGACTGCACCACGTCTTTCATCTACAGGCTTTTGCTCTGTGGCCTTTTAATCCACATTTAAAACAGACAACATTGGTGTCACTGTTGTCTCTGCTTGGCAAGGTTGACTTTGTGTGCCTGTGACCCCTCACTTCACTCTTCATTACATTGTCACTCTATTCAGACGTGGTAAACTTCTCTGTGTCTTCAAAACTCAGTAGTTCCGTTTTAAACTCAGAAAATGTTATGTTGTCTTTATTGTGTGTCACATTAATAGCAAATGGCTTAAAACTTTCAGGAAGTCCTTTCAAAACCATTGCAATCAATAAGCCATCCCTTAATGTCTCACCCGTGTTGCGTAGAGCTGTAATGGCGGTCTCCGCCCTGATGATGTAGTCAGTAACCATCTCATCGCTCCGCTTCTGCAGTGAAGTTAGCGTGGTGTAAAGGTGAATTATGTGCGGTTTTCCTTTACTGGCGTAGTAGTCCCTCAGTATCTTCATTGCTTTTCTTCCATTATCGGGCGCATCTCTCATAATTAATGAAAGGCTTTTAGCGTCCAACAGTTGAATTAGCTCGGCGTACGCGTCGGCATTCTTCTTAACATCAGCAGCCACTTCAACGTTGCCGTTGGGTTCTCTCAAAACCGTTTCCTTCAATCCTAACAGGGTTAGTCAATAGATGACATCACAGTGACCTCTGATGTCATCACAACTCCTAAGAAACAGAATGACAACTGATGACATCATTACAACAGTGCCCTTCTGATGACTTCAAATGACATCTCAACTTGATGATGACATCAAATGACATCATCAAGCTGAATCCACAAATAGAGGTCTGAGCAGAGCAAATAAATCCCCATATCCAAGAAAGAAACGTTTGACAAGCAAGCTCAAGTATCACAGCATAAAGTTTTGTCGATTTCATCGTTTGAACTACTTGCAAGAACTTCAGCATGACCTCCAAACCTGTTGTTACCAAACGCTTTGTCCTTCCTCGTCGTACAACGATAATTCAATACGGTAAATTGGAGATGGAATTCAGCGAAGACGATGATGACATTTACATGGATCAATTAATTCCACCCACGGCAAAAGGAAACGAGAACCAGAACATGGTACATCCTGGATTGAAAGAGGAAATCTCTCAAGAGAAAGAGACCTCGGACTGTCCTAAAGTCGTCCAGAAGCCTGCCCCGACTGTCTTCCAAACCAGCTTTAGAGACGTTGTCCTGGGAAAACAGAAGGGACCGTCTCCTGTTGTGCTTG
>BSAI01000123.1:9916835-9936805 GCA_036245035.1 Adrianichthys oophorus
ACTGGCGACCAGTCCAGGGGTGTAACCCGCCTTCGCCCATGAGTAGCCGGGTTAGGCTCCGGCAACCCCGTGACCCCGAAAGGGATAAAGCGGATTGGAAAATGGATGAATGAATATCTAATATATATTTACGTGAAATATATGTTCTAAGAGGTATCAAAATCTTTAAAAATGTAGAAAGGTTTTCATAAAACATTAGTTAAACAAGCTAAGAGGGAGCTCTGTATGCGTTTAGTTCTTTTAACTGTTATTCAACCATCTTTGCTTTGGTCTAACACAATAAAATTGAAATTTTTTAGGAAGTTTCAAACATTTAAAATGGATTAATGATCATTTCAACTCATTTATTTATTTTTTGTTAAATAATTTCTGGATTTTTTCAAATCTGAAGAAAAAAAAAAACTGAACTGTTTTCTCCTCAACTGACCTCTAAAATCACACTGCAGTTTATCATTTACATCACAGGAAAACTCCCACAAAGCCTTGCTTCTGTGTGTGAGTGTGTGCGTAATGCAGGTGTGTTTGTACCGTTGGGGCAAAACAGGACAATTCCTCCTCACTTTCACTCTCGCTTTCCGTTTCTGCGCTGGGCTCGTCCCCGTCCTCCACCTCCTTCTTCACCTCTGTGGTGAACACAAGCAGGAGAAATGAACGCTCCTCCCCCGGACAAGCAAGAAGGCGGGTTCTCCTTCACGCCGTGCAACAGGCAGGAGAGCCGCCCAGACGGGTTCGACATAATAGTCCGGAAAAGGATGAGTTGGGTTGAGGAGTCAAAGGAAAGTAGATTTTAAAAGCTGAAATGTTCCCTCAGTAATTAAGAAATCATTAATGACATTTCTATAATATTATAGTATGTTTGACCTAACGAAAATGATCAAAACTCTGATTGAAAGAAAACTCAGAATAAAGATTTAGTGACTCAACCTGAAACTGACAGAAAACCAACCGCAGCCGGCGCCAATAATCGCTAAAAGTGATTCAACCAAAAGGAGTTCCCTGGTTAGAGGTAGAAAACAAAACATGAAAAAGCTACAAAAATCTAAAAAAAAGGTCAAATCAGAAGTATAAGGCAGCGTTAATGCTTCAGTACGGCAGGGGTAGTTTCATGGTGTGGGCGTTCATTATTTTTCTACAAATACCAATTTTTGCTCAGGAAACTGATTCCTAAACACATAGGTTGAAAATAAGCAACTTCGAAGATGGTTTGAGCTTGTTAAACAAAGCAGAATAAAACTTGATCGATACGACAACGGGGAAATTAATGTTACCATAAATCTACTGAAAAAGCAGCAGAAAATAAATACGTATTTAAATACTTAGAATAAATATTACATTTAAAAGTGAATTATATTAAAAAAAAAAAAAAAAGGTAGAACGTGTTTTATCAAGAATTTAATATAAAAAAAAAAAGATTGATTTAAGAAGCTCTGAGGTCCATAAAACATCTGAATGCGTTCGCAGATTATCAGTGGAGTGATCTATAGAACTGCTTGACACAGAGGGCTTCCTCTGAAGAACAGGAACGCCGTTACACTCACTCCTCTTGTCGTGTTTGCGGTGCTCCGTGCTCATGCTGTAGTCCAGTTTCATCAGGATGGGCTCCAGGCCCGTGTACATCCTTTGGATCAGCTCGTGATACACCACCAATGGCCAGAGCAGAACGCTCAGAACTTCCAAACCCAGAGAAAAACCAACGTTACCACCAAACATAATTCAGATGGACAATAATAAAAACACAAAAGCATGTTAAATGTTTTCATTTTAGAAATATGCTCAGAAAATGTTAAAACAATCAACTCAGAGCAAAACGTTCTGGTCCAAGGTTGTACCAAACGTCTACTATCAACACAGGGTTCTGCTCCCTTTTTGTTTTTAACTGGGTATCAGGCAGCCGGTTCCATCACTGATTAAAACTATAAAACTCTTCCAGAAGCACTGAGATCTGTCTCGTTTCGAAAATCAGCTCCTGCAGGTCATTTCCGAGGATGTAAAATCCTTTTTTTCCCTTCACTTCCAGCTTGAAGAGAAAAGGTAAAGGACAAAACCTTCAGAGCATCAAGCTGAGGCCATGACCATTAAGTTAGTGGTTCCAAACCTGTGTTAGGCCACAGACCGGTTTAATGTCAGACATGGACCAGACTGTACGAGGCTGACGCCGGTGTTTATTTTTTTTAAGCTTATGGATTCTGGAAAATCTGTTACGTTTAAAAAAGACAGATATTTTACAGATGACTAACTTTCAACAAAACAAAAGTTGTTGATTTGTAGAAGCTTTTTCTGACTTTTAAAAACATAATAAATGGAAAACATTCGTTTTTTTCATACAATGCCATTAATATTGCCAGCTCAATTCAATCTTTCAAGTCAAAAAGATTAATCATATTTTGTTTTTAAATAAATCTTGATTAATTGTGTTCTTTCTGTGATAAAGTTCCTTCACCAGAAGTTTATTTTTTAGAATCTTCAAATCTTTGTACTCCAGGTTTTGAGTAGGACCCATTGAAATATGACCCTTTTCTCTTAACCGACAAAGTGGAAACTACAAACCTTGCGCAAACTTCAGTCTCATCTGACTTTTAAAAAAAGGTGAGGCAGATAAATACTACAAAATAAAATTATACCATACCATCTTGTGATATAAACTACAGGGAATGCAACTTTATTAGCAGCATCTTTACAACATTAGAAAGTTGGTTACAAAGCGAGGTGTGTGGGACCAACTTAAATCCAGATTTCTTTTATTTTGAAGTCGAAGGCTCATTTTCTCTTTCCTCTTTAGCTCCTTTCTCCCCCAAAAAACTTTCCAAAGATGCCAGTTTTTCACTAACTTTACTATCTTTGGGATTTTAATTCAGAGGTTGAAGCAGCCGCTTCGAGAAAGTGGCGGCTGTATTCAAGTAACGTGACCGAGTGCCTTGACATGCGTCGAAAGTGAGTCATAGACGGATGTGGTGGACAGAATCTGGTAGTTTTCCAAAATAAAACTTCCTTTTGAATCAGAAATGAAACAAAATGAAAAAAATGCAAATTGGTGCTTTTTTTCTTTTCTGTCTGCGAACCAGTACCAGTCCATGGCACAGGGGTTGGGACCGCTGTCTTAAGTGACTCACCTATAATGTAGGAGATCATGACTCCAGGTACGTAGTGCCCAACCACAACAAGCACGAAGGAGCCGCTGCACATTGTCACACAGAACTGGGGAAACATTTGATAGAAAATGTATTAAAATTATCTTTTTTTTTTTTTTTTTTAATTCTCTGTCGTACCTTTCCATGGTTCTGGCGTTTATACAGCAGCATCTCCTGAAGATATATGCAGCACGTCAGGTAGCTCTCAGCCAAGTGGTGGCTGAGCTCCGGAACGCTGAGCAGATGCTGCTTTGAACTCATGCTTTCACTGGATAAAGCAAAACACAAACACAACCCTAAACTTTAGCATGTTTGAAACCACAAGAAGACTCAGATGTGCTGATAACTTAATATAAAACGAAACCACAAAGGATGTTGGGAAATATTTATGAATGATGTACACACCTTTGTAAGGGACGAGCCTCTACATGCTGATCTGCAGAAATAAAAGAATGAGACACTTTTCTTTTTAAAAAAGCAAATCGCATGTTAATCTGATAAAGGTTTAACGATTTGAATTTTACAAATGTACAGTATTCTCAATTTTATAGGGTGAATCAGGAATGGCCTGCTCCTCCTATGAAACCACTAGGATTCTGTGATGCACACAGACTATTGTTTTAGCGCTCTGCGGGTGAGTTTTAGTTACCTGTAACGGTGGGTAACTTGGGCTTCCACCTCTCCAGCAGCATCAATCCCAGCAGAGAGACGCTCAGGATGAAGAGCGGCCGCAGGGAGGTGGAGGACAGGAGCCTGTGGACACCAACCAGGAGAGAAAACCAGAGTTTCCAACAGTTTCTGGCTTTAAAACAACATGATGCAAGAGGAAGAACAGCTAGGATGACCATGTCAACTAAAGCTGAGTCAGGAAATCCAATGTTTGTGGGAGCTCCTGACTTGGTAATGACAATTTCACCTTTAATGGCTCATACCACTTTCAATCTTTGGGTGAAAAACATTTCTGATAGCAAATAAAATTGGGTTTTGACGAACAATTTCCAAATATGACTCCAAATTTTTGTCAAATTGTGATTTTGGTAACCGTAGAAACATCGAATATTTACTTAAATTACGATGACAGCACATTAAAGAACACAAACAGGCACATTTATGAAGGAATTATTCGTTTCTTGGCTCCCACAAAGCCTGGTTTTGTTGCTAATGCTTACATTTAAACTGACTGGTAAGCTAGGCTAGCATCAGGCTAAAGACGTGGGATTAGCTAAATTATCCTGACATTTATACGTAATATGCTAGCTGGAATTAGCCACGGAGCTAGCATGAAAAATGACTGGTCGTGAAGCGGACTCGACTTTTACCAGAACAGCGTGTTGAGAGTCAGGACGGCGGAGATGCTGTACAGCGGCCTCTCCCAGACCAGCAGCCTTTGCGCCCATAGCAGCAGGGAGTCGTACGGCGACAACCAAGCCTGAAGACGCTCCTGCAGGCGCTGAAGCTCCGGGTCCCCGTCCCCGTCCCCGCTGGCCTGCTCCGACGCCCCGGCGGTGAATAAATCCTCCAGGCCGACCGAAGAGGAGGGAACCAAGGTGCGACTCGTGGCCTCCTCTTCGCTCGCCATGTTTGCCCCCACTTTGTTATGTTGTTTTGGAGATCACGGGGTGGAAGGCAAGCTGAGCATGAAGTACCATTGGTTTTATTAAACTCAAGCTTCCGGTTGGGTATTTCAAAAATAAAACAAACTCAACACGGGCAAACTAGCAAATGGGTCCGATGATTTTATTTATTATGGCTGCAATGTTATCACCCCCGAGTAGGACACATTTTTACTAACCATAGTTTATATGTTAAGAGAAAAACAAAAACGTACCAAATTGCTATATACATATTAAAAAAGCATAAAGAAATAATTTACCAAAAGTAAATGTTTCACAAAAATAGAATAAACAAATACATTTTGGTGATTTTTTGGGTCAAATTTCATTGAAAGCAAACGTCAAATGTTGACATGGAGTTTGATGTTTTGTTTTGAAAGTAACATCTACTTTCGCCAATGACTTCCGCTAACATAGAAAAAAATAGTCACGTGATTCCTTGTTTACAGTACACGGGGACAGAGTCTCAATGTACCACCAAGTGGCTAGATTTGATAATGTATTTTACGTAAAGATATATAAAAATATTTTAAATCGGGAATTTAAGATGGTTTAACCTATAAATATTAAATAAAAATTTGTATAAACAACTTAAATGAGTATCAAAGTTTACCTGACACAAAAATAAAAACAGCATTCACAAATGTCATTTTATTACAAAAAATATTCAGAAACAAATCAATCACTTTGAACAAAATATGGTAATTTCACTCTGAGTTTTTTGGGATCCTTCAGCGAATTGAAAACAGCTCAATTTTATTTTGAAAAGAAATTCTTTGTTGATGACATCCTAACGTTTACAGCAAGCTGGTCAGTAAAAAAAAAAAAAAAAAAAGAAAAAAAACAGAACAACACTATAAACACAAGTCTAATCAACATGTGGAATCTTAAAGTTAATTCACATCTGATGTCAGCTTTGGCTGCATAAAAACATGATTTTAAAAGTTTTTTTATTTAAAAGTCGTTGATAATAGGGTACGAGCTGAAGAGCGTCTCTGCCTTAAAACACCTTCAGGGTTCAAACCCTCGGTGAGCCAGGACAACCGAGCTCCACCTTCTGATACTAGGACAAAAGAGCATCGATACCTGCAGGTGTTAGGACCATAGCCTGCAGCAGGTCAGACAGAGAGATGATGCCCTGGACCGTGTCAGCCGTGTCCACCAGAACCAGCCTGTGGACCTGAGAGGTGAAGGAAAACAAATGTATTAAAAGAAATAACTAAAACAGATCAACCCCAGAGGAACACAAACCTCAGCTTTGACTATGCGGTCTAAAATAGTTTCCAACGTTTCGTAGGGGTAGCACTTTATCACACCTTCAACGTAACAGGTGCGCCTGCGGACGGCTTCCTGCATTGTCATGTCCAAGTTGTTGTAAGTCTTCTGGGCTGCTAGGTTCTGCGGACAAAACAAATACAGAAGACTTCTAAGAGTTTCAGAAACCAAAGATCGCAATAGCATCTTCGCCAGTACTTACAATGACGTCAAACCTGGAATAGAGAGCCACCACTTTACCTGAGGGGAAGAAGCACACGAACTCAAACAGGATTCTTCTTTAAAGCTTGTGGATAAAACGAACAACTATAATAAGACTACCGTGTTCGTCCACTACGGGGAGTGCAGACACCCGCCTTTCAACAAATATGGAGAGAGCATCATAAAGGGTAGATGTTTGCTGGACTGTGGCGATGTTGCTGAAAGTTCCGATCCCAAGCTCCTGGATCGGCCTCCGTATGAATCCGGGTCTGGGGAGCCTTTCCCCCTGGAGCGAAACCAAAGTCCTTAAAGTAACACTTTGAGTGAAGGCTTCATCCAGTCCTTTTCTATACAGTTCCCTTAGCAACCTTTTCGTGGTCGCTTGCATGGCTTGGCTTTTTCATTCATTTGATGTCAGGTGATGTTCTTCTGCAGTTAAAGTTTAAAGATACAGAGGAAAAAGCTGTGCAATAAACGCTCGATTAAATGCCTATTTGGATCGAAAACAGTACATAACCAAAAAGTAATTTACAAAGTTCTCATTAGTCAAATAAATAATGATATATTTATAAATAACCCAAAAACAAATGCACAATTTGATGAAAAATTGTGGAAAAAACAATGCTAAAATGTTAAAATATCGTTAAAAAAGTGTGGAGCAGCTGGACAATGATGCTAAATTAAAGCTGAAAGTAATTTATTGATGATACATGTTTTAAAAAACTGCAGAAAAAAGCAAAGCAATGCTCCAAAATGTTACATTTGTTGATAAACACGTTTATAAAAATGTAATAAAGAAGAATAATCATAATGATGCAGTTAAATCTAAAAATGTTCAAGAGATACTAGGGATAAATAGAATTAAAGCAGCGAACGGCGCTGCCCGCCCTGCCCTCACAGCCCCATCCTGACGCATCCTCATTGGCTTGGGGCTGCTACACCCTCTTCACTCTTCTCCAAAGTTGCGGCTTTCCTTTTGTTTTCATGCCTTAATTATAAACCTAAATGATGCTGAGATTACTGGTGAATTTAAAGCCTAATGCAGAATTAGTGGAACAAAGACTGCATTAAAGGATGTAGCAACATCTAAAATGTCAAAATAAAAGCTCGCTGAGCTCAAAAGCTTAGAATCAATGATAAATATACTGAAGGAGTCTTCAGGGTTTCTTCATTCACGTCACTTTAACATTTTGAAATCCAAATTTTAAAGGTTTCAAGAAACTTAAAGTGAGGATTTTTTTGTAAATTAAAAAAAATGGCTATCACTTTAGTGAAATAAAGTGAATAAAGTAACTACTTGCAGTTAAAACACCTGCAATAAGAAGTTATAGCAACATTATAATTATTGCTCACAAAAATATGGAGGAACTTGAGGATTCTTTTGTGGGTGAGGATGTGCAGGACGTTTCCCGACTCCGGATCGATGACAGGCAGCCGGTGGATTTTGTATCTGAGCAGGGAATAGATGGCATCAAAGAGGCTGCAGCCGCAGAGGAGGAAAAGATCACAGTGAAATGAGACGTGCCACCTGAAAAACAGGTGAGAGTTCATGCCGCGCCACCTTTGCGCTCACCTGGCCTCTGGCGAGATGCTAACGAGGAACTGATTGGAATAATACAAGTAGACATCTGGACAGAACACGAGAAGAGCTCAAATGGATTCAGCAAAAACGCAGAGATCACGTGGTTTATCTGTGCTACTTATTTACTTTGAAAGGAATCACCTCTCCATGTTTCAATCTTGTGGCTCTCCAGTCCATACATTTGCACCTTTGGATAGAAAGCATAAATTAATAGAAGCTTCCTTTGAAAACAAGTCTATAGTGTAATATTCCCGACACAAAACAAAATAAATAAAATAAAATGAGCAACTCATTAATTAAAAACTCACTATTGGTAAGTTTGATTAAAAAAAAAAGGTCCTGATCTAAAATATACAAGAAATGACCATAAATTGACCAGAAACAATGCTACCGGGAAATAATAATTATTAGACACAATATTGGCTTCAAATACTATAAATAGACCAAAAAGAACGCTATCAAATAAAACTTTAAAAAATGTAGCATTAATCAAACAAATGAAAATAAAAACAAGAAATAAAATAAAAACAGAATATTTCAAAATTAAAGCAAAAAGAAAAAAACTCTCAATAAAAATGTTGCGAAAATAAAAGCTTTAACAAAAAAAGATAATTAAATGTGAAATAATCCCAAAACATTCCATAAATAAAAACATTTCCACAATAAATTAATGATTTATGATAGGATAGTATTTATAGTTTACAAAAACACCTCCAATGTGGAAAAAAACTTCTATATTTATCTTTTTTGTCTGACTCACCAAAGGGGATTTGTAATAACAGTGAAGGATGTTGATAAAATCTGTAATGGTCAACATTCCTGCAGCAATAATAATAAAAAAAAATAATTTATAGCTTCTTTTATATCAAAATGTGTATATATATCAATTGTGTTCCGAGAAGAAAAATCTTACCCACAAATCTTTGCAGCTTGCTGTCCCACAGAGGGGCAGCTCTTAAGCCGTTTGCCAGCAGAGCGAAGAAGGCTTTCTTCACCTGAGGTGGAGGGAGTGTCAGTCAGAGCACAACAGAGGTTCTGATCATGACCGTTTCCTAAAGGTGTGAATAAAGTTTTTTTTTTTTTGAGGCAGGGCTACAGGCAGGAGGTTTCTTTGCTGTGATTTGTTGGGAATGGGGTTCTATAAAAACAGGCTTTTGTGGAAAAGTGAGATCCTTGAAGGATTTGTGCAGCTCCAGCTGTAAATCCCACATTTTTTCTGTCTTTTCAGTTCATATTTGACTTTTTTTTTTCAGTAAACATAGAAAAAAGGTTTGATTACAGCCTTTCTAGCATTTAGTTTTCTTCTTAACCTCCTCCATAGAAGTCCTCCTAAAATGACTTTTTGAGCCCTAATATTTCTAAAACACAAAATGTCGGCGTTGAACTTGAGGGAATCAAATAAAGTGGAATATTCATAAGATTTTGAGCAATGGTTCCAAAAATATTTAACACTTAAGCTGAAAATTAAAACAAAACAATCCTTTTAGCCTAAAGGTGATGTTGTCATTTAACGAAAACGGTGTGTTTTTTTGTGCTAAATGTTGCTTTCACCTGTAATGTTGTGTCAAAAATGACGAGTTTACAGCTGACTGGAATGGCATCATAGCAGCGGTGGCTCTTCATGAAGTTCAGGTAGACGGTGGCCTCTTCTTCTTCTGAAAAGTTACAGTAACGTTAGCGAGGAGATGACAGATATGGACAATCGCAGAACTTACCTCGATGCTTCAGGCTGTCCCGATCCATGTTCCTGGTGTCTTTTTCCTCTGTTCCCGGCTTCACTGTGGTAGAAACCTGCAAAACACCAAGTGAAAGGTTCTGGTAGTTCCTGGCATTCCTACCAACATTCCTCCAAAGCTGCATTTCACCTGAGGATCGGGCTCCATGGCCTGCAGGAAAAAGTTCCCGTCGTAGTAGCGGGCGCCGCTTTGTTGCGCTCTTCCTCCCAGCAGTTGGGGCTATATCAGGAGCTGCTCAGTGGTATGCATCAGGCTGGGAGGGGGGCTGGCATTCATTCAGAAGGAGGGACATGTTTTTTTATCATCCTAAAACCAAATGGATGCTTGCATCATTTCAAAAATGAAAAGCAGAACTTTATTGTGAAAAAAAAGTCGAACTGCTGCAAGAAAAGCTTTTATTTTTAAAAGCACTTCTGTTTTTACATTGTGTACAAAGTTAAAGCTATTTGTGCTCTAAAGTGTCTCTTCTCTGTGATGACAATAAAATGTTTGTGTTAACATCTCAGGAAAACCCTTCTGGCGCCCACTGGAGGTGAAGATGAACCGTGCATGGAGATGAAAGCGAGTAAAACTGTGCAAATTCCAAACCCAATCATGGAAAAAAAAACAGTTTACAGAGTCAGAAACTGAAACCAAACTGACATTCTGAGGAGTATCAATCAGTGCAGACAGAAATCCAGCCAACCTGTGCAGATTCAGGAACCTAGGATGCATAGAAATATGCATTGGAGAACCCTTCTGGGTCTAAACGACCCAAAACTTACCAACATACCAACTTAAAAAGATGTGCAACCTCCTCCAATGTTCATCCAGAACCAATGTCTGATATGAGAAGCAGAAAATCATAAGCGGACACGCTCTAAGAGAAGAAAACAAAACTGAAACCCCGAGCTGGTGAGCACAGAAACGCTGCTGGTTCGATTCCAGGTGTTTCTACGCAGGCATGAGCAGAGCGTGGACTTTGCTAAAGGACGACTTGCAGTCCGGGAAGCCTGGGTGCAGCGATGCAGGCGGAAACATCCCCAACGGAGAGTCCAGACGCGTTTGTGGAGGGAACAGCCGGGGTAATTGTTGAGGGTTGTTAAAAGGGCCGTGAGGAAGCAGAACAGAATTGTTTTGAAAAACCAAACCGGGAAGAGCAGAGAGAAACCCCCAGGACTGCCAGCTCTCCGTTTCAGGAAGTCCACGAGCCCTCGAAGCCAGAAGAGCGCCCCACTGACACATAACAGAAGTCTGCGCATCCTCTGATGAAGCACGCTGTCCGTGGAGCTCTCCAAGGCCGCCGGACTGACGGTTCAGGCTCTTGTTGGCTAAAAGGCAGCAGGGAAGACGCTGAGCCGGAGTCTTGGAGGGAACGCTGGGAGGCAGGAGCTGGACGAAGCCGATCTCGTCCGGCAGAGGCGACTGATGACTTCTGGAGAGGCTGAGCTGGTGCAGCACCGCACTGGCCGCGATGAGACCCGCCACACTTGTGAGGTAAACCAGGCTGAGCATGCAGGACACCTGCAGACAAAGGATGGAGTCCTTTCAGCAAAAGCTGAAATAAAACTCTTTTCTTTTCAGGATCTACTATGATGGTGGGTTTTTAAAATACAGCCGACCTTCAAAATACCAGAACTTTGCTTCAGCAGACGCTCGATGGACGACTTATGAGTTCTGCCAAATTATCTTTCCAATTGACTGGGATTGGTCCTGTACTTTTGGGATTGCGTGCGTTTTGTTTACTTCCCGTGCAGACGGAAGAGTAGGAGAGGACAAGAGCTGATAAACATGACTATGTTTACACAAACATTTACTCTATGTGGCGACTAACCCTCAAACTTTTACTCACCAAAGAGGAGAAACTGGCCCTTCAAAATAAAAGTCTTTTAGCAAAGGTTCATTTTACTATCGAGATAAAGTACGACCGCCATATGGACAGCTATTGTTTTATCGCCCAGCTCTAGGTGATCAATAATGAAACGCCTTTGACTGTCTACTAGCATGGCGGAGAAGTCGCACTGGAACGTTTCTGTAAAATGTTCGTCACTCTAAAAATGAAGAAACAAGAAGTCGTTAATAAAACATGTTTTCTGTTGGAAACACTGTTGTCAGATCCGATGAAAGGACTGTGAGTGTTTGTAGTTTTTTTTCCCCATTCTGTCTTTTTGTCATCGATGTACTGGAACTGTAGTCAGCTAACTTTTGATGATAGGAAAACTGTGGAAAACCCTTTCAGGATTCATTGTTAAATGATCCCAAACAACAGCAACGTTTATGTTTGGTTTACTGCTGAAGTTCACCAGGAACGTGGCAGAAAAACTTAAGAGTGTGACTGTGATTAAAGTGATGAAAACCATTTCTTTCTTTCTAAATCTTTGTGTTTTAGCTGTTATGATTTGTTGATCCTGATCTCCTGCCCTAAATAAAGGTATAAACGACGGTTTAACAACCAGTAAAAAGACAAACGCATAGCAACCATTCAAACATAATATATTAAATCGCAAGAATCATAGTTTGATCTTCGAATCGTTGATCTTCATTTGTGAACTGAACCCCTGCCTGAGTAACAAACCACAGCCCTACTGACAGGCGTGTAAGACAATCAAAGAGCTTGAAGGGTGGACGGATCCTAAGTTCTCACCTTTGTGAATTGCTGATAGAAGGCTGTGAGGGTCTGACTCCATGCAGTCTGCTCCAGCAGAACACACAAGTCTGTGTAGGTGAACCAGCCGCGCTTCAGTCCCTGCCGCTGCGCAATGCTGCACATCCGAGGGGAAATGTTACTGCCAGGAGCAAAGACTCACTTCTCACAGAATCTAGAATGGATTCTTAGAATGATTTGAAGTTTAGGACACAAACAGCTGAATACAAACCTGGTCTCCAGCTGACTCAATATGTCAAAGAAGTCATTCGGGTTGGTGAAGAGGCTCCACTCCTGGAAAACACGACACCGATCATGACTCCTGGGACTTGGACCTAAAAAAAACTGTCCGTATGCGTTTCACTCACGATGGCCTTCAAGAAGTTCATCTCCAGGTTATTGACAGTCTGCACGTCCAACTTCCCAGCTGCTCCCCATTCGTCATTGAAAACCTCCTCTTCCTCTCCTTCGTCGAACAGATACTTACTGGCAACCATCTAAACCCAGAACAACAAACACAGATTCTAAAAACAACAAACAAGAGTAACATTTTTGCCTATAGTCTAAAACACATACCATCGAGATCAAGAAAAGGTCAGAGGAGGAGATCTTCTGTAGGTATTCAGGGTTTCGATGTCGGAGTCGTTCTATGTAGACCAAAGCCAGCATCATGGCACAGGGGGAGATGCAGGCCTCCCTGATTCCCAAAAGATATTTCTTTCAAACACCACACAGCAATAGTGATGGCAAATTTCAGAAAAAGTTTGACATTCCTTCTAAACCAACCTGGCAACGTGAGCAGCATATTTCTTCTGGAGCTTTCGAATGGGGCTTGGGGCAGACTTCTGAAAGATTTCAACAGCAATATCTGCAAGAGCAGGAACCCAAACGTCAAACGGAGTCCAAATGGACAAAACACAAATCCTCAAGCTACTAACTATTTATATCTGAACTTTATGAAACAAACATTAGTGCACACAGACAGCAAGAGTACACACAATATTAGTCAAAGAAGTGATCGGCTATAAGCATAGCTAGTTGGGTTCCTATAATCAATAAATGAACACACAAAACATATTAGACTAGATTTTTAGAAAAAGAATTAAAATGTTGAATTACTTCCACAATTATGTAATAGTAAACATCCCATCTGTGTAATATTGGGTCAATTATTATTATTATAGTACTTTTACGTATACTTAGGTGAGTTTTAATTGTCTTGATGAATTAATTTGATTATATTTAGAGTGGGTTTTGTCTGTTTATCTTTGTTGCTTGGCGTTTACAGAGTTTAAAATATTAACCTATTTAACTATTTTCTGTTACTTGTTTTGTTTGTTTAAATAAAACCACCATGTCGGGGAAAAAAAGGGCGTGACAGAACAAGGAAGTTACCTGTAACGGGTCCAGACAGGGCATCCAGAGAAACATCTTTGTCCAGACCATAATACAGTCTCTTTCTGACTCTTTCAGTCAATTTTTCATGTCCAGGAAGAAACTAGAAAGGCGGGAAATGTGAATAAATAATCATTATTAATGCTTACTGATTTTTGTTTTGAGTAGAGTTGCAGTAAACTGAAACGTGACCAGCTTAGCTTTCCCAAAATACATTGGTTTATACTGGTTTTAGACAGAACGTTCTATTTTAATGAAGCAAATGCTGGGGCCTTTGATTGTTAATATGATGCTAGCTGAACAAACAAGCAACAACTAGTGCTAAGCTAACTCCAACAGGACGTGATCATTTCTCTTCATATAGGAACAAATTTGTCACCAGCTGAACTTCAACACATATTTACCTTTAAAAAATATTAAAGTCATATTTGATTTTAAGGTGTAACTCAGTTAAAAAAGTGTTTAAGTTAAGTCAGCTAGCTAATACGCTTAGCTAGCTGCTTTAGCACTGCCATTAGCTTAGCAGCGAACGTACCGTAAACTCTTGGAAGTTCGACAACTGAAACGTGTTTTCGTTAAATAAAGCCTTGAAATCCATAGTCGACAAAAGTTTTGATCATCAGTCCGCAGAAGTTGATAGACGCCCAGTTGGACTCCCGCAAAGCTAACGATCCAAACACGCCCTGACCGGCGGGGACCGCGCGTGACGTCAGAGGCTGCAGTCGCTGTTTGTTTGCCTCCTTTTTTGGAAAGAGGCCCAGTGCTGTACCAGCAGAGGGCGCTGTGCGCCGCACTTTCAAAACAGCAAACTTTATAAACAAACAAATTTAGACCAAACTAAAAAGATCTAACATGAAAGAGGTAGATTAGACTTTTCGCCTTTTTCTCAAATTTAATAAATATTTTTTATTGTAAAGGATCTCTATAAGCTCTCTCTATCTATATAGATATATGACAAATAAGTATATTTGTTGCATAAACACAATACACATCCTAAATTAATTTTAAGCTTAAAACACTTTTATTTTTTCAAATTACGAGATACATCATATAGCAACTGCAAAAACAGGAAAGACACCTTTTGTGAGGTAGACACATACTAACATCAAATAATGATTATTGTTAGGTTTTAAACTGGAACATATTTTCAGTGCAAACATTTATTTAATAAAAGTGCCTGCCAGTAGAAAAAAAGTTGATGTCTTTGTTGACCATTGCTCTTGGGGCAGACTTACATTAAAAAAGTCCTTAAAAAAATGAAATAAATGACTCTTACTGTACATGTTTTAGCCATGTCAGGAGTTGAAATTATCTTGCAACATTTTATAATGTGATAAAACACAAACATATAAAAATATAACCTGTAGGAACAGCAGAGGCTATAGTTCATTCAATCTCTGATCTAAAATCTTTCATACCAAATTCTCTCACAGAAAATTATAATTTTCCTCTGTAAAAAAAAAAAAAAGAAAAAAAAAATATGACTTAGTTCATTGCTTAAGCATCGATTATGCCTGAGAAAGACTTGTTCAAGCTTCCCCAGGAAGTAAAAGAAAAAAAAACACAGCAAAACAAAGTCAAAGCCACATGCAGTCACATATAAAACTATAAATAACTGATCAATGGGAGAACTAACTGTGACGATCCTGTTTTAAGATGATTTGTCTCTCAGAATTCCCTCTTTTCTTTGCTGCTTTACAGACAGGAAGGAAATAAAACCACACATCAGCTCATAGTGTTGCTTACTCTGTCAGTTTTTAAGGCACCTTCCCTTTTCCCCTTTAACCTGTAATTGCACTGCGATGTGGAAAAGCTTCACATAAATAACAGTCCCTAAATAAGTTTAAACTTAGAGAAGTATAAAAAACACATTTTTTATTAACTATAGTGAAAGCTTTCAGTGTCAGTGGTTGGCAGAGGAGGTTGACGGCGGCTGCAGCTTCTCAGACTTGCGGTCCTTGGCTTCAGTGTCTGACCCGGAGTCGGTGTCCTGGGCCTGCTGCTGCTTCAGCCACATGTCTGCGTACAGGCCTCCCTTCAGCAGCAGCTCCTCGTGTCTTTGACGGAAAAGGCAGCGGTTATCCATGGGTGACGGCACAGGGAGATTGTCTTTGGTTGAGGACACTTACCTGCCTCGTTCGGCGATCCGACCTTCGCTGATGACCAGAATCTGATCTGCTCCGATGATGGTGGACAACCTTAAGTCAAAAAAAAAAAAAAAAAAAAAAGAGGCCTGTTGGTCAAAATAAAAACAAAATTTCCCTTTTTTCTGGGAAAAACGTTTTTTACCTGTGAGCAACAACAATTGTAGTACGACTAGCACAGACTTTAGCCAGGGACGCCTGGATGTTGCGCTCCGTCTGCGTGTCCAGCGCAGATGTAGCCTGCAAAGACATTTTGTTATTGAACTACAAATAAATAAAGCAGACATGGTTTAAATGGCCACCGCCTGCAAACCCTTAAACACTAATGATGCTTCAGTTCTGCACAATCAATGCAGCCAACTGGCCCTTGAGTTTGTGAAGAAATCGTATGTTTGGAACTCACACTTTTTGCAACTAGTGAATATTGTTTACATATTTAATTAGCAATGCAGTGGTCCCCGATTTATCGCGGGAGGTAGCTAGTATAAATAACTCGGGAGACACAAAATCTGCAAAGTAGGTGAAGATGAAGAAGCAGATGGTAAGAAGAAGGACCCCCTTTGTCTCTTGATTTAAAATAAAACACACTAAAAACAAAATGTCCTTCCCATATTGTTGCTATAGTTACAACATGACACATTTACAGCTTCCTTCCTGTCTAAGGTTTAGGCATCATTCCTTGTTGACGTTTCCGTGCAAAAAAGAAAAAGCTAGTAGCATCCCAACCTCGTTCAGGACCGATTTATACAGCGTTTCCACAGATCAGCCTGAATATGGCTGAAGTTAGCGTCTGACTTTTTTAGCTTCCAGTTTGCCACAACACTTGAGGATAAATTTCATCTTCCTCCTCTGTGAAGTATCTGCAGCTGCTTTAAACTTGATTTGAACAGTAGATTCGGTAAACTATTAAAATGTGATGTCGATTTTCCCCCAAACCCATAACTGTCAAAGTGGAAGCTAAAAATAAAAATCAGAGTCAGACGTGGTGGACAGAATCCAGTAGTTTTTCAAAATAAAACTTCCTTCAGAATCAGATTATAAAGAAAACATTTTTTTTTCTCTGTGGCCAGTGTAAGATAAAGTCGTTCTTTATACTTATGTGTTTGTGTGCTTAAAACATGACTGACCCATAAGGGTGTCGTATTTCACTTTATACGTATATACCTTGTGACGTATGACTGCCAAATCTGCCTAGCAACAGCGTGCACAATAAAAGGGTCCGATCGAGGAGGGGCGAAGTGAGAGAGACAGAGTGAGTTCATCTGAGGGCAGGAAAACTCCAAGTAAAGTCCTCCCCTCCCGGTCGCGACTGTAAAAACTATTTCCAGTCTCCAGTCTCATTTTTCTCCGTTGGTCTTAGGTTTTAAGATAACAAGTACTTTAGATCTAACAGTTTTTTGGTGCCGAAACCCGGGACCCAAGACCCGCTCGTCTGGATCGACGTGGGATCATCGGGCAAAGAATCTGTGCACAGTATCCTTTTTTTAAGGATCAGCCCATTTAGAAGTTGGTCCCGCTTTGGTCCGGATTTTCTGTGACGGGGTCCTCGAAACCGGGAGCAACGGAGACGGTAGGAAAAAAGTTTAACTTCATTCAGAGTCAGGGACACTGAATAACAACGTCGGGGACGTTGTAAGAAATTAGGGAATGGCCACCCTAATAAAAGATTGACTGATAACTGTAAAACTAAGGGTTACACAGTTAAAAAGTTCATCTTAAAGGGCCCGGGGTCCTCACTAGTCCGGGACTAGTGGAAAAAGTCACAAATCAGGCATTTGTGGGAAACGAGAGTTTAAACAAAAGTCCTACTGAATGGAGATGGAAATAGACAAATCATTTCTTAAAATAAAATAATCATGGTTTAAACAACGCATCGTTCTGCCATGAGGTCATAAAAGTTTGAGGGAGTCAGAAACAGACAAAGGCATATGTTGGGGGTGTGATCGACCTGCTGTGGTCTTATCAGAGAAAAAAAGGAGGGAAACTAACAAAGGGGAATAGAGAAGACGAGCAGAACGGACAAAGAGGAAATAAAATATCTTTGCAAATTCTAAACAGAACTAACAACCTGAAATAAGAAAAGAACATTCTTGAATAAAACTTTTGAAGGAATATAAAACTTATAAAGTAATAATAACCGAGCTCGGGTAAGTAGTAGAAAATTAAAACCGAAAAGTATTTGAAGACAAAATAAACAAAGTAAAACTAGAAGTAATGATTTAAAAAAAAAAAAAAAAAAAACAACATTAGAAACGACAAAGTCTAACCTAAAATAATAAAAAAAAAAAAAAAGGAACAAAGGCTGCATGAGAAGCAGAGGTTGTAAAATTCGTGTCTGCGCATTCCTGCTGGGAACATGCAGACAGTGGGTGTGTCTACCGGACACGCGCGCATGCGATTACACACACAGGAGTGACAACACACGCACCCACCTAGTGCAGGGGGAAGGGTGATGAGCAGATACAGATGCAGGGAATGACATTCCAGAGCACATGCATACTACTGATAAGAGAAGAACAGGAGGAATAGATTTGCCACAGTTTGGTGTGCATGAACTTAAACAAGAAAGAGGGAAAAGTAATCGAGGAATTGAAAGAGTTTTGTAAAGAGGGTACAAAGAAAGTAAAGGAGGCCCTGGAAGAGTAAGACACACAGTTCTCAAAAAGTGAATGTGAATCTGCAGATGCTTGGTCAGCATAGGGAAACACAGCTTTTCACAGGTAGCATTACACTGTAAAGTTAAATAAATCACAAGTTACCAATAGTGAGTTATAAAATAAATAAATAAACAAACATGAGGCAAAATAAGAGTAAAGAGATAACTGAACACCCAGATGTCAGGTTCATGCAAAAATGCAAACCAGGAAGCAGCATCTATCTTGACGCATGGGTGAAGAAACTTGGTTTCAATCCAACCTTGAAAGATGAAGAGAATGTTCGGGACCTTGAGAAGAAACTGAGAGAAGAGAAAGAAAAAGCTAAAAGAAAAGACAAAGAAAAGTTCGAAGATCAACTTAAGATTGCAGCACTCTGGAGAGAACAGAGCAAAAAGAGAATCACAGACATCAAGAACAAAGAACAGAAGAAAAGAGCAAGAAAAGATGACACCGGAACAACGGTCGCCGCCCTAAAAATCAGACAAGAAGAGGAAACGGTGGTCCACGCTGCACAACACGGACAGAGAAACGGAACAGCAGCACCTGCAGAACAACTCCCCCCACCGCCCTATCCAGTGCAGATATCCTCTTCGCAAACAACAACCACCAAACCTGTACCAGCTACAGAAACAGCTGGCACGCCACAAAGAACAGGAGGAAACCACATGCCAAGTAATTTTAGTCCCATAACGAGTAAGCTGCGCTCACACACAGCACAGGGACCAGTACATGAAATGACTTCAAGCATCTACCCATCCCTGGGATCATGGCAAGCTGAGGACAGCACAGACTCAAGACACCCCCTGGTGGATGACAAAGGGACTGCAGCAACTTACCCCATGTTTGCTGTAGCAAACCCACGCTACGGCATAGATGATAACGAGAGACCAACAATTCTCATACCAAGACCCTGGACAGCCACTGAATGTGCTGACGCCTGTGCCGGTCTGGGGGATCCAGAAGCTGACCCAACTGGCTGGGAATTTCGCTTCAGAGAGCTAGTGAAATCATTTCACCTCAACGGCTCCGAAACAGAAACAGTATTCAGAACGGCATTGAAACACCTGATGGGAAAAGCAATACGGGCTATGCTGTTGTCACAGACACAGATATCCTGAAAGCAGATAAGCTCCCCAGTAATTGGTCCGCTCAAGCTGCAGAAATAGTTGCACTGACTGAGGCGTGCAAAATGTTCAAGGACCAAGAAGTTACCATCTACACTGACAGCCAGTGTGCACATTCCACACTCCACATTTTCGCCGCCCAGTGGGCCAGACGGGGAATGCAAACATCTACAGGAAAACCCGTCCAACATGCAAAATTACTCATGGAACTCCTACAACCCGTAATGCTCCCACGACAGATTGCTGTGTGTAAATGCAGAGTACACACTAAAGACACAGATCCCATCTCCAGAGGGAACAGCAGAGCAGACAAAGCCGCCAAAGAAGCTGCTTTAGGTCACACTCACAGTCTCAGGTGGTACCAGCCAAGGCCAAGACCAAGGCCAAGACAAAGACAAAGACAAAGACAAAGACAAAGACAAAGACAAAGGCAAAGGCAAAGGCAAAGGCCAAGGCCAAGGCCAAGGCCAAGGCCAAGGCCAAGGCCAAGGC
>BSAI01000123.1:9936815-9983718 GCA_036245035.1 Adrianichthys oophorus
CCAAGGCCAAGGCCAAGGCCAAGGCCAAGGCCAAGGCCAAGGCCAAGACCAAGACCAAGACCAAGGCCAAGACCAAGACCAAGACCAAGACAAAGACAAAGGCCAAGAGGACATCAGCCCCCAAAACCCAATCTCAACACAAATCCTCAAAGACATGCAGGATAATGCTACGCCACACGAGAAACACCTATGGCAGGAAGCAGGAGCAACTACAAACCAAGATGGACTCTATTGCATCAACACCAAACCTTGCCTTCCAAGAAGCCTGTTTCAAACCGTAGCTAAATTGAGCCATGGGCGCAGCCATGTCTCAACAGGGGGGATGATATCTATAGTACAACAACACTTCCATATTACCAATGGTTTAAATACCTACTTTAAACATTTTTGTAGGAGCTGTATTACATGCTGTAAACATAACGTTCAAGGCAACATTACACCAGAAAGAGGACAATGTCCAAAAGGTACTTATCTAGATTCATCAATCACATTGTAAAAAGGTCATACCTCTGAATTAAGAAATGGTCTGCCCATGGGTGATCTTTGGAGTACTGAGTTGGTGCCTCCATTTGGGGGGCACACTAGACCCATCTATCTCTCATATGCATATGACCCCAACAGTAAGGGAATACAAAGACCCCTGCAACGGGGGTACAAAGGAACAATGGGGGCATACTGCTGATGTACTGTGGTTCTGCTTTAATGGAACTATAGAGGCTACTTTCATTATCCCCATGAATAAACTAGTGAAAAAGAATGGGGGATGGATTGGCAGCCCCACGAACTGGGGAACAGGATACACATGGCGCTATCCAGAAGAGAGCTCTTCATGGGCACAAGTGTTTTTGTCTACAGATAGATCTTGGAGTGATAGCTCCTACGGGTGGTTTGCAAACACCCTGAAAAAATGATTCACTAACCTAACTGTTGACTTTACTACAAGAAAGAGTTCATTTAATGCCAGTACCACCATTGCTGCTCTCACGCCTAACCATGGTCCCAACTGTACTATCATACAGTTGTGTGCATGGGCGAAGGGATATGACCCTTGTTGGCAACTTGGGTTTTGTAAAGTCCCCCCCACACCCCAAAGTGGAAAGACTGACAGGTCTAAAGCTGGAGCAGTCATAGCAGCTCTGGTTGATAAAGAAGCTAGAGGTGTTCTTATTGTAGGGAAGTTCCAACCGATCTTTCATAGTCCAGTGGGCATGGACCTGACTGGCAATTCCTGGTACCGAACTATGAAGACTTTGATTGAAGCAGCTAGAGTTAATGAATCATGTTATGCTTGTTCCTTTTTCCCTCATAACATCGACGATGCTATGCTGACAAGGCCAGTTTCATTGGACAGACAAGAGGTTAGGTGTCTTTTGAGCAGTGTGCTAAAACCGGATAACCGCCCTGACGGAGTTCAACAGATGTTCTGTAATTGGAAGGTCACCAACACATCGTCTGCCCCTGAAGGTTGGAATTGTAGTGCGTTCTCAGAAATAGCACTCAGGGCTAATATTACCACCTCCTACAAAGAAAACGCAAACCTCTATCAGCCACTTATGACTGTAATAGACGAACATCTTCCACCCAAACATGAAGTCTGTTTTCACAGGAGTACTCCCCTTCATAATGGTCTCATGGTGGGGAATACTTCCGGGTGTGTACAAACCATCAATTCGACATGTGGTCAGGTCTACCATATTTCTACCTGTTTAATGGCAGCCACCCCTCACACATGCAAATTGGATAACCAGATTGTTTATTGCCCTTCTGATGATGGTTCTTCCACTCCGACCACAGTCTTATGGCTGTGTGGGCGTAATATGTATCAGATTCTCCCACCCCATTGGGAGGGCACCTGCGCTATGGTTATTATGGTACCCACCATTACTCTGCATGCACAACTCAGATATACCACTCACCCCTACCCCCATTATGGCGTCAAAACATCAGACCCTGTTCTGGTTTCTCCAGAAGAAAAGTTTTTTGGTGGCATTTTTCCTTGGTGGGGCACCGTAAAAAACGCCCACAGGTTAGACGAACTGCATGTACAAGTTGAGAATCTCACTTCCATTGTTTCCCAAGGGTTTCAGGCCTTAGATCCCTTTTCAGCAGCAGTTAGGACCACCCTCATGCAGCATCAACTGGCTCTAGACATTTTACTAGCTTCCCAGGGTGGCCTCTGTCATATCATAGGTGACAAGTGTTGTACTTACATTCCAGACATAACATTAAACATGTCAGATACCGTGGGACACCTCAATAGCCTCCTTAGACAGATGAAAAACGAAGATTACTACCCTTCGGAAGGATGGAGTTTCTGGAGCTGGTTAATGTCTGGTAGCTGGCAAAACAAACTGATGGCTCTAGTAACTCCTATACTCGCTTTTACTGTTCTGTTATGTTTTTGTAGTTTCTGTCTTGTACCCCTGTGTAAACGTATAATAACCAATATGATGCTTGTGCAGATCCACAATTATGTTGCCTTACGTCAGTTTGATGAACAATATGACTCTGGGGAAAATGCATCTGTTGAAGAGGACGATCATGACGTTGATGACGAATCCTATGAACTATCACGCCTCTCATATAGATCACGTGTCAGGTGCTGAAGACCTGGACACCATCGGTGAGGACATGTGCTAGTAACCTCTGTCCTCCGCCTGCTGGCTGGATTGGATTGTTAAAGACCTTCTTGATTTGTTTTATGTTTTATGACTTCTCTGATTTTCTCTGTTGACGTGTTGGCCCTTTGTTTTTATATGTTGTGTTCCCAGGATCTCCAGGTCATGAGACTGTCGTCCCCAGCGGGAGGCAATAGAGGAAATTTTCCTGGAACGCCCAGGTTTTCGCCTCTATCTGGTGATCCACCCTGTTAGTGGAGAATGACGAGTTTTAAGGAAAACCTGTAATCAGGTCCTTTCAACACAGATGCTTTAAGCCCACAACAGGGGGGAAATGTAAGATAAAGTCGTTCTTTATACTTATGTGTTTGTGTGCTTAAAACATGACTGACCCATAAGGGTGTCGTATTTCACTTTATACGTATATACCTTGTGACGTATGACTGCCAAATCTGCCTAGCAACAGCGTGCTCAATAAAAGGGTCCGATCGAGGAGGGGCGAGGTGAGAGAGACAGAGTGAGTTCATCTGAGGGCAGGAAAACTCCAAGTAAAGTCCTCCCCTCCCGGTCGCGACTGTAAAAACTATTTCCAGTCTCCAGTCTCATTTTTCTCCGTTGGTCTTAGGTTTTAAGATAACAAGTACTTTAGATCTAACAGCCAGGTACCAACTGTTCCAAGGTCTGCAGCCATGGGGTTGGGGACCACCGATATAGAGAATATCCATGTCACATTAGATCAATTAATGAGGCAAATTGCCAAAGTCCTAATTGCTGTTTTGATGTCATTAGGGGACAGAGTTTTGTGGCAACTTTCACTAAAAGTGACTTTATATGGGTCAAATTTGGCTTCTATAGCCATTCTTTGCCTTCCATATAGGTCATAATTCGGCCTTTTGGCGCTCAAAGTAACAAAACATAGCTCGAGGCTGGCCTCCGTCAGATACCTCGTCCAGCAGGATGATCTGCGGTGCTTTGAGGATGGTTCTGGCTATGGCCACCCTCTGTTTCTCTCCTCCGCTCAACTTTAGACCTCTTTCGCCCACCTGCGTATCATAGCCTACCAGAGAAGGGGAAAAAAAGTCAAAACGAAAGCAGCACCGCAGCAAAAGTAGATGAAAATGATTGGCCGGATCCTTACCTTCAGGGAAAGTCATGATTTTGTCATGAATATCTGCAGCCACGGCCGCCTCCTCCACCTCCTGGTCGCTGGCAGAGATGCGACCGTAGCGGATGTTCTCCCTGATGGTGTCGTTGAAGAGCACCGTATCCTGGGGGACCACGCCCACGTGGGCTCGCAGAGATGTTTGCTTTACCTGCAGAGGACGAACCACAAACAAGCTTCAAGAATTTTAGCTCTTTTTTTTTTTAATCTTCTCCATCAGCTTGTGCTTCCGACAGGCTGAAGAATCTACGTTTTCTGCCGGATTTTCCCTCTTAGACACAAACTATAAAGTCATCCTGCAAAAATCTGCAATTATGTATAAATAGAGAACAGCAGAAGTATAGCTGATTCATTTTGACATATTTACACGTGTTCATTTATAACTGAAAAACAAACCATGTCCAACAGTAAAATAAAGCATGTTTGTGTATAAAAACACATCTTTTTCCAAGTTCAAAAATGTTGTTTCCCCCAAAACATCTCAAACTTTATGAAACTATAAGAGTTTCAAGTAAATTTTGTTTCTCTAGCTTTTTCTGGAAATTGAAAATACTGTATTTCTGTAATAACTAAAAATAATTTAAAGAAATAAGGAAAAAAATGTAATGTAAAGTCATTTTAAAGTATATTCATAAGTATATCTCTTAAGTAATTTGAAAATAAAAACAGAAATTTGAACATAAATGTGATTTACCTCAGAAAAATAAAGCAAAATACGATGTAAATAAGTAGTTTGTTGCATTTATGCATGAAAATGTATGAAAAACATCATTCATTTATGAACTTGGGAAACAATTCGTTTGATTTTTTGCAAAGATTTCTTCTTTTATTGCGAAAATCCTACCAAACCAGTATGTTAACCTGCTTGAAATCCAAAGAAAAAAAAAAACTTTAGGAGTAAAAACTTCCTGATTTGGTCAAAATACAGCTGTATTTATTTTAGAAAATATTTACAAAATGTCATGTATGTGTGTTTTATGTTTTCCTTCAAGGTAGATAACAATACGACCAACATGTCTCTGATTCATTTTCATTTCACCTTGAAGTTCTGTAGCACTTTCAGGTGCTCTTACTTTAGAAATATCCTGACCGTCGATGCGGATGCACCCTCCCTGAACGTTGTAGAAGCGGAAGAGCAGTCGGATGATGGTGCTTTTCCCTGATCCGGAGGGCCCCACCTTCAAGCATCAAACAACGGGGAGAGATGAGAACAAAAACAGGAGGAAAGGAGGATGGACGAATTCTGGCGTACCAGCGCCACCGTCTGTCCTGGGAGCACAGTGAGGGACACGTCGGTGAGAATTTCCTTCCTGGAAGAAGCAGAGGTCAGGTTTACTAGGGTCAGCGCTGATGTTCACCGCCGCGGACAGGCAAGGATGGACCGACCCGTTTGTGTAGCTGAAGTAAACGCAGTCAAACTCCACTTTTCCCAGTTTGAACAGCAGGTTTCCAGCATTCACGTCATCCTTCACCTGCAGGTCAACAGGTCAGTGAGCACTAAAAGCACCCGAGGCCGCCGCGTTGGCCCTGAAGACGCATACATACCTCCTCCTCTTCTTCAAAAAGCTTGAACATGCTTTCCATATCAATGAAAGAGTTCTGGATCATTCTGTAAAACACAAATACTATAAATGGGATCCAAAACGACACCGTTTGAAGTAGTTTAGCTTCTTTTTACCTGTAATAGGTTCCAAACCAGTTCAGAGGGGTGTACAGCTGGATGATGTAGGTGCCGAAGAGGACGAAATCTCCAACCTTGACACCAGAAGGTTGTAATTAAGGCGCCGTCATGGCAACAAACGTGCAACTTTTGAGCTGCGCGATCACCTGGAACTTTCCCTCGCTGACAAAGTACGCGCAGAGCAGCGAACCGGCCAGCAGTCCCGACCCGATGATGAGGTTCTGCGTCTGGTTCAGCAGGGCCAGGGAGGCCTGGGTCTTCCACTCTGACACCTGCGAGTGGAGAAGTGCTCAAACGGGTCAGCAGAACTGGCTCTCAGCTCGGATTTCCCATTTGCTCAGAAACAAACCTGATACTTTAGGATGGCGTCCTCGAAGCGGGTGACCTCGTAGTTTTCTGCATTGTAGTATTTGACCTGTTTACAGAGAAAAAAATGCTTGATCTTTACATTTTAGGTCAAGAAGAGTGGAAACTGATCCAAAAACCAGGATTTGTACCGTCTCAAAGTTTAACAAAGAGTCCACAGCCCTGGTTTTGGCGAAGTTGTCCATCTGGTTCATCTCTCGTCTGTACTTGGTTCTCCACTCGGTGATGATGATGGTCAGAGCTGGGAAACATCCGGGTTTAACTCACGTTCACGCTCGGTTTTCAGGAAAACTCCTGCAGGACTTACTGAGGTAGAGAGCCATGCAGCAGAAGACAATGAGGCCAAACCAGGCGTTGAAGTACGTGATGAAGTAAATGATGGAGATGACGATATCGGCGATGGTTGGGAAGATGCTGAACACGATGTAGCTGCGAGGAACAGGAAACCCTTTGAAGCGACTAGCTCTTGAGCGTATGTACGTAGCATCAGACATCTGGGGTGGCGTCTCACCTCAGCAGGCTGTTGATGGAGCTGGTGCCACGGTCGATGCTCCTCAGCACGTCGCCGGTTTTGCGGCCCAGGTGCCAGCGCAGAGACAGGGCGTGCAGGTGGGCGAAGAGCTGGACCTGAACCACCCGATTGGTGAACTGCTGCACCCGGATCCACAGGAAGGAGCGCATGTTGCTGACGAACCCAGAGGAACCTGAAAGGAAAACCCCTCAAATGAGCATCACCTCTTCAGAATTGCATTTCCATGAAGCTTTACCTGCGCCGCCGCCCTGCAGAAACTTCAGCAGGACATAGGTGCAGACGGTGGTGGCCACACTCTTCCAGCTGTTGCCATTAGTCAGCTCATTCACTGTCAGACAGAACAGATGTTCTCGTATGAAACTGAAGGCCACAGGTTTTCCAGAATAAAGCGCTTCTTTGAGTCTTCCGTCGCTCACCAATATTTTTGTAGAAAATCGGTACAAAGACGTTCACGGCCCTCTCAATTCCCAGCAGCCCTAAGCAGAAGAGGACAAGCATCTGGAGAAAGACGTTCCCCCGAGGCCACATGTAAGGAACCAGCAGTCGGACCTTCTTTCTAAAGTCCTGCCAGGTGGAAAGGTTCTCCTCCGTTCTCCCAAGCAAGCTCTGCAAACCAAAAGCAGAAGGATGAGGAGCCTGTTCGAGGTGGGTCAAACTAAGGAACCTGCGGCCTCGAACCTGAGCGCTGGTTTCCACGTCGCGCTCATCTTCGTTGATCAGGAGCATGTAAGGTCTGCGGGGCAAACCCGGAGCTTTGAGGCCGATGAAGAAGAGCAGGCCGGCGCCGGTGTAGCGGATCAGCCACAGAGCAAACTGAACCTGAGAGGACATCAAAAAGACATAAAGGACAAGAGGAAATGTCCCCCAAAACAACAAGAAGATGCTTCTCAAAACCCCCAGAGGGAATAAGCTTACGTGATACCTTTATTTTGAAATAATTTATTTACCTCCTTGTTACTTCCTTTAACTAATCTTACCAGAAATGCAAATTTCAAAGATCAAATGAGTTTTCTAACATTTGAAGGGACAGGAAGTACTCACAACCAATTAGCTTTATTACATATTTAACAAATAAATAAATGAATATTACGAAATAAACATCAAAAATGATTCACTTAAAGTTTATAAAGAGAAAAGAGACGTGTCTGTGATTATATTATTCTTATTAAGCTGTAAAATGCACTGCAAAAATCCACTTTAAAAACTGTTTTTTATGCCTGGACAACCTCACTATTGTAAGGAATAAAAAACCCAAACAATCTTCTTAAAAAACATTTCATAATGTTAAAGTGTTAAAGTGTTTTTAAGTATTTCAAAAGTTTTTCACTGAAAACTGTACCACGTTACCGTTTTCTGTCCAATTGCATTTAATTGCATTAAAAAAATTACAAGCTGAACTGGAAAGCTCTGGTGGGAAAAAAACTGTTAAACAGTTTTAGTCAATAAAGTGAATTTAAAATGTTACTTTAAGGGGTTTTATGACTTTTTTTAGCTATAAATTTGACAGTTTTGCCCTTTATGGTATCAATAAACAAAATTATGTAAGTTAAATAACCATCCTCTCACAAATTTATGGCAAGGTTACACAAAAAGACTTTAAAATAATAACACAAATGGCAAAAATTAGGGAAAGAAGCATGACTAAGCACTGTATTGGGTTTAGTTAATACAATAAAGCTCATTTACAATGAAAAAAAAAAAGCCAAGTCATGCTGTTAGCTCTGAAAACAAGATGACTCAAGGTGGGAGGAGCCTGGTTTTGTTTTAAGACTGGGATTGGTGGACAGGATTTAAGCCCAGTAATGACTCAGCAAAACACCCAACTAGTCCTGTGTTGGAGCTGTGTGGTTGGACAGGTTGCATAGCTGAAGAAGGAGTTTCTCCAACTACCTGAAACACTTTTCACCTCTGGAACAACTAAACTTATCAGAAGGTCAAAGGGCATGAATGAGAGGCGGTAAATGACAAAGTTATGAAAAGATAATAGAGAAATCGTAAAACTAAATCCCTCACCTGGTGTTCTGTGCTGTCCAGACCCCACCACCAGTGAGGGCTGTACCAGGAAACAAAAGCCAGGTTCTCCGCCATGAACGCCACCGCCCAGAACACCAGCAGGACGCTGCTGTGGCCCCTGGTGCGGTCCATTAGCAGGGCCCTCCGCCTCTCCACCCGGAGGAGGGCGAAGGCCCAGCCCCACCCCAGCACGGAGAAGCAGCCGTGCAGCACCACGTACCCGGGCAGGTCCTCCACAGTGGCGGCCTGGTACACCATCCCACCCAGGAACTGCAGCCCCAACAGCACTGTCACAGCCAGCTGAAGGCCGTAGAGGCGGGAGCGCGGGATGAACTTGGGCTCCATCGTTGTTCCATATTTCTGGTAAAAAACACAGTGAATGGCGCCCAGGAAGATGGAGATGGTCAGCAGGACAGTGGGGACCAGAGTGAAGTAGAAGCAGGGCGAGATGCCCTTATCCACCCAGGTGATGGAGATGGAGGAGTTGACCTCACAGTAGCTCTGAAGGAATATCATGGCTGCACCTGGGACAGGAAGTAGTCTGATTACAAAAAGCACCCTTTTAAATGCTGGGAATACATTGTATGTATTTAGCAAACTCTCGCAAAGATTGTGGGTAATGTAGTTAAATGAAGCACGCAGGCTGACATGTGTTATACTGTCTCTATTGCTATAAAACACAAAAGGGAGGTAGATAGAAACCAGAATGTAAACATTACCTTTAGAGATTGACGTAAACGTGTAAATAATCCCGACGGCGACAGAGGATAATGCAGGTAAACGAACGAGCGTCTTCTCGTCTTAAACCAGTTAAATGTGGTTAAAGAGAGTTTATTCTAATGATTAAACTCACAAATAAATGTCCTACATGGTTACTTGCTCACAGCTAAGCGCCCGTGGTCATTTAAACGAGGTTTGTCCTTGTGGCGCCGGTGTTAAACAATCGACGCTTTACGTAAGCGTGCTCCAACGTCTGACGTCACGCGCTGCGTTTTGGCTCCCCCTAAAGGAGGAAAACGGAAGTGACAAAAGTAAGTGTAAAGTGGGGAAAAAAGGCGTAGTTTTCAGAAACATTTCTGGTTTGCTATGTAATGATATTTTTCAGAGATAACATAATAAACGACACATATTTCATTTATCCAGCATATAACCTAAATCACTTGTTTAAAAGAGCAAGATTACATTAGACAATGACTCACCATTTTTTACTTATCTTTTCAAAATAAAAATCTGGTCAACCCATTTTAACTTTGAGAAACAAAATAAAGCCACACATAACAAAATTGTTCTAGATTTGTCTTTTTATACTCAGTGTTTTTTTGTACTTTGTATTTATTTTTACTGTCTTTGAATCTCCCTATAAGTCATTTTATTTTAAAAATGCTCCTATTCATATTATTTCTTACATACTATATTTTTATAAATGTATAAATAAATGTTTTGTCTTTCATAAATCAAAATATAATATAACATTTGCAGATGCTATTTTTTTTATTTGGTCAAATTTCTAACTGTAAAATAAGTCAATTAATCAGTTAATTACAGCAGAGACATCTGCATAGTGCCATCTGCACTGTATAGATTAAAAGATAGAAATGGTAAAACTGCGCAAATGATAACCGTTTAACCCACAAAATACCTAAAAGAAAAATAAATAAATAAGATTTCAGATGGTAGATCATATAAGTAATGTAATTGATAATTTAAAAAACGTGTCTTTAATTTAAAAATCTCCACAGATATAGAAACTCTCAGATGCTCTGGTAAATTATTCCACCGATGAGGACCACGGGACTGAAAAGAGGCCTCACTTTGAGTCCACTTCCAATATTTCAGTTCCAGCATAATGTTTCATTTCTCAAATGCAGCCACACTTCAATTTTTGTAAAACTTCATTGGCTAAAATGGAGAAAAATATAAAGTTAGACCAAAATAAAAAGCCATTTAGACAACTTCAGTAGTTAAAATTGGTCATTCATCAGCTAAAACATCACATCACATCAGCATATAGGTTTATAATTAATTCGGAAAAAAGTGTGGCCCAGAATTGATCCCTGAGGCACACCTAAATAAATTGGAGTTGATGATGAACACATGGAAGAATTGAATTAAATGTAAGGTCTGCGGGGCAAAATAATTAACATTTGTACAGCTAAAATGTAATTGTGCGGCTTAAAAGAAATTTATAAACTATGAAATGAGTGATAAATATATATCAGGTCACAATTTTAGACCTCTAAAGTGTAAAACATTAACCTTTGATTACAACAATCATGATTTACAAGCTTTTGACAAAAAATAGAGACACCATTTTCAATAGGACACAAAGTATTGGGGTATTTTCATAATAAAAGCGTAATAACTATTAATTGAATGCCCTGATTTAAAAAAATAATCTTTTGTCCACTTGAATAAAATTAAACTCCAGATCTTTAGATAACAGTGGTTGCAATGTTGCAGAATAACCAGCAGATGGCACTCCACGCAAAGGAATGTTTTGAAGAGGCTCTTGCTCTGCTTAATGAGTCATGAGGGAAAAAAAAGTCACATCACAACCTGTGATCATAGTTTTTGCAGTTCAAGAGCTTCTTAAAAGCCGCTGACGGACGACACTGTCCAGCACTATATACTCAAAAACCCATCATATCGAGGTTGGAGACGTCTGAATTTTTTATAACTTTAGAATCTCCCCAAAGGATGAATAAACCCACTTGTGTTTTTGAACAAATAGGAAATCCTGCAGCACAGAAAGAAAAAAGAACCACCAAAATAAAAGCCGGTGTGAGCTCATGCACTCAAGAGACACACTCAGGGATGAAAAAGAGCTAAATCTTATCATTTAGAGCTCTCACAATGGGAATAAAGCACTGCTAATCTGTTTCATCTGCCTGGTCCTTTTGTGAGAGTGGAAATGGACCTTCTGTCCATTAGCTACTCGTCACCCAGCTCCTTTGTCCCCGTGGATGTGACAGCCTGCCCATCACAAACCTCATCTCTCTTCCCTCCTTTTGTGGGCGCCTCCACATGCAGGAGCGTTTGAACTTCTTCAGGTGTCTTTTCACGTCTTCAGTTCCACCTTTTCTCCTCTCTTTGTTTGCGTGTGGACTGTAAAAAGGCCGGGATGGTGGGCCGATGGAATCCGTCGAACATTGGTGGCCCAATCTTGTCTGTTCTGAAGGCGATCAATGGAGCTTTTGATTGGGCTGAATGTGCTTTTCACCAAAAGTCCACTAAAAAAAGGCCTTGAGGCTGGGCTTTTGTGCTCCACGGCCAAATCTGAGCAGCTGTCAGTGTCTGTTGAGCAAGGCACTGCATTTGTTTTTCCCACTGGTGGTCCTGGACGTTGGGGGTTTAAAGGCTGACACAAATTTCCTGTGGTTTGATGCATTAAAAACCGCAGCCGCTGATTCAACAATCTTCAGCTCCTCTCATTCGTCTGTCAGTTTGACCCAGACGCCCCGCCGAGAGCCGGTTCCAGCCCCTCCTCCTGATGTGAAAGGAGCAGCTCAGGGGATCTCCTGTCAGCCTGCCGGTGACAAACATGAAGGGGCTCCCTCCGCCATGACCGAACTGAACCCTCACTGAGAACGGAGGAGAAGAAGGGCTGAAGTGGAGAGGAGGAAGCAGAAGCCACACCTCCACATGGGAGAATTCATAGGTAAAGAGGTTGACAGGGTGAACTGGAAAGCTGGAAGCTTTTCAAACCCGCTCCTGTCACGCTTGTTTGTTTGTTTGTTTGTTGGTCAGATCTGTTCATGAGAAGCACCAAGCACAACCCAGCCGATGACACATTTTTGGTGTTCTGCACTCATTCAGGTCAACACACTGTACTGCACAGCGCATTATGGAGTAATCATGTTACCCTCAAAGCACAATATTACAGAAAGCTGCTTTATTCCATGACATGAACATACATTTGCAGATAAAATACTCAGTTTAAAGCCCCACTCCCATAAAAATGCTGTTTTGAACATGTTCTTCTGGCCTTTTTCTGATAATGGGAGACATATATAAAGAAAATAAAGCTAAAATGTGTATTTCTGAGTATTTCTTTATTCAAATTGCACATAGAAAAAGGCGCACTAAACAGAGGCGTGCTCTTTTGATTGACAGGTGATCATCCAATTCTTCCATCTGAAACTAATGTTCGGTTTGTTTGCTTCCATCTCTTTTGACCATCTTTGATGGCTGGGGTCCACTGGCGCCAAAAGAGCGAAGATCTGGACACATAAAACGGATTTGATAGAAACCAAGGTCTCATTTCCAGACAGCTCTGCGCTCTGGGTAACCAGGAGGTCTGCTTGATGTCCTGACCTCTCCGGGTAATGGCTTCTGATGGAGCAAACAAAAATAAAATCCTGTTGTTTTCTGTCCTGAAGATGAGGGAACTGATCTGATTCTCCACCTATCTGAGATGCTGAGGATCAAAAATCCACATAGAGGTTCTCTAAAGGTCAGCAGTTGGGAAATTTGAATCACACTTCAGAAGGTTTGATTTTAGTGAGTATTTCCACAGGTTGGGCACTGAAATGGAACAGTCTACGTTTTATTTTAGGAATCTGAGTGATCTGATGGTCGAGAGTCCAAAATAAAAGCAGGAAAAACTTAAAACATGTTCATTCAGGAGCGCACGGTGAGTTTAAATAAAATAAAAATGACTAAAAGATGAAAAAATCTTAAACAATAAACGAAACAGCGACGAGAAAAGGTTTTGTGTAAAGCACTCGGGGGATGAACATTAACATGATTTATTCAGAATTCTTGACGTAATCTCAGCAGACAGCATCTTTTTGAGCACGATGACAAACAAAAAAAGGGATCTGAAGAGCAAAAACTGATGGAAAAAAAAAAAATCTCATGAGAGAAGCCAAAGTGGATCTTTGGAGTCCTCTGGAGTCCAGATTCTGACCTGTTCCGCCGCTAATGACGCATGAAGTGAGGAACACAGTGAATGAACACAGTGATCCCCTCCCTGCTCAAGACGGATTAAGAGGAAGGGGAGGCACCTCCCTGCATGATGCAGATGGAGGAGCGCCGAAGCAGAACGCCGCTTTCAGAACCTGTGGATTGGAGAGGCGGTGAGAGGCGAAGCGGTCCACACACCTGCACCCGAGTGGATGCAGGTAGAACTGCACTCCTCGAGGTTGGAAGGGGCTTGTGGGAAGTTATGTGCAGCATCTGGAGACAAGGACTCACACTGGTGTCAAGCAGGGTTCTTTATTTGGTTGGGAGTCACAGGAATTCTGGAAGCATCTTCCTGCTGAAGGATAACAGAAAAGGATGCTGGAGGATATGGAAAACCATGAAAAATATGAGGAAAAACCAGAGTAACAAGTGAGACTTCCGGCGTATTCTTCCCATCCACAAGCTCACCTCGACAACTTTTTCCATAGAAGGAATGGGACGCTCCAAACACTGTCGATGCATGGGAATGTAGGTCCTAAGGCTACATGTGGCATTCTCGACTATTGCTAAATCTATAAACCCAAACACTTTGCATGTCTGTTGTTCCATTTCTGATCAAATGTATTCAAGTATAGAGAAATGATGAAAAAAAAACTAATTTTAATTCAGTTTTTCTATTGCAGGAAAGAAAGCAGCAAGGAATCAGAAACGGGAGTGGAGACAGCGACCCTCTTTACATTTGCACAGTGTTGAAATGGAAGAAAATAGTAGAATTGATTATCCTAAAAACCATGTTTAAGACAGCAAAAAGCCTTACTGACTATTTGCCAAAACAGGTTTGCCGAAAGACACAATGTTTAGAATTTCAAAACCATCCAGATTCAGAAAAGTGACAAAGTGTTTCAATCAAAGGTTTATGAAAAAGCGAGAAATCTAAATGTATAAAGTTCTTTTTAAAGATATTTTCAGTCATGTTTGATGACATTCTATGAATCAGCAGAGTTATAGCTTATGTTATATTTCATGTTTTGCACTGAAAGAGAATAAAGGCTTTTACATAAATGTAGGATTTGACCAAAGAGGCTGAATAGTGAATTTTGGGGCAGATTTGTTATGTTTATACTTCTCTCTGCTCCTTTATATCCGGTCATCTTTTGATACACTTTCAAAGTGTTCCCAGTGGTCTTTTAATTATGATTATGCCGTTTTTAGTCAAACTCATAAAACCTGTGTTGTTTTCTAAGACATAGTTTCTGCAGAGCGGCAGGAGTTCATTAGAAATTCACCTCTGAGTTGTGGGCGGCCCCACTTCCCATCATCCTTCTGTTTCCAAGAACGTACATGGATCTATTTGTCTACAAGTGGATGCGTCAGTGCGAACTTTCTACATAACAAATAGGATCTTTTCCAAAGGACATTCTTACATCTGCTCCGGATTCCCAATGATTTGAATGAAGAAATACTCAAAAATGCCATATAAGCTTAATTATCTTTATGTATTTCCTCCATCATGAGAGAAATGCTACATAAAAAAACAGAACTGTTTAGATGGATCATTCATACAAACATGAAACAAAGCAATGATGTATCTAATGACATGAATTCTGTGACCAGATATTAGATGTTTCTCCAGCTAAATCTTCTTTTTCTCTTTGTTTTCCATTCACTAACTTATGATGAAAAAATTCATACTTTTTCAGTTTTGTTTGAATGCATAACATTTCAGGGATTCTGGTTGCATATTTTCTCTGGATTTAGCGTTTCCGCTGATCGATGAGCCTCTCTGGAAGCTCCAACAGAAGTCATGTGTGGACTTGTGTAAATCATTTAGTTTTTTCTGTTTTGGAAAACAAATCACGGCAAAGATGGGATGGTTTTTTTTCCCTATTTTTTGGCAGATCTTTTTTCAAACTCGCCCAAATCCATTAGTGAAATGTGTCATTAGCAGAGAGGTCCAACAGCAGAAAGCTTCCTTTGGCGGTCAGTCAGAGCTTTATGAGACATTTTTCTCTCAAAAGTGATGAAAACAACAAATAAAAACAATTAGGTGGAGTTTTGAAAATAAATCCACATCTAGTCGCTGCAAATGATGCTCCAAAAGGTGGAGGGAATCCACTCAGTGTTTGCAGCACAAACTGACGCGCTGGACCTCCTCTGGCCCGACGTGAAGCACACATGCTGATGCTGTTGCCATGACAACTGAAAATGGAGGATGGGGGCCCTCGGACGCACGGGAGCAAAGCATGTACGGTTAAAACAGGCACTCCTGCAGGCCCAGGCATGCAGACAACACTACACACAGCCAGATGGTTGTGACACCATGCACACAAGCGCATCTGCGCTTTGTTTTTCCTCTTCAGATTGGGTGTGTTCAGGGGCAGGTGGGTCCTCAGGGTCCATCCTCTGAGGTTTAAACTGTTGCAAATAATCCCACCATGACGCCGATCGCAAACAGTGTTGAGCATAAAGCGGGGATATTGATTTGTTGTTTGCAGCCGTCTTTGTGGCTGCATGTTTGTTGTTCTGCCGGTCTTTGTGTGTGGCCGGCGCCGTCGTGAGAGGACGGCTTTTTGTGCAGCTTGCTTATTCTGCTGCGATTTGTTTACCACACTGCACGCTCGTGCCCCTGCGGCCTGATGGTGTTAGGCCTCAAAGGGGCCCAAAGTAGAGCTGGAGGGCTTGATCCGTACGCGCTCAAATTTCATGATTTCACGTGTAAAACAAAGGCAAAGCAGGGAGATAAATGCGCAAACGCATAACGTGGAGAAGAAGAGGAAGGGATCGCTCGGTTGGCAGCTTGACTGATGTTCAGCTGGAGACGAATGAGGCTGAAAATCCGCTTTCCTCTGGGGTGCAGTTACTCAAAGCTGTTGATACAGAGCTATTGCCGAGAGGATGTCCCCACATTACAGCCTCTCACACCTCTCCTCCCCTCCTGTGAAAGGAGTGGAATAATACCACCATCAACACTCGGAGGATTGAGCTCCATAAACACGGAGAGCTCTCCTCCTGAGGTTCCACACAAACACCAACCTCTGCTCCTTTCCTGCGACAGCTCAACATCAAGGAAGAAAACAGCAGAACTGGAGGCCTGGATGGAAGTCAGAAAAGGTTATAATACTCTGTAGATCCTAAAATATGTGAGCCAGAGCTTCCTGCGCTCCAACAGATTATTTCCTAAAGTAGGTGGAGGCAAACTTGCAGTTTCAAATGGTGAAAAAGCGTTTTAATGCTCAACACTAAACCCTGTCCAGCCTCATCAAAGTGGGAATGCAGAGGCTGCTCTTTCAAAGCCACTTGGTAAGCACATGTTCCTCGTGGAGCTTATTTGATTCAGGCGAGGGGACTTAGGAGCAGCGGCGAGGAGGTTTGATGTTCCTGAAGAGGGGGAGAGCCGTCGCCTGTTTGGGAACAGATGGGCCTCAAACTGCAAGTGGAATTTGATTATTGCCTCCATGGGACTCAAGCAGGAACTCACCAGAAAGCCAATTTTTTTTGCACTAAGTTCAATTTTTCCATTTGTCCTTCTCCATGAGTGTGAATTAGGCAGAGCGCAGCCGTCCTCTTGTAAGGACGCTCCTGTCATTGTTAACTGATCACCACTTTCCATGACAAACTACTTTATTTTGGTCAAATAATAGCAGGCCTCAGAGGCGTGCTGGAATCATCGGGCACGTTAATAGAGGAGAATCGTCTGAGGTGCAGACGATTACAGAGGCTGGAGGATGTTTTGCTCAAATCCTGACAATCCGTCAGCCGTGATTGCTCCTCTAACAGCTTTCCTTTGCTCAACTCCTGACTGACAGGTACATTTTTAGCAGTTTCTTTGTCTTGAGTTGAAGAGTTCATTGTAACTGATGTTCTTTGTTCTGTTTTGAGTTAAACCGTTCACAAAGTGTTGTTTTTTCCCCCCCTAATTTTAGGAGCTCTCCTCTTATTTAGTGGATTAAAAAACATTCATTGATGTCGTATCGCGCAGCTTAGCTGTCAACACAAGTTGCTGCTTGTTGGGCTTCGTGGATAAGAAAATCAAAAGGGTGAGACTTAAGTTTTCAACTTTATAAATCATATAGGAGATAGAAATGATCTGTCGTCGCTGATGGAGAAAAGAACTGTGAAAAAAGAAGATGAAAGGTCTTAGAGAATCAAGGAGGGCTAGGAACTTTCCCAGCTGGAAAAGGTCAACCAAGATGTCTCCAAGAACACGACAAGGACTCAACCAGGAGGGCAAACAAGAAGCAGAAGATAATGGACAGAAGAAGAAACAAAAAAGGGGTGAAACACCCCCCCCCCAACAAACACCACAAAGAACTGTCTCACATATGACTAAAACTCTTACTTCAGAAGAAAGGGGAACTTTCTGGAAGATGTTTGTCCTGCTACGTCTGGAGTTAAACTAAGCGTCTGCTTTTGGTGTTTTGAACATGTCCTTGTGGCATTTTTCTCATGGTGGAAGACAAACATGAAGAAAATTAAGATGAAAATGGCATTTCTGGGTATTTCCTTATTCAAACCGTTGTAAATCACGAGCAGACAAAAAAAAATCCTACTTGTGACATGGAAAATACACTGGGTGGGCCACAGTCTCCCTGCTGCCAGCACTCAGCAGGTTGGGGTTGCTCCTCGCCAACAGTCCCGCCCAGAACTCAGAGTTCAGTTCCTAATGAACTCCTGCTGCTCTGCAGAAACTATGTCCTTGATAACTCACAGGCTTTTTGATTTGGCTCAAAACAGCCTGATCATAAGTAAAAGACCACTGGGATCGCTTTGAAAGTAGATCAAAAAGATGATTGAAGTGAGGCTTTAAGCCTCCAGGGGAGCCGAGAGGTTCAGAGCAGTGTCTGACCCGCCTCTATGTTACACGCCACAGTCCATTCAATTTTGTTTTTTAAAAAACAGTGGGAGAAAATATACATTTGCTTTGCATGATTTAAATAACCTGACAATCAAAGGGCCGAAAAGGTGACCACAAAGAAAATGGCAGCGACAAAATTGCATCAAAAGAGCAAATATAGCTGTCCACAAAAATAAAATAGGCCAAGCTCACCTCTCCTCCTCAATCCCGGATACAGGTGAGCGGGCGCTTTTTTCTTTCACACCTTTCACACAGATGTGGCTAATTAACACATTAAAAAGGTGAAACCTACAAAGTAACTACTAAACAAGGAAATGTGCAAAGAAACTACTCTGGCTCCCACACTGGTGGGAGTATAATGGTATGGGGCTGCTTTGCAGCTGTAACCGTTGGACAATTTGTTTTAATTGATCAAACTATAACCTCTGGTATTTACCACAAAATCTCAAGGGAAATCATCTGCCAATCAATTCCTGAGGTTGGGCTGAGGAGCACTTAAGCTCTTTACTTTATTAGACTTGTTGCCACCTAACAGGGACACCATTTTTTTTATTTTATTTTAGTAGGGAAATAAATACTGTTTCACACAAGGACATGCAAGATTGGAATTTTTTCTCTCATAAATTAATTTAGAATTAAAAAGCACGTATGTTTGTTTTTATTACAATTTTAATCATTTAAATAACACAAACCAAAAAACAAACACAAATAAACCAATACCTACTAAACCTTTTAGCAATTATTAAAATGAAAATAATTCAATACTTCAATAACGTTTTTTTGTTTTTGCTTTTGAGTGTTTTTTATGTCATTGCAAGTTTCTTTTTGTGTGTAATTTTTTCCCCAGCTTCAGATAATGTTTGGCTTTTAATTTGATGAATCAAAGAAATGTTCCATCTTTGGATGGAAGGCAAGTCTCCTCAGCTGCTCAATTTTTAGAGCAAGATTTTTAAATAATTTTCTGTTTGAATTTTCTTTTTTTTCCCCCCAAATTGACTTTTTTGTGTCTTTAAACAAACCAAGTTAGTGAAGTTCAACAAAAACCCAACGGTTTAACTTTTTTTTTATGACATTCAGAGAGATGTTGTTTCTAAAAGTTTCCTAAACAGCTCTTTATTTATTTTTATGGTAAAATCAGCTTTGGCTTCAGCCATAATGTGCTTGCAAGCACAGTTTGAGAAAAACAAAGTATTTGTTGTAGAAAAATACATTTTAATCAACTAAATCTCACCTTTTTTGAAATTCATCCCATCAATTTGTTGAATGTTTTAATAAGAAGGAAGTAAAGGTCTATAGATGACCTGTCCTGGTTTTTGGTTTTCCGTTTGGTCAAAATATTTGAAATAATAGTTAAGTTATAATTTAAAGCTTTAAGATAATATCTATAATTTATACAATTTTTGACACAAATTTCAATAAACATGGTCAAAAGAAGAGTTTTCTGTGTTTTTGAGAACTACTTTGCAATATTTCTTTCAGTTATACCCTAAATGAAAACTTGATGTCAAACCATCTTGATACGTCTAAGCACACCACAAGGGGTAGTGCAGCCTTCTAAGCAGTTACTTGGTGATATTGATAAGTGTGTCTCCCTTGCTGCTGAGAAGAAGTGGCCACACAGCTTTGCAAGATCCACTAAATTTCTCAAATTTTTGTTGTTTTGGGTTGTAAAGAATGGCAGCTGCTTTCTCATTTAGAGGGATTTTTATGCTAGACAGCAGTGGATCTAGTTTGTTTTTCATGGACATGAACATGGGCGTGGCGGTTTGGTTCTTCTGTATTGCTTCATAGAAAACAGCTTTATAAACAATTGTCGATGGTGTAAAACTGAAAAATGCAGCTTTGTGGGCCAGGAGTCTGCTGAAAAAAATTATAACATTTGTGCAATTTAGCAACAAACTGTTCTATAATGAATCTGTAAGTAAAAGGAATAGGGATTAGACTATGACCAGCATTAAATTACTGCCAAAGTGTAATACATTACAGATTACTTTTTAAAAGTACTCAAGCGTACTGACTGTACAACAGCTGTGTCAGTGTAGCCTCGCAGTCTTTATGTAAGTCTATCAATGTCATTGACATAGAAACAACGGTATATAGTGATGTGTGGTGTCACCCATAGAAAATTCCTTACCTCTGGCTCTTGCAAAATTCGGTCAAATCCGTCACTATTGCTTCCTGATACGTGCGGTACTGATACTGAGGCTTCTGATTGGTTAGTTTGTAACCTGAAAACTTGCAATAAAGAAAGAATATCTTTAAAAAAGAGGATTAGAAGGGAGATATTAAGCAGAAGGTATAAAAGCAAGAATGGTTATTCTTACAAAAAATGACTGAATAATAACGACCTATTATTCAGTAGAAGTCTATTGGATTTTGACTTCTTGGAACCAGCAGGAACTTCCTACGAACATCAGAGAGTAGGGGTTGAGCTGTCCATTGTTTTTACGTTCTATGATCAATGCACATACGTTTATCCGAGAACGTTTTGGTTGAAGACTTTTATTTTGACAGTTGGGCCGCTACTTCCTGTTGTTTTGGGCATTTCCTTTCAGTCTCGGGAAAGACTGCTGATGGAAAGTAATCAGCAGGCTTTGCTCCCATCAATTAGGAGTAAAAAAAATACACTTAATGTGTAAAATAAGTATATAAATATGCTCTTATTAAATTAAAACACACTCCACAGCATTTTTGTTGTTGATAAATGTGTAAACTACGTGTTAACCCTACCTTCATCACAACTAGGACACAGCGCAGACTAGCGTCGCTGCATCCACCCACAGCAAGAGCAGCCTCGCATCACAATAGTAATGAAGTACGTGTTTGTGTATTATGTTTAAGTTATTTTACTAATAACACTCACAAAGATAGAACAGAATCCAAAAATAAGAAATTAAAATGTTTGCGTCTATGAAGTTCAACAAGCATCTTGGCTCAGTAAGTTGGCACGAATTTAAAAAACAAAAGTTATCAGTCACAAACAGTAAAAAAATGACTGTGATTTCCTCATCTGTTCATGGGTTATAGTTTCATTGCTCTAAACAATTACATTTTAGACTTTAAGCTTGTAGTAGGACAAGTATTTATTAAAGTATGAATAAAAAGGAATTACTACTGCCTTACATTGTGATGTATTACAACAACAAGTGCTGTTTAACTGTAATACATTACTTTTGTGGCAAGGTATTCAGTATTTGTCAAAAACTGGTTCCACATGCAGCAGGTTTTATTGACTCAGACAGGCAGACAGGGGCAAAGCTCAGCTAAAAGTCCACAAAGCTAAATCAGGGTCAGAGTCCAGGCAAAGGTCAGGGCAGGCGGCAAAGAGGCAGAGTCAAATACGAAGCAGGGTCAGGTCAACTGGTGCTCAGATCAGGAGAAATATGCAGGCTGAATAGCACAGGCAATACTTCGCACCGAGCCAGACTCTGTGTGCTGCTTATGTGTCCTGTGGCTGATGGCAGACGAGCATCAGGTGTGCGGTATCCAGGATCTGTGCGCTGGGGAAGCTGGGAGATGTAGTGTCAGTGGTCAGGAGATGACCCCCTCTGGTTGACCAGAGACGGAGACAGAGCTCAGACTCCTGACAGTATTCAATGTCTTCAACACTTTTTTGAGCTAATGCTAACAGTTTTGGCTAATTTTGGCATTCTTCCGTTTTTTAAAGATATTTTAACATCCAATCCTTGCATTATCATTCTGCTAACTGCTATTGCTAACTTTGAAACTTCTGCAGCTTTTATGCAAATTATGCATTTAACTCTTTAAGTTAGCATTATGCTAGCTTAATTAGCTAATGTAGGTGTTATTCAATTTATTTGAGTCTTAAATTGCTTTAGCATTACAGCAAAAAGCTATTTTTTGATTATTTGTTTATTTTTGCTTGAGCAATCTTCAAATTCCTAGGCTAATATAACGTTTTATGGGTTAAAGCAACAGGATGAAAGCATGTATATGGTTTTCTTTTTTTTCAATCTAGAGATATTTCTTCTCTACAGTTATTTGAAAGTCAATATTTATTCAATCCCTATACTTAAAAAAAATTCTTTAACTATAAAATGTTCACTTCTTTTGGGAGATTGGTACTCTGAAGTTTCAACTTTCATATTTAAATTATTCAAGCAAATCTGTTATTTTTATTTTAACTCCATTAAAAATGACTGGCAGAACCTTCAAAAAAAAATTTTTTTTTTTATTTCCAAAAATGTATTATAAAATTAAATGCAACTTGTTAAGCAATTCCGATTTAAAAATAATATATACAAATAAAAAGAGTGGTAGCAGATTGTTCTAGATCAATCATCTCAAGCTCTGCCACACCAGACAGATGGTTAGTGCTGACTTTGAGGGGCCTCCCACCATGTCTGCTAACAAGGTTCCTTGCCAATGTAGGGCAACTGTGACTGCGAACACACAAGCCTGGAGTGGAGCAAGCAGGTGGCCGGCCACTTGGGGCCAGCGCTCACGTGCGTCCACAATAAAAGTTTGGTTATGAGAAGATGCTCGAGTGTTTCAAGAGCGTGATGCAGAGGAAGGGCGTTCATGCTACAATGCCTCCTGGGAAATCAAAGTCTGCAAAAGGCATTAGCTTCGGAAAACACCCCAGCAATACAGTTGAGGTCAAAAACAGTTTCAAATCACGCTCTGTCTCTCTTTTTATCAACTTCATTTTCTCTGCTTTGCAGTGACAAGGCTGCTGACCTGGTTGGGAACTCTAAATTGAGTCTCTGATTATTTACAAAAAAGAAAGGAAATGATGGTCGGTGGACTTTTTTTTTTGTTTTTTTTTGTGCTGCAGAGCTCCTGCTGACCCAAATAGGCGTCGTGAGTCCCCAGCAAGCACATCAAGCAAATGTGTGCTCCTTTGCCAAAAAGACGCCGAGATGCAGTGGTGTGTGATCTAAAAATGCATGCATGCTGTCAGTCTCTGTATGTGCATGCGTTGGTTTGCAGCAGTGCCTTGGACGCAGTTGAAAGACGGATAGTTTTCACTGATGCTGTGGGGAAGAGGCTTTATTTGAATTTGCTCTCAGAAAGGTAGAAATATGTCTCTTTTAATATTCTGCATGCATGGATCCAAAGCAAAAAAAAAAAAAAAAAGAAAATGTTGGGTTTACCCATGATTCCTTGCACTTTCGGGCAAACAAATGTAAAAAGAACAAAAAAGGATTCAGCTGGAATTCCGACGAAGTTTCCTCCTGGACTCTTTTGTCTCTCCACATTATGCACAGTTTAATTAGTGGTGTGGACTTTCTGCAGAGCTTGACTGCATCCTCTGCAGTCTGGCCTATCAGCTTCCAGAGCAGCAGAGAGCTCCATCTTTGAAGGTCGCTTCGGCTTCAGAGGCTCTCTGATCTAACAGCTAAAGGACCAGGCCCCTACAGGGTGCAGTTACACTCTGAAAACAGCCTTCAAACTTTAAATTAGCAATCATTTGGTTCCAAAAACAAGAGGTGTTATGGAAGAGCGAATCATGTGATGTGGTCGTGAGTGTTCTGCCGGGATCAATCGAACCTGTGAGCAGATGGCATTGCATTCCTCTAGCAGACCGGGAATTGTCTGTGTTTGTTTTTTTTTCTGGAGTTGATAATTGGCCTGATATGCTTCGGACCAAAGCGTGTTCACAGCCCTTTCAATCACCACAGCGCAGCAGCAGCAGCGGCGGCTAACGCTCTGATTTTTACAGCTCATAATTTGCTACCTGGGCTGCAGACTCCAATTCCCATCAGCTCATTGCCATATTCAACACAGCTCTAATAAGCCATAATGACAGTTTATTTTATGAGAAGAACTCCAGCTATGAAAAGCAACAATAAATGTGACACTTTAATTTCTCTTCCAGCTGTAGCATTCCCAACTTTTTCCCCACACGTTTAGCCTACTTTATCGCCTCATCTCTCAAGACCCTGGGGAGTCAGAGAAATCAGATTTCAGATCATAAAGTCTGCGCTGTGTTTGCTAACAGGGTTTGCACGGGTAAACGCAACCGTGTGTGGGAGACCTGGCTGGCCGTCTAAAAAAAGAAACAGAGTAATTGCATGTGCACCAAATGAGTGTGTGTTTTTGTGTGCGAGATGCTCGGCACTTCAAAGCTTTGATGTTGGAGCTCCTAAATGAGGGCCACCAGAGGTCCAGACTAATGGGACATCATGGGGAGATTAGAGGCCAAGTGGAGCAGGCTTACAACATGGCATTAAGCATGTGTATGTTATGAGAGGCAGCGCGCGCACGGCCTATGCTGGGCTTCCGGTGTGTACTCTTTGTAATTAAAAGAGAAGGTTTGTCCCTGAGTGTTAGACTGAGCTGGTGGATAATTAGACAGGAAGTTTGCATGAATGTGGAGAAACATTTACCGTATTTTTCAGAGTATAAGTCACGTTTTTTTTACAGTTAGGCCAGGGGTGCGTCTTATATTCAGGAGCGATTATTTGTGATTTTTAAAAACATAAATAGACTCATATGCCATATAAGGCTTGTGCTTTTCATCCATAAAGTGCGACTTATATGTGTTTTTTTGAATTTGCATTTTTTGGCTCCTGCAACTTATGCACCAATGCAACTTATACTCCAGAAAATATGATAAATAGGATTTTTTTCTTTATTATTATGCATCATTTTGCTGCTGCGACTTATACTCAAGAGTAACTTATAGTCCAAAAAATACGTTACACATTTTGGAGACAATTTCAAAACCAAGAATGTTTTTTGTGCCTTCTTTTGTATGGTATAAATCCTTTATTAAATAATCATAACAACAATTAATAATAACAATCATAAAAAGAGCATTTCTGTACAAAGATCCCTTTAAAACAACAACAACGGCAGTCCTAGCGGTGCGAAAAATGGGATCCTGTTCGTTGGTCCTCCCAGGCAGAAGGGGGCGCTGTGGCTGTCAGTCCCAAACTTCTCTGATACTGGCTCCAAAGGCAAGCTGGATCCCCGAGGCTCCAAGGCACTTTGAAGAGAGTCAGTGGGGTCCATAGATGTGGGCCTCAGAGGTAAGAAGACAGCAAGCGGGGTGGGGGTCGAGAATCCACGGGATTTCATTCTAAGCCAGTGTTCAGTGTGTGTGTGTAAAGTTTCTTGTGTTCCCAGGAAAGAAGACTACTGTATATACATCTGTATATACAATTGTTGGGGTGTTTGTGAGCGTGGGAGGGAACTCTGGGACATATCTCTCCTTCTCATGGCTTATGAGTCCCTTCAGAGCAATCAACACACTCCGACTGGTTCCTAAAAAAAGGAACTATAAACATACGATAAAAAAAAGGAGCTTGCCTTGTTGTGCGAGACTTAAAGTAAAAACAAACAGAACAAAAAACCAAGACAATGATTCCCAAATAGGCCACAATGAGCCAAATAAGTTGAGGCGGTAATGTGCGGCGAGAAGGGAGAGGAAGGGGTTAGGTCCTTAAAACCATGGCTTTTGAGGTCCACATGTAAATATATCAGTGTCGCATCAACTTCCTCTTTTAGTTTTTCCACAAACAGTTTGCTTTTAAGGCTTGTTGTGTGTCCGGAAAAGCAGTCAGTCGATTGACACAAACCGTTTTCTTAAACAAAAAAAAACAACAAAAAAAAGAATGTGTGAAATTTGTCCCTGCGGTAAAGAAACAGGGGGTTTTTAGTGCTCTGTCAAAGTCTCCCTCATTTTTTCTCCTCTTTCTTCAGTAGTTCTGCCCTGACCAGCAATCCATAGGTTGCACCTCCCTAAAGCTCCCGAAACTCTTAGCATTTAGAGCAATGTAAACATGACCTTTGTGACAGGAACTAACATAATAAGGACAAGTTCAAAAGCCCCCTCTTCGCATCTCCACAGAAATATATATATATATATATTTCATTTTATCACTTTTCCATCTCCAGCTTTCTTCGATCACAGACTGGCAAGAGGCCAGCAAGACAACAAAACAAAAACCGATTGAGCAGAAACGGCAGGGAAGTCGGTGACTATTAACAGCACGAACGCTCAGTAACTAAGAAGAGGAATGAGGCGGACAGGGAGCAGAGTCTACAACAAAACAGCAGAGGGATCCCACAAAGAAGCTAAGCTCTAGGCAACTGTGTTCACATGTGATCAAAAAATACGGTCCTAACCTACCACCTTTCCAACACAACGTGTCCAGCTCTCGTCTGTGAAGTTTTACAGCACCCACTTCCAAAACTAGACAACTCTATGACACTTTTAGGAGCGACTCTCTTGTTGGAGCAGGAATCTGTTGCTGATATGTGTCGATAATTCCTTTTTGAGGCTGAACATCCCTGCAGGTCAGCAGTTCAAGGCGATAAGGCTCGTTTATCGCAAATACTGGATGGTGCCAGGTTTGGAGATCTCCACGTGATCTCGAAGTCAGGTTACACTAAAGTGAAGTGGTGGAAATGAGAAGAGTGAGTGGCTTTCACTGGAGGGATGCCCACTCTCACGCCTCAGTGCAGCAGCGCTGTTGGTTGAGTTTGACTTTGTGCTTGAGGCCATCGTACAGTTCAAAGTTGTAGTTCTCCAGGGTTGTGGAGGAGCGCGATGATAGGCCGCTGTACGAGCACGTGCAGTACAGGAGGAGTCCGGAGCACACCGCTCCGACCAGCACGCCCAGAGAGCTCATGACGATGATGGTGACCAAGATGGGGTCAAGGGTGGACAACCATGAGTTGTCCTTCTCGGAGACGCTGGTCACCGGAGGCTCAGAGAACGGAGACGCAGTGTTCCCATCAGAAAACTGCAAATCTGTGATGAGAAACCCAACAGACAGCAACACAAATAAACACACTTAAAATCTGAATACATTTTTGTGTATTTTACGACTTCCTATTTGTTTTTAACATCTAATTTGTACATCTTTTGATTGACGGGTGACCAGTGATCCCTCTAATGTAGAACTGTCTTACTAGATTGGTTTGTCCTCAGGTTTTTGCCCATTTTCTGTAGGTACGGTGTTTGTGGACACGAGAAAAAAGCCTTTCAATGAAGTTTATGCATCTAAATGGTGGCTAATGGCTAACGGTGGTGTGTACTTTCTGTAGGTTAACCAATAAAAAGAAATTAGAAAGCTATAAACGCCCTCTCTCTGGTTGTGTCCAAATTCCCCAACTACTTTGTGGAGTATACAAAGGGTTTGCCTTTTTTTTTTTTTTAATCGAGGTGTCTGTATCTAGAATTCTAAAATTCAGTGCCCTAGAAATTTCCCAGAAGTCTCTGCGAAAAACTACTGTGCATCAGTGCTCAATAGATAAGTGAATATAGACCACAATGCATTGCGTTTGAACAGTTTGTAATTTTAATGTATTTAAATGTGTATTTAAATTAATGTTTTAGAAATTATCCAAGTTTTCATCATCAGAGCGAAGTAGATTCATCGATAGTCTTTGGAGGAGTGTTGTTACATGAAAGGAGTTGTGTCAAACTGTCTGAATTAAAAAAAATGAAAAACTTGATTATGCGCCCCTCCAACAGATTTCGCCCTAGGCGATCGCCTAGCTCGCCTTTGCCCAGAGCCGGCTCTGCCCTAATTGGTCAAAATTCAAACTGGTTGAACTTTAAACAAGCGTTCAATTGCTACGTTTTGTACGTAGAGCCCTAAAATGATCGTAGGAACTTGCGTAGCGAAGCATGAACGTAAGAGATTTGAACACAGAAGCCTAAAATGTGCTTTTACGGCTTTTTACATAAACTTTATTGGAAGTGGTCACTTGAATGAGCGCTGCAGAGGGCAGTGTGAACGTAGCATTAGAAATAAATATGTTTCGGTGTGGGTTTTTCTTCAGGGAAATCATAACATCTTGCCAAGATTTGCTCATCGTCCACAACATTGTCCATAGTGGGTCATAGAGCGTTTTGTCCATTACCTCCTCCTAGTGGGTCTCTGCTGCTGAAGAGTCGTCCATCTCCAAATTCATTGGGTCTCTTAACTGACAGAAAAACAGAACAACAGGACGGATTTAATACTCAAAAACTCGTCAAAACCTTTCTCCAGACTGCAGGTGACATATTTGATTGACTTTTCCTCTTAACTAAACAGTTTCAGGCAGATACCTGAATAATTCACCAATTTTTCTGAAGTTACATAGTTTTCTTTCCTTTGTGATCCCGGAAGAAAAACAGAGATATTTCAGGCACTTGTTTAATAGAAAAATACGACTTTATTATTAGAGAAACATTCCTGTCAAACACGGATGGTATAAGACTGCTCATTCTGTGTTAATACAAACAGAAGACATCACAAGGTAAGTACAAGCAGCACCATCAAAATGAAGAATGATATGACGAGAGAAGGAAACTGGTGCCTGCAGTCCATTCTGAGCAGCGGCTCAATCAGTTTTTCGCTCCACTTTGTGTGTGTGTGTGTGTTTTTGCTGGTCTTGGCAAGCATTTAGGAGTGGGAGTAGCTGCTTGGCAAGGCACTCATCTGGACCTGGAGGCCTTTGATGGCCAATGGCATTATTGATGCTGTTTCCACAGCAACGGGAGTTGGCAGCGGCTTGAGCGATGGAGGTGCGGTGAGAAAAGTGCTTACCGCAGCCTTAATAAATGTTATCTATCCATTAACTAATTACAACTATTAGACGCTTGGTGCATAATGGGTGTCGAGATGGATCAGGTATTGTGTCCCATTCCCTCCCCCTTCGTCCCCAAGTTGATTTAAAAGCACAAAGTGGGAGTGTGCCAGAAATATATACATTTATTTATTATTTTTTTTCCACTCGGGAGAGAAAAGTGCAGCTATGTAATTGTGTAAACCAATTGAGGCGCATTCTGCTGAGCTGTGGGGTTGCGGGTGATGGATTTTTGCAACTGTGACAGACCCAGAAAGCAGTTCCAGGTTAAGTCTCGCAGTGAAGACCTCAATTCCAGTTAAACCTGCTGAGCTTGTGTCAGCTCTCACCTCCTCTGCAGTGACTGATGAGGGAGGAATTGGTGCCAGCTTGTCAACCTCAGTTGCACTTTTTGAAACATTTCACAATAAAACAGGCTTTTACCTCCCAGAAGTGATAAATATTAGTTGAAGGAGCACTGGCTTTGTCTGTTATGGCACTAAAGGCTGCAGCTCTGCTCTGGTTTTTTATAGGATCCTTTGATTGAGAGCAGATATTTAGAGAGTAAAAAAAAAAGGGGGAAGTCATGGCTTGCAGCTGGTCCAGCGGCATTGTGGGATTTGTAGGAGAAATAAATCAATGGAAAAGTCGTGATGGCAGACAGCTGTTTCTATTTACAAGCCTAAAAACAACAAGCACATATTTACACTGAAAACAGGACATGTTGCAGAGAGGCTTTCATCCGGGCAGCTCAAAGACAAGGGGAACATCTGGAGGGGGTGGTATGAAGCACAAACGGGGGTGGCTTTATTACGCCAAAGAATCAAGATGAAACACTAAGCAGTGAAGGCGGCTGGATCCATGACTGATCATCAGGAAAAGCCTCATCTCCACCCGAGGTGCAGGGCTGTACAATCTTGCATTCCAGCGGTTTGGAAATGTGCACATGCGTTGCCGAAAAGGTCCGGGGGACGCCGCGAGCCGCAATGTCTGAGGCTTGCCAGTCCGTTTTCGCAGCGCGCCGAAAGGCCTCCCCTGCCTAACAGTTTTTGCTCGCGGCGCTCCAAAGCTTCACGTCTCTGGGGGCTTGTTTCAGCCTTGCGGTTTGGCAGCTTCTGCCAAGTCTTGCAACAGAACCAACTGCCCCCACCCTGGTTTTCTCCAGCCCACACGTCTTTATGTATGTCCACGCTGGAGTGGCTTCAGAAGGACAACTCCATGGCCCTACGCAGGAGCAAACTCCTTGTTGGAACAAAGATGGCAGCCGCAGCGACATCCAGCAGAGTCTCGGAGAGGACAAGTGGAGTTACAACCAACGCATCCGGGAAACCAAAGGAAGGTTTGCAAAGTAGAGTTGTCCATCCTGTAGAACTCATGCTGCTGATGCTGACATCCATATCTGCCAAGAAGATGCAACCGCCATCTCTTTAGCAGAGGGTGCGGTGTCGATCCCGGCTGTCCAATCTCACTGTCAGGACTGGTTCCACCCCGGGGGTGGCCATACTGGTAGACCAGTTTGAATACTGGAAGCACTGCGAGGAGCTGTGATAGGCCACTGACAGCTGGCTCTTCTTGGTGGCAAGGTGTTGTCGACAGCAACAGAGAGCTCTGACCAAGATGGCTGCTGCCAGGAGAAGGAGGGCGCCGCCAGCAGCCATAATGTAATACCAGTGGATGGGCAAGGGAGGCACAGGAACACCTCCCCCTGGGGGAAAGATACAGAGTAATTGGCCAAAGGGAAAGGGAGGATTGGCACTTCAATCCCTACTGATCTTCATCAAACGTGCGCCTCATTTGAGCATGCACAAGCATGCCAGTTGCAAACAAAATAAATCGTCCAGGTCAAAATGTGAAAAAAACCAAAAAGCATCCACCTCCCGGGCTGCAGTTTGAAGACAAGCTTTCACACCAAGATCATCAAGAGATTTGGTTTGGAACTAGCCCAATCGCTGATCCAGTAAATGCAATGGAGTCCCTTTTGTTTTTTTTGGAAGCTCCACTGAAATTACTTGGTGTGAAATTCAAGCCAAGACAATTAGTTCAACAAGCACTTGCACACAGTAAATTAAGGAGCTTCCTCTGCTTCGGGTTGCCACAAACAGCCTTCTGAGGAAGTATCGAAGCCATGCAGGAATCAGGAAGTCGGCATTCCAGAGTTCTCTCTAAGCTGACAGAGGGTTGTGATTTGTATTTTCTGTTGCAAGTAAAGCATTTGTCCTGATCTCTTTGTTTGAACATTCATTTCAGGCCAGTCCTCTCCTCCTTAAAGCCAAGCTGTCTCCACACCGTCTCCTTCCTCCTGCCCCTGGCGCGGACCTCCTTAAATTCTTGGAAAGGGCCAACCAAAAAGTTTCTTTATCCAAAAACAAAAACCCAAAAGGAGCTCAAATAATGGAAGCCACATGTTCCAGAACGAGCAGCGTCGAGGCCGAGCACCTCCCGAACTCTGCTCCGTCACTCCATCTGATTGCTTTTCACTGAGAGGAACTCTGTGTGTGATATGAGTCGGTGCCTGTCAGGGCTTAGGGACTCTGCGCACACCGTGTGTGTTCTTGAAGGCACAGAGGTAAGAAATGCACATCCATCACATTTGCACTCTTATCTTATTGGAAGGTATTATGAGATGCCAAAACAACAATTTCACGAAGTCCCTGCAGGATGCTCGAAATACTTTTCACCAGCCGAAGAGTTATTTTAAATCCCTCTAGGCTGTGTCAGGCAGCCTAGAACTCAGATTATGGAGCTCTTTTTAAATCTCTGACTTCATGAGGTGAGCTTGATTTACCTTGCCATGTGCAGTTTGACACTAATCCTCAGTTTCCACTGAGATTGACAAGGAAAAACTCAGGAACTGCAACAAATTTGTAAAACAACCTGCTTTTGCAACTCGGTTAGAGCTTAACCCTCATCAGGTCTTTTATTTGTCAAGATGTTTTAGCTGTGGAGCACCAGTTCAACTTACCAGAAGATAGTCATACAGTACGTGAAAAAGAAATGTAAACAAATATGTTTCTATTTTTCTTAACCACAAACATGACCCGATCAAAAATGACTCCAAACGTCATTTTGGATTTTTCAGAACAAAAAGCATTTTCAATTAAAATGTGTTTCCAAGAATGATCCGGAGAAATAGCAATGCTAGTTTTTTTGTCCACTAGATGGCACTATTTTTTCTCATTCAAATAACAAAGGAGTATTTTTCACTTTTTTCCTTTTTAAGAATTTTATTTTTTATTAATGTATATTTTTTACAGGTTGTTAGCAATTTAGCTAACTCGTATCAGATTAGAATATTGAATTAATTATCTTTGAAAACAATTTTATGGAAAACTATGTCAATATGGTGACCTTTTAAGTTAGAAGAAACCTACTTAATTAACATTTAAATGTAGTATTGAAGTCTTAAACTGTGAAACGTTATTACAGTATTTATTTAAAAATGGTAAAATATCTTAAATGCTAAAATTTTACAGCAGTTTTTTGGTAACATAAACATTTGATATCTTTTGGAGTTTTTAAATTGTATTTATTTATTTATTTTTCACCAAAAACCAGAATTTCATATATATATATCCAAAATGCTAACATTTAGTAAAAATGATTCTCCCTATTCCTTATCTTTCTTTTTTAGAGCTAAAATAAGAAATTATGTAATCATACTGGCAATTTATGAAGGTTAAGCCCACCAAGGGACTGATTTAAGATGAAAAATACATCACATGATTTTTTCTTACGTTTTAGTATCAAATTAAGCAAAATCTTTAAGAATCTCTAAAGGGTTACCCAAAATTCAATCTATTTTATTAGTTCGGTGACGCTTACATGCTAATGCTGCACTTTAATTAATCTAATTGGCTTCATCCGCCTGAATTTTGTCTCCAGTTCGTCCCCCCCAGGCTAATGCATCGGGCAAGAAGGCAGACGGAGAAAGAGGACGACTCACCTGAGTTTTCTGGAGGAAAGGCGGTGTTGGGCTCTGCGAGGACAGGGAGGCAGATTGACAGGAGGGAGAGGAGAGAGCTGTTAGATAACTTCAGCAATGAAGGAAAAGTCAGACAAATGTCAGACAAATGTCACATGACTCCTGGAGAAATTCGCTTTGCTCAGACAACTCGTCGTTTATGGCATTTACTGGGCGGCGCTGTGAGAGTTTGTGTGCTTTCTGAGTGAAAGTTGTTTATTAGTGGATGGAAATACACCTTCAATCTGACCGCCTGGAATGCAAACACCGTGAGAAGGTCTGGGGGAACAACAAAAAAAGATGGGAAAGTGACTCGGGAGCTTTTCTGAGTGGGAACGCGCTGTGAAAAACTCAACTGTGCTGCGAGATAAGAAATATCCCAGGATGCTTTGGGAGGGGCAAAATGGAGGAGAGGGACGGGAGCAAGGAGGGGGCTGGGCTGTCATCTTCTGCTTCCAAGCTGCTCAGACTCCCATGACTCTCAAAAAAAAAAAAAAAATGACAGATAGAAAACACACAAACCTAAGCGCACACACTCCTTCAATTACAATGTGGTCTGGGTCCAAAGCGCTCTGAACATCAGTCCGAAGCGGCGATGGCAGGCTGTTGGCTCTGGACCTGCAGCTCGGGCTCTGATCTGGTTAAGACCCTCTCAAAAGGCCCTGCATGGGCCAGATTAAAGCTCGGCAGCGAGGAGTTGCTCGGTAAACAGCCTGCCTAGTAATTCCTTTTGACGTCTCAGGAAAAGACGTGTTTACAAATACGACATAGAAGTGAGAGCATGAGGGATCGAAAAAGAGAGGAGGAGGAAAAAGGAGAAATCTAATGAAACATAGATTAGCATCTCCGAGGCCCACGGGGCATTTGTGGCCTAGTTTTTGTATTCTTTTCTTTTTTGTGGATGGGTAAACGTTGTCCCTCCCACTCCCTCCTCCTTTCATCTCCGCGTTCGATGGGTTTTTCGGAGAAGATGATAAAACGATGAAGTGATAGCTGCGCTGACAGACGATAAGAAGATGCTGGCGGGTCGAATTCTTAAGTGTGTTGCAGCCTGTTTGATTACATTTCAAATCTTCAGGTAGAAGACTCTTTTTGTACCAAAAAAAAAAAAAACTTCCAAAATGTCTTCGACTTACGTGTACATTCTTGGAGAAGGGGGCTGGAGCTCATGTTGATGTTGTCTACCCAGATGTGTCCTCTGGTGCCACGCTCAAAGAAGCCCTCCATCACCACCTATCAGTAGAAAAAGAAACAAAACAAAGGATGAGCAGGGAAGAGGAGGAGAGAGAAAAGTTGAAGAAACCGAGACAGGATGAGGGCACAGGGAAGCGGCACATTGAGAACGGGGACGAATAGCAGCGGGAAGAGGAGGAGGAGAAGCGGGATGAAAAGTTAATACGATCCCTGTGATTACAAAGTTGCACTCAACTCTTGCGATCTTCCCTTGGAAGCATCTTCAGCTTACTTTTTCATGAGAGCGGTGACTGCTTGTGAAGTCTTTGACAAATGCGCTGTGAATCCCCGAACAGCCGCCGTCGGCGGAGACAATGCAGCGCACACGCCTCCTTTGAAGTCCAAATGTGGCACCGAGACAAGCCGGCTTTTTCCTCTGCGCTGGCTCACCAGAACCGGTTCCGTTTGTTAGGGAATCCCCAAAAGAATTTGAACCCTCATCTGCTTCAGATTTCCTTCACACTGCACCCTTGAGAGCGAAGAAAACCACCGGAACACGACGTGGTGTTATGGGCGTGTCCCGCCTGTCAGGAAACCCTTTGGAGGACTCTGTCTCTCAGCTGGTGGGGGAATGGCCTGTTTTGCTTAGACTGTTGCCGCCATGACGGAAAAAAATAATAAAAAATTGGATTGACCTTCTCGCTTCACCGCATCGCGAAAGAGACGTTTTAAAACGGTTGTTGGTTAGCCCGAAAAGAGGAAAGCACCTATTTTCCGTGGCTCGATTCTAGTCCTCAGGACCAAGAAACTTGTTTTGAGTCTAGTTTGGGTTTCCAGACCACCTGCGTTTGCCTTCTAAAAGACCTACCCGGAAGTCTTTGGGAGAGCGAGGCAGGATGGTGCGGCCCTCCTTCCAGCTCATGCCTTGATCGTCTTTCAGAGTCCACAGGACGGATTCCTCATTGTGGGGGTCCCTCAGCAGTACCCTGAGGTGACCCTGCGCGTCCCCCCGTAGCTGGTAGGAGAAGATGAGGCACAGGGGTCCGGTGTCAGCGGCTACCGTGGGGCTGATGAGTTTGGCTCTCTGCTGTTCTGTCTTCACACTGGCGTCTATGTAGATGTAGCTGTCGGCAGCTGCAACACAGAAGCAGAACGTTACGATGATAAAAAAATATTTTACCTATTTTGTGCAACAGAGCTCTAAAGCAGAACAGTTACCACTGTCTAGGGCTGCCACAAACAACTACTGCTGGAGGCAATAAGGTATTATATACTTTAATAATTTAGTGAAAAGCAACAAACATGACCTTCAGCAATATATTTTTTCCAATTGAGTCTTAAATATCGGTTCATATTTTAAAAAGAGCTTACGTTTTATGGATGACTTAAGAGGTTTTGAGCAAGGTTCTACTGGTTAACCATTTACCACCGGAGATATCCAAATGGTGCAAGTAGCTGCTTGTTTTCACATCGGAATCAGTTGGAAACTGCGTGTACGGCTGGAGAGTTGTGGTAATTCAAATAGTGCTCCCAATAGTGTTCCCAGTGGTCTTTTAATTTTTACGCCATTTTTTGTCAAAAAGAAAAAAAAGAGAGATTCGTTTTCTAGGATGTTGTTCCTGCAGAACTGAAAAAACAGGGTTGTGGGCGGGACGTCTGGTCCAGAGCCCCGCCCTCTTTGCTGTTAGCTAAAATGCTAATGTGCCATGTTATTTTAACAGATTCATTTAGAAGGGTTTTTTTGGTAAACAAACAATGTTTAACAATGTTAAAATTTCATAAATTCATACATTGTGACAAACCCTTCATAATCCCCTGTTAGAGGATGCTGGGAAATGATCTTTTGGCACAAACAGTCACGCTATTACCACCATTAATTATGGCTATTCACACATCCATCAGCGTCCCCTGTGTGACTTCATGTAGTTTGACACTTCTGACTCTTAATAAGAGAAAAAGAGCAAAACTAATCATGGGTTGCTAACAGGAATGGGATCCCTGCAGCACAATGGTGACACTAAACAATAGGGAAATGACAAATATAAACACGTGGAAGAAAAGGTCCATTGAGAAAGCCGTACACATTTGGAGTGCTTAGGAGAAGTCAAGCCAAGACCCTGGGGGCGTATTTCTCTTCATTCCCATCCAGGTAAAAGACTTCGGCAATGGGAAAGTCCGACAAAAATGGCACGCCGCACCGTTTGTTTACACCAGAGGATGTTTAGTTTGCAAATTGGATGCTGACACGAATTCCATTGTGAGATGAGGGAGCCAACTGTACGCTCCAGAAGGATAAAAGGAGATCGCTTGCGTTTCTGTGAGAAAGTGACTCAGTGTGGAGTCTGGTGGAGAATTTCTTAAGTGGGCCCTGTGGGAAAACGTCCACCATCAACAATCTGCACATGAAACCACCTGTTTTTGCGCTGCAGGAACCGGAGTCGGGAGAAAGCTCCGGGGCGCGCAGCAAGTTTTAACGCATCACGTTACACAGTGACTGCATCTGTAACCTTTTAGCTGTGTGACTGCGTTTGAGCGCTCTTCCTGCAGACGACGAAGACGGTATCTTCGAGAACCAACGTGTCTCGGATATGACAGGACCCCCTCCGCTCGCCTTACACCACTGTGACACTCCCGCATTAGCGTGACAGTGCATCTCTCGGTCCTTCCCAGCAGTCCGTGTCATTTTTCAATCATTCTTCTTCCTTGTGATGCCACTTGAAGGGTGTAATCCTGCCGATACGCAGATAAAAGTTTCTTGTTGTTGTTTTTTTTTCAAAAGCCTTGCCCTGTGCCTCTCGTTTGCTGCACAGCTCATAATCTAGCCAGCCTTGCTATGCGCAGCACAGCAGACCATTATTAATCTATTTCACAGTGTTTTCCTGGCGCGGGAAGCAAACAATGACTCAATCTGTGAGGTTATTTTTACAGGATGTGTGTATTAAGGCACATAATTTAACCGCAGTCCATGGCGGCTCAATCCAGCTTTGTTTCCAGTTTCATGACAAAGGTCAAGAGGTGAGGAGATTGCGGCCCATAGGTCACACGGGGGGTGGGGACCCCACTGAGGATTAAACAGCGATTTGATAGTGGTGAAATAATGATCCCCCGGCTGCTTGGGATTTTCGACCTTTGACACCAGCGTAAAAATCAAAGACGTTACGGAAAGATTGAAAAAAAAGATACTTCATGCATAGAAGCTGCAACATGACTAATTTAAGCAACTCTTTTTCCCTCCACACGTGATGAAAGAAGCTGCTTTGAAGCCCCCTGTCAACCTCGGTTGCGAGCCAAATAGGTCACGTTTCTGAAGCTTTTCTCTGCTTTTGCAGAGGGATCTGGTGTCCTGCTGAATGCGACCCAGGTGACTCCACAAACTGGACATAAAAGGGAGCGTGCTGAAATCTTTCCAGCTGCCAAAACGCAACATCTTTCACCCTCGGAACCAATACGTTCCAAACTAACGTCAGGATAGCAACCCTCAACCGTCCCTGTGAAAAATTCTAAACAGCGATGGAAATATCTCCTGAGCCCAGCAGGAAATCTCGGCTGTTTTTAGTAAAAACATGCCAAAAGCTGCACTTTTGATCCGTGAACATGTATAAAGCAAAACCGAATAATTACTTCTTGAAGGAATGTCTGAGTAGATGGACGTCTACGTGGCATCTCCTGGGATGTGCCGGAGGTAAGAGAGGGGGCAGCTGGGAATAACTGTTCAATTTTGGATTCTCCTGCTTGAAGCTTAATTGGAGCTACTGGGCCTTAACCCCTTTCCTGCTGGGACTTTTTGGCACAGTGGCAAGAAAACCACACGAGGCAGCCTATATGCACTTGACACGGCGGCGGCATTTCTCATTCTTTCTGATTCATTTTCGTCTTCATTCACTCTAAAAGAGCAGCTCTGTTGGAAGACAACGCTGGCGCTAAATTAAACTGGTTTCAATTTAAGGAATTATTTTAATCAAATTGAAAAGGGGTCTCGATGAATGCGCAGAGGGAGAACTGCTTCATTTAATTGAAGAAAACAGTGTTGTGTCTAGACACACTGAAGTTGATAAACTTGATGCATTTGTGCTTGTCCAATTTTTCCACCCAAATGAAATTCGCCCTGCAGCTGCATACAGAAAAGCTGCTCAGCCGATACAAGAAACCCATCAAACGCAAATATACATTTCAAATTCTTTATGGCCTTCTACCCAAAACTTAACCTCTTTGAATAATCATTTAGCGTTGCAGTGAAGAAACAGAAAAACACATTTAGTACGGTTATTTATGGTGTAGAAATTGGAGCAAATTACACAAAAGTGACAATTAAATTGTAAGTGACAAGAGGTAAAACTGACAAGAAAGTAAAAAAAAAAAAAAAAAACTGGGCTAATTATCTTTTTGTATCTGTTTGTTAACAACTTCACAATCCTTTGAATTCAATTTAATAGAAGCATTATTATGGTTAACATTTATCATCATTTCCTGTTTTTACAGGAAGTACTCGCCTAGCTTGCGCTCGCACATTTGTTTAGGTTATTTCTTGGCATCTATCTCAAAGATTTTTTATTTTTATTTTTTGGAAATGAAACAGTTTTTTATTAAGTAAAGTTTGTTTTTTACCACCATCCTTCAGGCCAAAACAAAGCCAAACTAACTGTGTGAACTCTAAAAACTCTTGCAAGAGCTAAGTCCTATTAGCGGCACTCCTAGCATAGACTACTAGTTACTTCTACACTGCTGTGTAGAAAATGAAGATGTGTAGTAAGGCAAAACCAAAAATGAATAGAAATGACGATTATGACAGAATTCCCTCATTACTCAATACTTAATGCACTAATGCGTTTACAATTTTGTCGGGGTGTCCGAATGTGTTTGAACGATTACATCATCTAAGTTTCCGTCATCAGAACACAATGGATTTCTATTTTGGCTTTTTAAATTGTTCACATTGATAAGGTTTTTAACTTTGGCAAATGGATGATGTCATACTCGGCTTTAAACAAAAACAAGTAGTGAGCAAGTGTCCGAGTTGCAAAAAAAATCCAGGTATAGTCCTGCACTATATAATCTTTAAGACGGGTTTTAGGGGGTAATCTTACTTAATGTACAAGAAAAGGATCAACAATATGGCAAAAAACAGACTTGCTGTGTTTAGCCGAATGTCTCTAGGGCAGCTACTAGCATAGCTACAGGATGTTTTGAGTTGTATAGAGAAATAATTCAAAATAACAGTACAAATATGTTCACAGATTCATTTGTTGATAACTTATTTGTCTGGAATTGTTGCTGCGTAAATACATAATTATAACAACCACTAGCATTGTTGCTATAAGAAGTAGCAGTGGAAAAATAAAGGGCTAAAATTACTTTTTTAATGCTAAATTATTTCATAATCTTCACATTTATTGTGTATTTATCCTTTCTTATGTCATTAGATATTATGTTTAAAACATCTTTGAATAGCTGCTTTCATGTTATGGAAGTACATAAAACAAACAAACATGTAGCCTTGGTTTACAACATGAATGGTTGTGCGCACCAAAAGAGGAGCAATTAGGTCAAGATTTGAACCAAAGCCCATGTAGTGGTATTTCTCACATGGTGGGAAAAATGTTCAAACTGACTGCCTTGAGGAGTCTCACCTTGGCTGTGCGTGGACCAAAGCAGTGGGGAGTTGGGGTCATGTGTCCACCCACACAGGCCATGTTCAAAATCACACATGGAGTCAGAAGGAGGAGGGGAGGCTACTGCAGGGAGGCGAGCAGAGAGACGACAAAGTGCAGAGCGCCATGAGCGTTCGCATTCATTTCAGGTGAAACATCCCGCTTTTATCTCCCAGCAGCTTCCTGACCTGTAGTGGTGACGGGAACAGCGGTGGCTTCTGTGTCAGGAGGCACCGTTGTTGTGACAGTGGCTGGAGTGCTGACTTCTGCAGAAACACACAAACAAAGCGCACAGTCAATCTTCAAAAAGATGTAAAAAGGACAATAAATATTATTTTAGAGGCATTTTTTCCATGGTGTCCAGCAGCGAGGATGGAAAACTAACAGATAATTATAGCTCTCAGATCTGTTTACCAACTCCAAGAAGCAACTATAAATACGTGAAATTGCTGTTTTACAAGGGGCAACGTTGCTGTCTAATGCATAGTTTCAAGAGAATAATAATGTTTGAGAAGCTAATGCGAGCTAAACATATACGTGAGAGTCTGCGCTCCAGACTAAATCCCTGTCTTGTCTCCTGACAGAGGCATTCAGAAAAAAGACACAGACGGTCCCAGAACACCCACGAGGTCTCTCTGTCATGTTGTGTCTGCAGGTTGTGGCGTCAGTGTGTGTCCAAGGCACATACTGGCTAAAATGTGCAGGCAAACATACAGTGTAGGCACCATGCTGATACACACACATACACACAAAAAAGCCTGACGCTGAGGCTGATGGATGGATGTGTCTAACAAACTCCCCTCGACCTTGGACAGGATGATCACACTCTGAGACCACTCACTAGCTGTCAGGGAGACTCCAGCGCACACACAAACACACTCCATCCACCATGCTGCTGTCGGGGCTGTTGTGTAGCCCCTCATTCCATAACTCAAGCAAGAAACAGAAACTTTAAAAAAACACACCATTAAAGCACACTGTGTGCGTATAGAAACAGACATGTTGAAAAAGCCACAGATGGAATTTGAAGTTTTATTAGGAGCAGATGGGTCTGTGGAACTGCGCACAGAAGTCTGGTTCACATCTCATCTTAAAGCTTTCAATATCATTTCATATTGTGCTTAACACGACACCAAAACCACTAAATTAATTAGTCTGTATTGGGCCAAATTTGAGTGTATTTCCTGAATCCTTTCCTTTCCCAGAATCTGCTGGAATTGCGTGAGCAGTTAAAGAGTTAACAGTAGTCTAAAGAATGCCAACGGTTACTTAATGAGTCCGCATTGGGCCACATTCGAAAGTTATTTTATATTTTTACACGTTGATTGTCATTTCCTGTCTACCCAGGAAGTACTCACCCTGCTTGACCTTTTTCCCTCTTTTTCCTATATACATATCCAAATTTACAAAACATATGGCCATAAACTTTAAGGAAACTATAATCGCCTATAATTACACCTCTGTAACACCAAGCAGCCGCCTAGCTTGGCCTAGCTTATCAGTTCAGGTTACCTTTCTTCATCCATTACATCCATGTTAAAGCATCACATCTAAGTAAATATTAATATTTGTTTGTTGTTTAATAAATTATTGCATAAAGTTATTTGATAAGGTGGTTGATTGTTCAGCAACCGCTCACAAGCCCAACTTGTTAGCAGTTATTAACAAATTTATAATATCTGGATAAGTTCAAGAATTGAGCCTAAAAGTCAAAAGAAAGAAAAATGAATGGGTTTAATGTTAAAATTGAGTTTTTCAAACAGTCCAAAGCTTATTGGAGTACAGTTGTCCCTCATTTATTGTGGAAGTTACATTCTAAAAATGACCCGCAACAGGCGTAATCTGCGAAGTAGTCAGCTTTATTTTTTACAATAATTCCAGGTGTTTTAAAGCTGTGATCTTCCTCACTACACACAGACGTGGACATTTTTACACGTTTGTCTCTTGTTTAAACTCTCAAAGTTCAAACTTTCATATAAAAATAAGTCTAGTTTTACAGAATGAAACCAGACATTTGATCGCGATCCAAACTAACGTGCATTTTGTAAGCTGGATGGGTTCTTTACAGAAGCGCACAGAAGAGATTGACAAAGTAAAATTGCACTAAAAAAATCTGCTGAACAATGAGATCATGAAAGGTGAACTGTGTTGTAGCGAGTGACCAATGTGCATTATTTGGCGGTTTAAAAGCCGCATGTGCACACAAAGAAATACTTTTTTCACTTTGACTAAACACGACACATTCTTCTTTTGACATCACTGCCAAAATAAAGTCCTGAGCTTATTATCTTTAACCTTCATGTATCCGCTTTCCCAGCTAGTCCAAACAAAACTGTGATGCAGAATAACCTGGTGTCAACTTAAAAAGAAACTAAACAAGCAGACAAACACCGCGGTGCTGATTTAGCATCCCCGGCGCCTGCTGATGCCACTCTTCAGCCCTCCTGCTGCGACTTTTCCTTTACTCATGACTACCATTACCAATTAAAATCTGTGAAAAGCAATAAGCACAAAGCAGTGAACCAAATGCGATACACAACTGATCTCTGAGCGAAACGGTGCCGCAGCTGGAAAAATGGCACAGATGAAAGGCCCAGCCACAGCTGGCGATGGCTTCTGACATTCACCCAGTGTTAATGTCATGTCCTTTATGACGGTCATTAAAACCCTAATGAAAGTCTTATCACTGCAGGCCCACTGAGGCAGTAAGACAAGGAAACAGCCTTCTTTTCCAAACTTGTGGTTTAGAAACAGGTCCACTTCTTTACATTCTGTCTGTGTTCCCCGCTTGTCATTCCTGTCTAACCTTTGTGTTTCAATCCGGGGGACGGGTGTTATAATAAACAAAGAATTCGCACACTACCCGGGCGCCAGCGCTCAAGAGCTTCCTTCTGTGTGTGAAACTAAACATGTAAACACAAAACATTCTGGCGAGTCCGTTCTGATTCTCCCGAGCACTATGTGCTTTCCAAAGGTCAGGGCCTGTCACGGTGTAAATGTGCTGACCTTTCCGGGGTGTGACAGGGTTGTCAGGGGCCACAGGAATGGGACTGACTTGTGCATTTGTGTGAATAGAGGGGGAACGCGCAATAACGTATGTGACCTGCCTATCTCGACAACAGCAGTTGGTTTAAAGTGACGAGGAGCCTTGTGATGCAGGAAATGTACCTCTGCAGCAGATCCCTGCCTTACATAATGCGTCCTCTGCTGCAGGTGATGATGCAAGTCATCGCCATGCGTGGGATGACAACACTAGAGCTGCACTCAGGGGAGCAGCTCACATAGATAATGCAGATGTGCACTCGTGTAAGCATGCATGCTCTCATTTAGATTCTTTAGAGGGCTTGTTTTCCAGCATAAAAAGCCGGCGGTGAGGGCCAGCAGCCTCTGGATGATGCTCTTTTCAAACAGTCTGACTCAGCAGTATGTCATGAAAAAGAAAAAAATCTTTAATTATGTAGAAAGCTTTTCTGTAAGTTCCTTGTTGGCAGGCACACTGAGGCACAGATGAATGGACGTGACACACTCAGCCAAGAAGAAAGGTTGGCAGAGACAGGTAGTTAGTGTTTTATATTCATTTGGGTGAGGTTGAGAACTCGGAAAAAGCTTTTTCCTCGCATACATTCGCACAGTGCACCGCCGTGCCTTTGTCTCCTCAGAGGACATTATGTTGATATTTTAATTACAGCAATCTGAAAGAAAAAAAAACTCTTTAAATAGGTTTAATGAGGCTTAACCTAATTTAGCCAATCACTACCAAGAAATGGTACACAGTTTTTAGAAGGTGCTAGGGTTCGCATATTATTCATTTTATGACAGAAGCCTGTAGGCTGGTGAAAATTGGAACGCCGACCAACTCTCTCCCCATGATTCCGGCCCAAACCATGACTCCACCACTTCCTTGCTGACATCACAGCTTTGTTGGGACATAGTGGCCATCAACCAACCCCTACTCCATCCATCTGGACTATCAAGGGTCTTGAAAAAGAGTCTTCATGTATGTCTGGGCCCACTGCAGCTGTTTCTGCTTGTGAGTGTTGTTCAGGAGGCCCAATAGAAGGTTTACGTAGAACTGCAGCCTCTGGAGGATCCTACACCTTGATGGCGGTGGGACTCCAGAGAAAGCAGCATCTTGAAATGTGTGATTGCTGCTTTGTAAAGGTATGTTAGCAGCTGCTCTCTTAATCCCATGTATTTATCTGGCAGAAACCTTCCTCATTCTGCCTTTATCTGCACCAACCCGTATGTGCTCTGAATCAGACACGAATCTCTTAATAGTACCATGGAGTTTTCATGAAATATGCAAGGTTTTCATACCTTTTCCATGACATTTAACTATTTGATGTTTTTTGAGATCCTTTTTCTTTCCCATATTGGTTGAAAATGTCTATTTAATAACGTAGAACGTCCTTCTTTAGTAGTTTTTCCTTTAATGAACTCACTTGGTGAACTAATGATCACAGGAGTCTGAGATTGATGTCAGCGATCCAAAGATCCCTGATCCACAATATCATGCATGAGTTTAATTGAAAAATTGATCTTTTTGACACTTAAATATAAATTGCATAGTAATTTGGAACGCACTGCATTTGAAACTCACTGATCATTTTATTTTTGGTTGGTAGCCAAGGGGCGCTAATCAGAATAAAAGCCACACAACTTTATCTGAGATTTAGTGTAGTAGAAAAGGGAATAAATAAGAAATATTGGTAAATAATAAAATAAATAATAAATAAAAAATTGTGTTTTTGTTATTTTTCAAGGACCTTAAACTTTAACGCCATCTTAAGGTGAGTTTTTGTAGCAAATTTACAATCATTAAAAACATTAATTAATTAAATAAAAATCCTTAAATTAAAAATGTGTTTTAATCAGACATCCTTCGATGTTCTTTATTGAGCGCACAAACAAGCCACTCCCCGTCCTCTAAAAACTTGAAACAGTCAAACCTAAAAACACACTTTTTTATGCCTACAATTGCAAAACGTTTTCTATCTTTGCAGCGAGACTCATCTGCGATGTTACAATTTTCTTTAGGTAAAATTTCTCGTCACTGGGACGTTTTTCCAGCAGGTAGGTCTGCTCCTAAAAGTGCAATGTGAAAGTAAACCACACACGAACCAAGTCTACTGCACTAATGTCTGAGGGCATCCACTACATCACTGGAACATCCTTCAGTAACCCAGAAATGTGATGTCGTGTTAACGATAAGATTCCTGTTTGCTACCAAGATGACTAAAGATCAGCAAAAAACAAAGAAAAGTTGACGTCACAAAGTTAATCTTAATAAACCAGAAGAACGTCTAGCAACAGTACCTCAAAAACATAAAAAAGTAACACAACTTGTAAAAGCAGCCAAGACGACAAATATGGAAACTCTCTGATTCATAGTTATTTTCTCTTCAAGGATTTTTAAATATTAGTTTCCTAATTTTAGAAAAATACATCGTAAAGAGCTCTGATTTGGAGCCATTTTTGCTCAAATTTGGCTCATCTGTATCACCTGGTTGAAAAAAATGAAAGGACCCATCTGTGGCTGAATGAACTCTATCATTACGCTATCATTGTGGTCTCTGCTGTATTAACTGGAGCTGTGAAGGAAACCGAAATCCAGAATGAGGCTCAGCCACCAGAGGTTTAAATTATAGGTGTGAGTGGAAGCTCTCCTAAGACTAAAATTATGCTACCTGGAAAGAGGCTGAGATAATCCACCGTACTCTTTACAGATCTGTAAAATTCCCCTTCCTGGGCTCATGCATTTTTTATTCTGGGAGTGCACGGAGTAAAAATAACTGTCACAGCAGAGGCGCGCTGAGCGTGGCAGCTGTGCAACAACGGGGGGAAACAGAAGGAGTGGGGACCAACAGCAGCGCTCGGGAAGGAGGTGCGAGCGATGAGTAACAGGGGAGGAGAGGAAAAGAGAGGAGGAGCGGTAACAGAGAGAGAACAAAAACATTTCTGGACCCACGCACCGAGCCTCAGGGTGGGAAAGAACTGCAGCCATGTGAACGGCTCCAAGAGAGACCTCATGCTGCTATCTGCTGCAACACTTAAACCAAACAAGCGTCTGTTTTGAGCGCCCCAAATCGTCGTATCAATAATAACAGCGAGGATGAAGGCTCAACAGTCTGAGTGGAAGGGGAAGTGAATGATTTACAGGACGCCAGCAGCAGTCCATTATTCCTGCCAAGGATGGTGCCGTGTGAACAATGCGGCTGTTAACAAAAGCATTGTGTGTCACGTCTCCCTCAAACCCGTCATCCTTCTCACCAAGGTCACCTCTCTATAAAAGCGTTAATCCCAGAGGTTCCTGGTTTCTCATTTTTGGCGTCCATCCTTGTGGCTTGCTGCACTGACAGTCCATCAGCGGTTAAACACGCTTCTGCTTTTACGCCACTCTAATGACCGATCGTCACAATTTGCAGCTGGGGTTACGCGACGCACGCGCTCTGCCCCTTTAAAAGTGGAGCTACACAGGCCAGCCGGCCTGCTCCGGCAGTAGAGGAGCTGTAAACGGTGACATTCCATGCTAGTGTGTGTAAGATCCAACGAAAAAGCACATCTGGGTGACAGACCACGCTGAAAAGTGAACAGAGCGGGGCTGCTTTTCCGACGACCAGAAAGCTTGTCGACAGCTTCTCTGTTCTGGTTGTGTCAGCGGTAAAAGATGTAAAGGAATATGCTGGTACCTGGAAGGTCACATCCCAGTATCTCCACTCTCATCCCAATCCCTCCTGGAGACCACCTCTCAGGGTACAGCCTGATGTACTGAGCCACGGTCTCCTCAAAGTGTCGAAGCTCTGGGGTGTCATAGTGCGTGTTCCCCTCAAAAATCTGCAAAAACAACAACACGATGGCTGCCAAGACTCATCGCCCACAAAGTCCTATTCCCCTTTGCACCCTGTTCATTCATCCACCTTGGGTAGGCTTGTTTTGGTGTCCATGATGAAGTTCCAGTCCTTTCCGTCAAGGCTGTGCGCCACTTTGTACTTCCTGACAAACGCCCGGTTTTCTGTTGTGGCGCCACTTCCTGGGTCTCCTCCCCGAGCTCCCTGGGTAATGACTCCACGGACTGTCTTCGGGACTCCCAGATCCACCTGACGGGATTTGACAGCAAGCTCATGATGGATGGCAGCGGTACACCAAAGCCGTGGTTGAAAAAAGTCATACCTGTAGCCACTCTTCTCCAGTCAGAGGCTGCGCGGGCGCAGGAAACCAGCCGGATCGGCTCGCCACGAGCCGAGCAGCCCCTGGGTTCCACACCACGTCCCTGCTGGACGAGACCGAAATCTGGGAATCCGGGAGGAGCCCGGACAGCATTCCCTGCAGGTTAGAGCACGGAGCATCTGCAGCAAAAGAGAGCACACATTGCTTCGGTTCAGGACGGATCATGCAGAAGCAACAACCTTAAATGCTGCTACACACTTTCCCACCGGGGAGCTGTTAAGCTTTGCCGCAG